>OY757218.1:12918200-13518200 GCA_963583965.1 Nomada ferruginata
ATGTAAGCTGCTTTAAGAGCAGATCGTACGGTGTATTATAATTAGGAAAATCGCGTGTATCTATGGGCGGTTGTTTCAAGCAAAATTGCTCGGCCAAAAATTGCCACACTTCTCCTCTCTTTCCTTTTGGTACACCTGTACGAACGATCAATAATTAGTTAACAAACTATAATTATTAAATACTTCCGTATCAATTCACATTTGTTGAAATTCGCAATTACCTTGTTTAATAGCATGTAAAAGCATCTGATTATCACATTTCGTGGAAACCCTTGATTCTTTGCTCACTAAAAGGTCCCAAACTTCTACTAATTCACGCGCAACGCTGCTAAGTTCATCGTATTCTAATTTTATTCTTTTAACAGTCGCTTCCTCTTGTCGAACTGCAACGAGAGACATTTTTAAATATACTGATCGTGCACGCAGTAATACATTTCCTTGATAAACAAGATAGCGTATTACCTCTAAGCCTTGCGTTCTCTTTTTCCATTCTTATAAGTATTAACTGTTGATTGATTGCCTTCTTCCAAAGATCCCGTAATTCCTGTTTCGATCTAGGCTTGGCAATTACTTGTGGAGCCTTCATGATACCAATATTTCCAGGCTTATCGTTTTCCTTTTCGTGGTCTTTACCAGGAGTTACAACTCGGTTCAATATTGCCTGTCTCCACGAACTGTTCGACTGTACCGGACTGTTTCCATCCGCCTCGGTTGGTGACATTTTTGGTGAATTTCCTACCTTCATAAATCTGTAAAAACCCAGAGAATTATAGTAATACAATAAAATGAAAATAGAAATAAAGAAAAAGAAATTGCGGAAGGTACGATGTGTTGTACATAATGAGACCTACATGTCCAGCATAGAACTCTTTGGTCCAGTGTTCACAGTTAGTTGCTGTTCAGGTGAAACCCTCAGAGATCTGGGTCTACTAGCATCCGGAGAAATATCCACTATAGAAGACTGTCGTGAAATTTCAGGGCTTTGGCTACCACTTTTTTGTATCACAGTGTTGAGGTGGCTCGGATCTTTTAAGTGTGAACCAAGCCCAAGGTCGTCCCGCGAACCTTTTCTTTTCATAAGATTATCGAAGCTATTCGTAAGCGAACGCTTTGCTTTCATGAATATTGTGCTTCCGACGCCCACGCTTAAGTACTGATTGAGAAATTCACTCCTACGAAAAATATACCATATTTTCATATGAAATTTAATTCATCTGTTTTAAATCATATTTTTAACAAGTCTGTAGAATACTGGTTTGACAAAAATTTATACCTGTTCTCAGCTGTATCGTGGACATGTCTCGCCTGTTTCGCCTCGCAATGCACGCGCAACAGTCTTATTAAAAATTGATTTTGCTCGCGTAAAGTCGTCCCTGTGCCGCCGCCGGCCTCGGCGCTTTTGTACTTGCTAACCACTATCTCCTGCTCGTCCTCCGGTAGCAGTTCCATCCGCGAGAAAATTATACTCTGTGTCCTCCTGTCATTCTGTCCTGGAAACCACGTTAAGACACGCGAACTCGTTATTCCGCAATTTCGTTATTAATCGACGAAGAGAAAAAAAGAAAAGGAAAAGTACACAGTAGAAAATTACCTTCGATTTCCTGGCACAACTTGTTGTACCAATACATGGGGCAGTGTTCGCACGAGAACACGGAATATCGTTCTCTTCTTGGAACCTCGCCTGTTCCAACGAATGCTTGTGAAATTGCTGGAAAGGATCGTAAAATTCTGTTAAACACATTCCCAGTTCTCCACCATCGATAGAATCTACTTTATCGACGCAGTGTCAATATTAAAAATTAATAAAGCAGCTACTTATGATTATAAATAAATAATAAGTTGCAGGAAATATTCAGACTTACCGGCCACAAGATCATCCGCAACCGATTCAGACTGGCACTTAAACACATAGCCGATGAAACAGTCCACGTTACTCTCTCTGCAAATGAAACCAAAGTGCTCCGGATTTTTAACACCTTGCACGCAACTCGCTACATCCCTTAGGAGCTTGTGAAGCAGCACCTGTTTTCTATCCGGACTGATCAATCTCAAATCATATCGGCCTACCTGAAATTCAACATCAGATCAGGATACGTAACGACACGAGTCGATTGCGGAATTAAATTTCAAAAATGTCGAACCTGGAAAAGCATCGTGCGATTATGCTCGTCGCCACCTCTGATCATGGAATCCCTTCTCGGATTTAAAACGCTACCGGTGGAGGATGCCCTATTTCGCATAATTTCCGGTATTTGCGTGGCATTGTTGTTCGCGGCGTCACGATTCTCTTCGTGCCCCTCCTCTTTTTCCGTAAGGCTAGAGTTGTGCGATTTTGGAAATGTTTCCACCGATCCGGTAAGTGTCGATGGTACACCCAGTGGATTAACAGGAGATACGATTCCACTCCCTGAGACATTTTCGATACTTCCAGTCTCGCTTGCGCTAGATTCCTGAATTAAATTTAATTTCAATGTTCCATACAGTTTTATTGGATTTTCTTTTCTTGTTACAATTATTCTATAGGAAGTATTTACCGTGCTGTTTCTCCTATTATTGGAAGACGTTAAGAGAGATTGACGCTGATACTCAGAGAGGATATTGCTCGCCGACGATCTCGATTTCTCGAGACCGTGAACCCGAAACCTTATCAGCGCATCGTCGATAAAGGCCTCCGACACCTTTGGATGTGATACCTTGATTTTCCCAACATAAAGCACCTGCAAATAAATTAAATAGATAAATTTGATGACTCTAATGTTTGAAATAATTTCTACTTTAAGCATTTTAATAATACTTCATGGAATAAAATACAGAATTCCAAGTAGAATAAAACAAGAGTCACCTCAAAGAAATGGGAAGAACTGGGGGATATGTCGGCGCCTAAGGACATCAGGCTGGCCGCGCTGCTTTGGGATCTTTGAGGAACATCCCTGTTTTCAAATCGGGACGAGGCTGACTGTTCCTTCATGTCTCCTAGGAATTGTTGTACCTACAGACAGAAGAGGAGCATTGAATCGTAATGTTTCGTGCGACATGTCATTACAACATTGAGGCGGCAAATTAATCCTCGTCACGCGATAACAGACAACAATCATATTCGTGATCCTTTCGATGCAATCGTTGCACCCTTGTGTCACGATTTTTGATAATTTTGAACAGGGACGGCGGGTAAGGAATTGCAGGCTGTTTTAAGAATATTCGTCAAATTAAACAAAATAATTGATTTATTAACATGAAATTAACAGAAAATATTACATACTTGAATTACTGCTTAAAAAATACAACTTATTCGATTTTTACAATTTATTTCAATTAACTGATCTAAACATAAAATGTACAGTACAAACGTATTTTGGTGCCACGTGTAAAAAGAACGGGCATGAAAATTTTTTAATCGCAGTCTTTTCAATTTTTGCCCACGTTTACATAGTACCTTATTGATGTGCATAATTCACGCCGTTGTTATACAACAACGGACGTGCATCAGCTTGGGTATCATATATCGTCGGTATTCTCGCGATGAAAATTTGCACCAGAAATAATCCAGGATGTAGCTTCTTAACTGCACCATTAATATACAAAAACCGATTTCGCAAGAAAGCGTGCACCAAACGTGGCCGATGGCCGTGGACCAAAATAAACTCTTTTCGGGGGCATACGCCGACCACATGGTTTTCTGCTCCTTTTCCCCTCAACTATACCTCGTTCCTTTATTTTTTACTGCTCTCTGAAATCCGCTTGTGCTCATTGCTCGCAACTTTCAATTATTACTCCAGTCCCTATAACGATATCGATCGTTGCGGGCAACGATAAGAGCAAACCAATTTATTATGCAAACCGCAGTTAGCTTTCGATTACAGGATATACGAAAGGTGACTAGCGAGGCATCGGGTGCACAGCCCGGTGTGATCGATCAGGAAACAATTTTTTATCAACGAAGAAAAGATTATTATCTCGACGTTTAGTTATCCCGACAACCGTGAGAGGTCTTCGGCTGCAACAAAAAATCTCGCCGGCGTAAGTTGCTGACACAGAAAGCAGATCGGCGCAAAGTGTGGGGCTTCCTTCATCCAATTACCAGACGTTCTTTTACTTTTATTAGTCAACCAGCCCTTCCTTCTTTCGCGAAATATGTACCTATGTACGTACGACTGACATCTGATACACCCGACTGAAAGCTGCTGCACGACGGTGTGCAGCAACGCGACATTGAAACGAAGGGGAACTTTATTCGAATTGGTTCTTTTCGGAAAAAACATTCAGAATGAATGATTCAATTGAGTCATTTTTATTTGTTGAAAACTTCTGCATTTTTTGCCCACTTGTTAATAGATGATGATCTAAGAAGTTGCGAGTAAATCGACTTTTTGCTACATTTTTTCTCCTCCACATAGGCTGTACTTCTGAACTCAACCGCACATAATAAGAGAACTATTAAACTCTGTATAACTTGTTTCCTGTCATCACGTGCAAGCATACCAACTACATACTTACGTGCATAACATTGTGCAACGAGATATCGCACAACACAGCTTGTCACGTCCTCAATAAATCAATGGAAAAGATGCAATAATTTAAAGGAATGGAAGAAAAGGAGAGATCATTAGATATTCCATCTTTTCTGTTACATTTCTATGATACAAATGGCAGCAGTTCAGTTTTCAATTTCCACGCTCGTCGGATAAATTCTGGCTAAACTATAAATACCATCAGGAAGAATCGTGAACTTCTCGCAAGGTCTTCGAGAATACTCATCATACGCGTCTCTGTATTGTCCTTGCTGACACTCGCTTGTCCACTTCCAATTGATCATCGTACATACATATATTAAGTACGCGTGATCATTGAAAGAAGCACGGGTCTGCGTCGTGTCGCAATTCGATTGAATTCATGTGGAAAATTCAATGGAACGTCTTCTCGAACCGACCCTGCGAACCGTTTCATCGGATTGCAGTTAAATGGAAGCGACACGGACGATTTCGCAACGCTTTTGCTACCGCCAGGCAAGGACGCTCGCATGATCGACGATCGTGAGAAAAGACGCGGCGGAGAAATCGTTTCCGTCCGCTTTTCCGTCGTCTTCACGGCCAAGAATTAACGAGACCCGTTGGAACGCCACGAGTTTCGCGTCTTTGAATGAAGATTTGTGCGATGGAGTCGGCGGCATTTTTTTTCACTGCAGATACTAAGAGATGCTTGGAAAGTTCTTTCTTCGTTAGGCCATCACGCATTATAATTGTGAGGGGATGTCATACAATGGGTATTTTTATTTAATAGATAATGGGATAATTTATGGAGTTATATAGGTAGAAGTTATGATTGTTGGGTAAGTATTGGCATAAACTGAAATCGAGATTAAATATTGTTCGATTCGTGGACGCACACTTTGTGGAACATTTAAGTAGCTCTCAGTCGATGTTCTGATTGCTAATGAATATTCCACGCGCGTGCAATTATTGCGGGCGTAAATATATTGGAGTCAGAACGTGTTGCACGAGTGCATACTGGAAGGTGCATGGGATTTAGGATAATTTCTTCCGCGGAATCCTAGTGTAATTACAATGTTTACCTGACAGTTACTGCAGCCGTGATGTTGTGTAAGGACAAATTTAATGATGGATAAGCATTTAATGGAAACTGTGCCGGCAATAATTACATATACATATTTTATGAATGACAGTAAATAAGCACAGATTAGTTAATCTTTCTTGCGCATGCACGAAGCGTTTTCGATGAAATTTTAGTCGTGGATTGTTTAACAATTATATACAAAACACACTATATATAATATTATTCAGATCTATGAAAAATAAACGGCAATTGGATCTTATTTATTTCATTTGCTGAAAGTGCATTCGCTTCGCGTTTGTACGCGGGAAGTATATGTGTGGAAACAAATGGGAGCTACATTTTTATGCGTGCCAAGTGACGACCATAATTAAATCCTAATTAACACAGCCCGGCTTGATTTGATTTGACGGTGAAAAAAAAGAGAACCTGGATCGTGTCGATAGCCGTATAGACGCGTAAGGTCTTTGATCCTGGCTGACACAGTTTCTATTGAAATGTCGTGGAATGCGTCACGCGTGCTGTGAACACTTTTACAGGTTAAAATAAGAAACCTTGACGACCGAACGCCATAAACGAATGCGCATAAATTGTCTTTCATTTCAAGTATCGTTGAACCGGAATACATATTAATCTCCAATAAGTTACTTCAGCTTCGTGCCTTGCTCCATTATCCGATTCAATTGGCATAATATATACAAATCTAATTTACAACATGTATTATAAATGAAAAGCAAGACTTATTTCTCTGAATATCAATCCTTATTTTCCATGCAATTTACTGCGCGTATAATGCCAAGAAATTCGAAGTACATATTTGCCATGCAAAATGGCGGCCGTCCAGGTACAAATGTTCTAGATGAATTCGCGTAGTGATGTATATACAACGATCAACGCGTCTAATTATATGCAGACAGCATGTCGCTCCTAATCCTTCCACGAATACCTGAGCTTTCACTCGTGTTATTTAAATACCACGATCTCAGGATTTCGAGCAGCAGTTTTGTCGATAGCAGTCCTACGAGCTTCCAAGCACACTCTTCCGTGATTCCGTTAAATCATTAAGTTACCTCTTCCAAACTAATTGCTTGAAAATCAACCGGTTACCTGTTGAACAACTATTGCCTAGCTTTACTACCAACCTAGGAAAAATATTGAAAACTCCGTCGCCACAAAATCCGAATTCTAAATTCTAGGCCAGGTTTTTTAACAAAATAAGCTTACATAATTAAATGTACGTATATCGAAATATAGTACTACCACCATAAGACAAAATACCAATGCTTCCATTCAGGTAGTACACTAATATATTATCTATATGCCTGGAAAACCAGTACGTCTATCACCGATAAAAACAGGAGGGTTCGAAATAAACGTAGCTTACGTATTAGTAATGGATAAAATAGGGAAAAAATAATCCTTGTGAACAGAGATATACATGTTTTTTCGTTCGGCGACGCTTATGAAACAACTATTTAAAGATGGCAGCGCAGAAGGAAACGTAACGTATGCAGTTCTTGCACGTACTCTTGAACAGTAAAAAGGCAATAAAGACGAAAGAGAATGAACGCAACGTATCTGCTACGTGACCAAATTAACATTAAGTCCGAAACAAGCAGCTACCTCAATCTACGAACGAGAAACACTATCCCATGCATGCGTGAGCACGATCAAGCCAAAATCTGTTACCAGCCATATTATCGACACTGTTACAGAAACTACTCTCTAATGGCGTGTAATTAACCAAGTTGTCTGTGCACCTACAACTAACTCGAATCACGCGAGACCATCGGGAGACAGTAGTTTACCATCTTCTTTTACTAACGCGCCCCTTGGCTGCCATGGAGAATTCAAAGAAATGCCACGAATCGTGAAAACATACGATGCTACGTGATCGAAATATCCATAACTTTGGCACGACGCTACAGGGTATCGGAGAAATTCATGATGGAACTTGAATTGCACATACGTCGGTCGAGACACCCTGTTTATTGCACATTTAAGATATTCGACTTGTAACCGGGACCGGAGAAACTTGGGTCCAATGTACTCAGTCACCACAACCTATTGACATGTTTGTACTTTTGACGGGCAGATGCATCTAGCGACTTTTGCGAAGTACAATTTGTAGAATGCAGACTGTGGAATGTCGATTGCGGAATGCGGATTGTGGAATGTTGAACTTAAAAGATGAATTGTAAGGCATGGCCTGCAGAATGTGGAAATATAAATGGCATTTTTTTACTATGTTCTATTACTGGAAAAATAAGTTCCATGCCAGCGTAATTAATAATTAATATCCTGTTTCTTTTATATTATTAAGTTCCCAATACTAGCATGAATTAAAATGTAAACTGTTTTTTGAAAACTCCTCCTCGTGATTTATACTCAGAAATAAAATCGTCACTGCACGGTATTAAAGAAAAAAATATTCATGGTGAAATGCTGATAAATGAACTGAAAGAAAAAATAAAAATTCTAAACATTCTGTGTTCACTGTCGAATGTTACGAAACTCGTGAATCACGTTTATTGGCCATCTGCAATATTTCTGTAGCGACATTTTCTTGTTTCGTTCTTCGAAGCCAACCTATTTTTCTTTCGATATTTTTGCCAAGTAAAAACTAGGGCCGTGTGTTATTTTTAAGCTCGAGTAAAATTAATGATATTCCTGAAATCACCGTAGCTCTATTATTTGTAACTGTTAATAATAAACATATACAAATATCAGCTAGTATACAAAGTTCTATTTAAATAAATGGCGGAAATCCTTACTGTCCTCTGCAATATTTTCTAGTAACAATAAATTGCTAATATTACTCTGGTAACACACAAGTGATTACCGTAATAAAATACAAATACAAATATATCCGCATTCCTACTTTTCCGCCGCGACAAATGTAAAAATAGGAACAAAAGCGATTATTCTTTACACAACAGGAATTTTAGCTATTCAAATAGAACAAAACGTGTACGTATCTCCAAAAATAAATTAGCCCGACAAGGTAGTAGTTGGAACACTAATTCCATCATTGCCTTTTTCTCAAGGGTAAAAAGAAGGGTGGGAAATAAACGTCAGATTCCAGAAACGTCTGTCAGAGGCCAGAACTTGTGGAAAACGATTTTCATCGTGAAATAATAACGTTAAACTCAATTTAGATGCGTTTCTCATTTACGTAACTTTCACCGTCGCGTCGCGTGCAAGGTAGAGGTGAGAATGCAACGGTATTCTTAGGCACTCGAATAACGACCGGTCTCTGTTGTGTCCATGAAATAACACGAAAGAATGAATAGGTGTACGCGACGAAGAAGCCGATGTTTTTTGCAAAATAATCGGAACACGGTCAGTCAACGGGTTCTGGCAACCAGCTGGGATTTCTGGTCGTTTGTTCGTTGTAGTAAATTTAGATACGCCTCGGTTCCACGGGCCTAAACGTAGACGACGTCGACGTCGACGTCGACGATGGAGACGAGAAAGAAGGGAAAACAGTCTCCAGGCTGGCGAACTTCCTCCCCGTACCGCGTGTAATCCGTTGCAGGAAATTAATAATCCCCGATAAGCCGATAACGATGAATAATGAGCGTGTAAGTTAAGACGACAATAGAAGTATATTCGCGACAAAATATCAATATCGATTGACATGGTCATCCGATAACGTTGCGATAGATTATTCGATCGGTGGTAAGTTTTGAACAAGACAGGATACACCATGTTCCATCCGCGATAAATTATTTCCACTCTGTGTTTTACTAGCAAGACCCGGTATAACTGAATTTCGTGCCAGAAATTTCAAGGCGGGAATTTGACTGTGACTTTGCGGACGTTTTCGGAAAAATGAATATACGTATAACATTGAGATATTGCTATGGGATTTTTCAAGCTATTTTTAGTGTTAATATAAGTTGAATCTCGTTATTTAATAATAGACCGCATTTTCTACTTTAACTTTCCAAATCCTTAATTTTACCAACGAGCAAACCCGTTATCTGGCGGAAGGCACTCGATTGAAACTCCGAATCACCCATTGACTATAAAACTTCTTCTCCACTCGTTATAACAAATTCTTGAACAACAACGTGTGGCAATCCCCAAAGATAAATGTCTCTTGACAGGCACATTCAATTGCCATTCCAACCAGGATTTTTATTATTTACATACTAGACGCTAATAATTAAAAGCTAATCATAATAATGGCGGTATAGTGTAACAAATATTTCATCCCGAAAATTCCCATCATTTCTGCACGATATTAGAATACATGCAAATAAATGCGGCAAGACAAAAAAGAGGGGAAGAGCAGAGAAAAAGCCCGTTCACACGGCCTCGAAATAAAAAAAATCAGGCTATGAACGGTTCCCCGATCTACTCACTGCAGGCTTTTTGCCAATAGCGCTTGCATCGCTGTAGGACGTAACCTTCGCGTAAGGACTGGACGCAGACATCGGCACGGTGATCATTTTTCGGCCCTTTATTTCTCTGTCTATTTCCCATTCGACACTCTAAGGGTCGAACTCGAGGTCCAGTTAGTCGCAGATCGTGATCACGCTCGTGATCCTTCTCCTCGAACTGTCGAAGATCTGGCACGTCTCCTCACGGCCACTTCCGGTGGCGAGATTTTTTCGATGGATCGATTAGACGTACTCCTTCAGGATACCGACAAAACGACCCTTTTCAATGAACTTAGCACTCCTCTCGCATTTTACATCAATCTGTCAGCTGTCTGGCAGCGTGTAGCAATCATTGGCTTTGATTTATCGTCGAAAGTTACGATCATTATTTTACGGCGCTTCCGAGACAAAATTTTGGTCTTAATTAGACAGTGACGAGGGTTCGTGTAAGGTGAAACGATCGTCGGCTACGTTCCTATTTTCGTGCGAAGAATTATTATGGACCGAAGTTGATTACTATCAAGGCCGTCCACAATTCTCTTATACAATCTCCAAACTTCTATACTGTCGATTAATCGAAGCTCGATACTATCGCGGGAGGGCAGTAAAACGCGGGAAATTTTTATCTCTCGCTAACTGTGGTATTTTAAAGTTTCTTAGGAGGATCATTCCTGTGGTTCCATACAATTTCGTAATTCGTTCACCGTCACAAGTTAATTCTCTTCGTTATGTCGGCGAAATAATGTTTAAGTATTTTAGTTGTTCATTTATCGGTCCCACTTAAACGTCACTTATAGTTACTTTTGGAAGATAATGAAAAAATACTCGCGGTGTAAATCTGGTCGCGTGTCCAAGCAACGCTTGCAACGTACTGATCTAATCGTGGATTAACGTGCAAAGTGTAGGAAACTTTTCTAGTCCAGCCTAAACAACGTCGCTTTCGGGTCGACGAGACATAGCACCTTTACCGACGGACGAACAAACATCGACTGAAGCGGAGCGCGCCTCGACGCCCGACGAAACGCATGGATCTCTCCATTGGTTGTCGTCGTCGTCGTCGCGCTTTCTGGTAACGCCGGATAGATTACATATTCTTGCAGAAAACACCGTAAAGGTCCGACATGATCGATGACATGACTTGCGTTACCAAACATCCCATATCGATATTAATTTAACAATCTATTAGCGTTTATTGCTATACACTGTTCATCCCCGAGTGACGTCAAACATGCTCATATAGTGTTTGCCACTGTGCGATCGTTT
Organism: Nomada ferruginata; assembly: GCA_963583965.1. Taxonomy (NCBI): domain Eukaryota; kingdom Metazoa; phylum Arthropoda; class Insecta; order Hymenoptera; family Apidae; genus Nomada; species Nomada ferruginata. Next base: position 12,929,420 of record OY757218.1, read on the forward strand.
GGGGCGGCTTTGCAAGGGAGTGAATAGGGGGTTAATCGTTTGATCAATTGGTCAGACCGTTTCGTATAATAAATTGTTCGAATTAATTGATATCTTTGATGTTCTGTTACTGAAACGTACAGCATATAGAAGACTTAAAAATTACCTGATGGTATTGCGATTTCAATTTTCCTTACATGTTCATCTCGAGACGCGATGCACTTATGTAATGTTAAATCAATGACGATGGTCGAAGGTTGCTCGGGTATTTCTATTTTCTCTGTGACGAGTTCTGTAGCTGGGAAGCAGTCGAGTATAAAAGATGGTTTTAATAATTCATTAATCCAAGCGCGGTGCAAACATTGTGAGTTTGTTAAGCAAGGAACGAGATCATGAGCTGAAAGATACAGTTATTATCAGTTCACTCGTTAGTGAAACTTTCAACCGAGGAAACGATAAGTAATTGCAATTTATAATTTTGTAATACATACGGGTATGAATGGTTTCATTTTCACACAATGCACACTGTGCGTTCCATCTCTGATTTCATTCTGATTAATTAACAACGATTTCCCTTTTCAATATGTATGGAGTTTATCTTTTTTTCGAACTTTTCCACTCCAAAATGGAATTCCATACGCTGCAAACGACAGTTATTAGTTTCTTCGTCATACACGTATTCTACTGCCATCATTTGCAAGTCAAATGATCCCATCATCTCGTGTTTTTATCCCACAGTAACGTCAGCACTTGTTTGATTATTGAACACGCGTTCACACGGTCAGCAAGACTGGTAGCCTCGTAAAATTTTTCCTAACTTATGAACTATCATAAAAATTCAAGAACAATTTAACGAGACGCGTGTTTTGATGGTCATTGAAGCGAGCAAACACCTGTAAATTACTTCTACTGATTCTCGCGGTTTGCCGGTGAAAATTGGCAAAAACACCAAACCTTGCTGGTAAACAATTGTTTTATATTTTTAGATGCGGCGATTCGGTGTTTGCTCTTCAGGCTATTTCAGTGGCTTATACTTTTATTGATGCATCGATGTAGGAAGATGCGCGTCAGAGTTCTAAAGACTACACACTTCTTGCGATAAATCGACTCGAATGTGCGTGACTCTCGTCACTCTCGAAAATGTTTATTAAAATGTTAATATTGCAATTGTTTATACCAGATATTTGTTTATCCACAGGAAAGGTAAATAGCAATTAATTTAAAGTCATAAAATTCTTTAGAAAAATTAAGGCTTAATGCTTTCAAATTCATAGCTTCACTTTGTTGGAAACTTTTCATTTAACGCAGCCATTTCCTGTGTTACACAAATGCATACTAATACCTAAGCTAATAGACTCCTCGCAACGACTGATTTCATTTCGAATTCATGAAGAAAGAATATCATGCCACGATAATTGTTTAAAATACGTTTAACATGATATGTAGATTCATCTGTTTGCAAAATGCATGACGATCACAAATGCTACTCAGTTAATGGTATACTCGAATCACAAAGTCCTTTATAAACTATTTTGCTCATACTACATAATTTTCTAGAGACGAAGTAGAGACTACCGAGAAAATTGTCTAAAGGAGCGCAATGCTGTGATAAAAACGTCGCATACCGAAAATGTTACGATAGAGAGTTTAGAAAAACGTGAACAGTACCGAGCGACCCGTTTAATATTTTATATTTCAATTAGAGACGCATATAGCAAGCGGATATCGTAAATTAACATCAAGAAATTGGTCCACGTTTATAAGATCTTTTTGCTCGCATGTGAGCGCCTTCGTTAACGCGCCACCGTGTCACTGTGTCAAAGGGGCTTAAGAATGAATGAAACTGTTAATCCTTAGAAATGCAACCTGAAGTCAGAAACCGATACTAAGGTTCTTCAAGGAAAGAGGTTTAGCTTCGATTTTTTAGAAGGGACAAGTCACTAATAATATTAAACTAAATAGCTGTTCATTGTTTCCATAATGGTTGGATAGAATCAAATCGTTATAAATTTAATGAATTCATTAATTACTATAGCGACGAAACAACAATTAAATAAACGATGTTACATACTATTTTGAAAGGAGTTAACTTTAAAGAAACTTTCTTCATTCGTTGTATAATGAATTTGCGACATTCGAATTGAATACCAATAAATATTAACATTTATAATTACTGGTTATGCATATTGATCAGCAATTCGAAAGTCTGCTGGTACAGCATGCACCAGACACTGTTTAGAAATCTGTTTGAAACGTTCCACTTCGTTCCTCTTTTACCCGATCAGTCCGGTGTTAATGAAAAATAATAGTTCGCTTGCACTACACGAACCGGTTCGATAAGTTGCGTCACATAAATGGGTATTCGTGTCGTTCGACGCAACTGCGATTTTCATTCCGAATAATCGCAACGGTAATTACTGCACGTACCGATGCACTTGCATTCGCGACGATCTCAAGGTCTTTCCCTCACCACAGTGCACCACCACCATAGACATTTTTCACGGCCAATGGAGAACTCGTTAAACGCCAATTCAATAAGCTCACGCAAGAACCAATCGTTTTCCAATTAAATTAGCTTCTCTTGTTCAACCTTTAATTGTCTGAGAAACGATTATTTAACGGGGTTTCTTATTTCTAACGCCCAAATAATGACGATTAAAAAAAATAAAAGAAACGCGATAGAAAGTTGAATCTATGATAAAAACCACAGGGACAAGCTTTATATAATCTGGTTAAGATATTTTATATCGACTAATTAATAAATACCAACAATTTACATATATGTGGAGTGAGAAATTCTGGTACAAGTAGAATTAAATAAGGTGCAAAATAAATATGTTTATCATGGAGACCAGTTTGTGCAAGGTTCACCAATATGGTGTAGAACAGTTTAGCCAGTGTAGCCGCAGTAACAGTATCCAAAGCTGCTCTGTCGTTGGAATGCAATAAGAATACCAGCGCGTGCCAATGAACCATGAAAGGTCCTTTCATTTCGTTTTCCTATTGTGATTGCATAATCGCGATAATTGCATCCACCAGGATCTTACTTCGATGTACAGTTATACGTGATCGCTATTGATGTTCCCCTCCTCGCTTGGTCTCTTTATTTAAGGTCACAATATATAAATGAAAGAAGAGTGCTTGGTAATACGGAAACTGAAGTTAAATCAGTTCACAGATTAAAGACTTCTGTGAATCTCGCATGCCTTCTCCTTAGCTAGACGAGTCAAAATGAAGAGACCTAACTAACTATGTATGTATACTGTCAACTTCTTCTAATCTTTGTACTAGGAAAATTATTATATTTTTGACTTTCTAGAATACGCCGTATGCTATCCATAATCTGTATACACGTAATGCAATTTAAAAATTTCGCTTCACCCAATTTTGTTATATAAAATTTTAATTTCAATAAGTTTTCTGTACTTTTCTTTTAATGCTGACACTTTCAATTTAGCATGATAAAATACAAGGCTCAACAAGTAGTAATGAAAGGTTAGATGTTACATCCCACGCAAAACCGATCAAGGGAACGTGATTAAACAGTTAAGGAGGTATCATCGTCATTGAAGATTTGTCTTCTCGAGAATGCATCAGTCAAGGACAGCACTCCAAGAGGTGCACCGTATGTAATCTCGACGATCCCTTACGCTTTAACGAGCTACAAAGCCTTAAATAATGCAATACCTTCGGACGGCTGATAAGAATTCGCGATAACAGCACCAAGGAAAAAAGTTCCTCAACTGCTTACGTCCACCTTAATAATTTGAATGTTCGCCGCGGAACTTGTGGCGCGTCCTGCAATTTATTTAATGCGGTCTCTATACCATTTCCCTTTCCTAACTCGAATTTATTAAACCCCAAGATTAATAACCCTGATAACACGTAACTTGCATCCTTAATTATGAACTACTTATATAAATAACTTAATTGCAGCCTCTGAACTATAGCGGTAAGAGAGAAAAAAACTGTAGTACAACTATATTGTATCATTCGTTTAATTACGAGATTAGAGTGTAATACCTGGAATTGTTACGTAATTATATGCAATCTCCCAAAATATTTCTCTAAGCAATTTAGCCACCTTGAGATTTCGTTTAAATTTTACGAGGCTACGGTAATCATCCTATTAGATTCCGCCATTTTCAACAGCGAATAAAGAGTGCAGTAGGTTTTCTTGTTTCGTGTAACCGAGTCAGGCCCTTGCACGTTAATTAACCCGCTTCCGTCAACTTTGCTATACAAGCGCATGCATTTTACATTCCCTTTTTTTTTTCTTGTTTCATCGAGGCGCGGCGAAGAATTCACATTTCTCACGATATTCTCCCCCATTTCATCCCGCATACGAATTAAAATTAAAATAAATGCAATGCACGTTTGTACGCACCTCGAGCTATTTTCTTTTACAACCCCCTCACTTTAATTTCACTGTTCGCGCCATACTCAAAATTCTTTAAATAAAGAATATTGTATTTCTTGGAGCAGGAAGTTAACTAACGCACTATAAAAAACATATTGAACGTTTTCTTTATCAGGAACAGGTAGTTAAGGCGTTAAGCGAAATGAATGAACAGACGATAAGCCAGAAGCATATTAAACATGGTTAACGCAGTAGCACTGCGGCACCAGCTTTTTCTATATTTCTCTCTCCCCCTTACACTCTCTTTCTCGTTCTCTCTTGTCGAGTAGTCCGCGTGTTAAGATTGTCGGTGGTAGCGAGCGCACGCCATTAGAAGACGGTACTCGACGGGTATACATACTTGGTCGGCTTCAAACGAGGACGTGGCCAAAGAAGAGGGTTAATAACGCAGAAACAGAAGCGTACGACGCGTCGTGAGAAAACATCACGATAATCAGCGAAAAGCGAAACAATGAGAAAGGAATGAAAAGAAAAAACTTGTAGTTCAACCTATTGGTAATTTGATTCGTTATCGTTGTATTATCGTTCGTTAGCAGAGATATCGATTCAACCTGCTGGGCTATTGTGGCGTTTCATCTGAACAATATTAACAATGGATACAGCATGATGAAAAGAATGTCTTAAGCAATAGATTCATGATGTTATCTAGGGAACATTCGTGAAAGTTGATTCGAGACACTTATTACCAATTAAAGTTCAATGTAAAAGGAATCGATGCGTCTTTGTTAAATGTTTCGCGGAAGTCAAATTCGAAGTGCAATAGCACAAAGGAAATAACGACGGTGACACGTAATGGGTAATTTTAACTGACTCCTCTTCTTATTAACCGGGGTACTATACAGCATAGAGTGCGTTAAGGGCCAAAAGTCAACTGTGCAATTGACCACGTGGACGTATGTTTCCAAGAAATGTCCTTCGAGTTATGGAACAAATGTCAGCCGTCGTTTCAGATTAAAATAAAGAACCTTGCACAGATACGTTTGTTAAATAAATCCTTGCCAATGACCATGCGCGGTTGGTTAACATCGAAATGACTTCAATCTTACGAGTATCGTCACCCATGAATGAATATTTCAATTCTCGCTTACAAATCGTCGATAAAGTTCGAATTAAACAATTATTATCCGCGCCTTAAATTAAATATTAAACTACAATTTTTATATTTAATTCACTTCCACCATTGACCTAACATTCAACTTGTATATATCTGTATAAATGTAATACGCTATAAGATCGAAATTAATTCAAACACGTCGAGTCCAATTACATTCTGTCAGGCACGAAAAATCGCGTCCCAAAATTTGCGATCGTAATTTACAATTAAAACATATATGAGCATTCTTCCTGGGCGAATCGTTTATTTTTACCAATTCGTCCATAGTGGAAGCAATATGGATCGTCTAATAGTACCGGTTCGAAGTTCAACGACAAAACGCGAGGGTGAGGTCTTCTTCTCACCTCGAGCGCCTATTTTCGCATACGTCAAACATATAAATGAATTGGCACCGTTTCAAAGGGGAGAAGAATAAATATTGTTCGCCGGTTTACGTTGCCCGTCGATCAACTCTTTCGACAACGAAACGCATCCCCGTCGAAAATAGAATCGCGTATACGTGCATAGGCGTGAGTGCATCGTGCGCATTACGTAACTGGTGCACGTGTACAACGAATGCCGATACGGGGGAAACGATCGAAATCCCGGTGCTTCGCGCGTGCAGTCGTTTTGGCACCTTCCGACGAACTCGCGTACATCTTTTCAGATCACTTGAAAAGCCTGACGAGCTCGTTAAGACTGAGGTGAAACAAACTTCGACATGAATATTTCTTTTTCCGAGAAAACGTAAGCGGAAAACGGGGGGGAGATTGTCAATCAAACTTTCGCGGTGGCCGCATGGGTGTTTGATAATTTAATTACAAATCTAGCTAGTAGAAGTGGCAATGATAAATAAATATTAAAGAATTGCGAAATATTTTGCAGAGTTTCCCGTTTTAATATTCTGCAATTTGTCATTCGATAAAATAGTCGGGAACAACTTCAATTCTGGTCTGCAGAATTTCACCGTGAATATGTGCAGCAACTTTCCTTTCAAATTACCGATTCCCAAAAGGGAACTGTCAAATACTTTTACACGCGCCCGGAGTGGTTTTATTAAAAATACGTCCGCTAAACGTCACAACTAATTTTCACCGTGTTTTCGTCTACCTTCCGACGATTAATACCGACGTACCCGCCCGCCGCTTTTATTAAATAATTTTTTTTACCAAGCACACCGACACGTCGAGTGGCGCAATTTATCGTCGTGCTCTGTACATTACCGGCCGGCGCGTAACTTATGGCGATTAAAATATGTCACGCGAGATTACATGCTCCTGTGTGCTTCACTCCCGAGAAAATACACCTTCCATCTTGACTCCTTTATCAGGGCGCCCTTCGCCATAAAACAACCCCTTCCCCTCGATTCCAGCTAACTAGTACTATTTTTTCGGCTTATGTACTGCTAACCGAATACCATATAATACCGAAAAATATTTTCCTGTCGATAAATAGATAGACGCAAGCCATGTTCCACGATATCCTTATAAATGTTGCCAAACTAGATTGATCGCGATACAAACGTCGGTTCGTCTGCTTACAAGTAGCCGTACTACTAACGTCTAGTGACGTCAATGATTTTAGGGATAGCTTATTCTGTAATTGACGAATTAACATCGCTAATTCTCCATGACGCTAGTGACGTTAGCATCTGGTCGGCAAAAAAAAATCGATAGCGCGTGTACCCGGTATTCCATGCGTTTCAAATAGATCCAACACGAGACGGGTTATATGTACCGCTATAACGATCTCGAGAGAATCGTCGAAATGCCTAGTAATATCTTCAAAGAATTTCAATGTCACATAACTGTGAAATTATATAGCCCGCTAGCTATCACGGATCTATGCATTAAACGCAATGCACATTGTAAAGTCTCGATAACTTTGCACAACGAACGATCAGCATGACGTTCCAATTTCGTCACGGAATTGAGTTTCTCACCTGTATCGATACGTGTCGATCTGTGTCGGGCAATTGGACAGTGTCCATCGATTTTTAGATTTACACAGCTCAGAGGTTCTCAATCGTTATATCCTTAGATCTAGATAAAAAGAAACTGTTGTTCAAGGATACCGATAAGGCAAGAATATTTTATATCAAACCTACTCCGATATGGTTCAGATTTTGAAATTATAATTAATTTTCCACTGTTAAATCGACACTGTTAACATCTTGGGCCTGGAAAGATGCAAACTGATGACACTATCAACAAGATAGTGATCTTCAGAAAACGTCATACGAATTAATTCGCGATTAATTCAATGTGGGTACCATGCAACACGATACAATATGTTTATATGTAAATCCGCGTAGCTTAGCAAGAAATTCATGGTCAACCAGGAGTGTCCCACTTTCAGGCAACATTCGACGCACATGTTGTCTTATCTGGCGAACATGTGGGCGTGCAGGCATACATCGAACATTCCCCGTAAGTGCAACGACGTTTCGTACCACAGAGATGCAAATTCGTGGATCGCTGCGCAAAATATCACGAATAGGAGCCTAAAGAAAGCGTGCAACCAGTAGGCACGATGTAAATAATAAAAACGGTTCAATGAAAACAACGTGACAACGATCGTCCCGTCGCGGTATCAATTATTATAGATAAGACATTCAATGCAGAAGCCAGCAATTATTTTGTTTTTATGTAAGACTCGGAAAAAGGAAGTAATTAACACGCACATTATCTTTCTGTATCCTCTTTTTCTTTTTGACAAATTCATGGCTATGCAAAAACGATTAGAGAAATGTGGATTACGTAGTAGCCTCCATCTTTCGGCATTTTTAGCTACTACGGAAGTATCGAGTCCCTGATTGTGTCAATACATTTAGGCAATACGATGTTGCTACATTCGCTACCAAACAGGTTTTTCATTATTTGCTGTAGGAGCGTATCACCTCGAAAATCGTATAGTCATTATAATCATATATCGATCTTTTATCGACCAAAGCGCGTAGGCGTTCAAATGCGATATATACGAAACATTCCCCATATAAGTTATTCTAGTCTTAACGTGTTATTTGAATGAACAGCCGACCAGTAATTCGCGCTTACATGCGCCTCGACGCCGTACTAAGTGCCCCTCTCAACCTGTGCTCCATTATTTATCGATACGGTGTGCAAGTCGCGTTGACGTAACGCGTGGAACAAACAGTAAGCTTGATGAGGCCCCCTTCGTAATTAAGCTTAATTTGTTTGACTGACTAACAAAACTTAGCCACTGACCAATTCCCTTTCCTATCAATTTCGCCAAATTTACTGTGCGTTCAGTCCACTTCAAAAAACATAGATCCCAAATCATCCAAGATGATTCATATGTCAACTTGTGCGCCAAAATTTCTCCAATTATAATATTTTCAACGCGATCGTCGATTTACTCAATAGAAGTGTTTTAAACGTGTACACACCATGCTCTTTATATCTATGAAAAGTTGACGTTCGCCACACAAACATCGATTATATTGGAAATCATATTTTTCACGTTATTTAGAAGCTTACCCAGACTTATTGTGATATATACTCGGCGACGCGATGTTTCCTCGGTATAGCCGAATGCACTGTATATTCCCGTCGAATTTTCGCGTCAATCCTGGAGCCACTTAACAGGAATGACGTAAACACACAGTCACAAGATCACGAGCCGATAATTTCGCGAGATCCGCGAACGTCTCCGGTGCCATTCGTACGACGGGAGCTAATGGTTGCGAGACGATACCCGTAACGATCGTTAAGGACAAACTTAATAATAGTAGCCGGATATTTACTATAGATCGCGAGTCGTCCAATTGGCCGGTCGGAGACGAATTCATGACTGGCGGCCACTTTGTGAATATATCGCAAGCATTGGGCCAAAATCATCGCGATATATACAGTACATGCATACATTGTAGGAGAACGTAACGCACACCTTACATACACGTATAAATGTTCATACATGATTGCGTGGGTGCAACCTGTGCACGCATGAGGGAATTACGGTCCGCGCGGAGCTTCTTAAGCGGTAATTAAGACTGCAATCTTGGGAACAAATATAATGTTCGATGCAATATATTGTTGGAAATTTATCATACAAATTAGGGTGACGATGAGTACGCGAATTAAAGAAGCAATGTTGTTGAGGCGGATATGAATAATGGGGACGTAAAGTTAAAATTAAAAATCTGCGAGCCGCAATTTTAAAGTGCTTGGTCTAGTGCTCAATTGGGATCCTTGCGATTGAACAACTAATTTACTTGTGTCACTAATTGCATTTATGTGTATGTCCAGAACTTTCGCAAGTTTATGGGGAAGCCGTGTTTTTAGTAATATTACGATGCAATGGTGACGTAAATGAACTATTATGCCACCAGGGGTCGTCGAACTTGGTGCATCGCTTTTCACCTGCATGTTACTTAACCGTTTATTATAGTAGAGAATTGAATCTACCCGAATAAATTTTTAGCACCCCAAACTGAGAAATCTTTAGTAGAAAATTTTGTAACAATACGTGTCCATCCAAACAAAGGAGACATAAACCAAATCGTTTTAAGTTTTCGCCATCTCGTATGCATGTATGTGTGATTGAATTTCAAAGTTTTAGCATTTGTAAGTGGGAAAAGTATAATGTTTATCGATCAAATATTGCGACGTGATGACAACCCCTTTTAGCTCTGAATTTCGATAAATCATGGAAATACGATCGAGGCACCTAGCTGTTAGAAAATATGCTTATTGAGTAACAGTTGTACACGTAATTTATTGCTCGAGGAAAGAGGCGGAAAGCGTTGTCGCACTGACATATTTAATGTCGAAATATTTCACTTAATAAGCTTAATTTCTGAACAAAATTAGTGTGCAAAAATAATAAATCTTTACCGCGCAGACACAGCAAAGGAAAAAAAGGAAACAGTAGAAGAACGTTGTAATCCATTGCGACGCAGAGCGTATCGCAATCGTGAACATCGAAAGTTTCCCTTTTTGTTTACATAACAGCGTAACATTATGCATGGCATAACTTGAGCCAAACGACATAACATGCAATTACCTAAACCTCAAATATTTATTCAGCCAAACTCCGATCGTCATTAACCCACTTATATAAAATAATATTTTAATTCGAGCAGAATGTAAGCATTGAAAAATGACTGACCGAAAGAATTCCTTCGTCGTATAACAATGTAACGAACAGTGACATTATTAAAAGGACGGCATTTTCCTGTCATACGCTTAAGGACCTAACCTAAAATTCCAATTCGTGACATTAAACATTGAACTCACCCTTCTATGATTTGGCGCCAGGATATATCACAGTCTTCCTCCTCGGTGCCGTCTGTCCAGATTCGGTCCAAAATGTCCTAGCATCTAGCGTTCACTGACCCACTCCTTCCACGACATCCTTGTCTCATTTATGCGATCCTTAAGTCGACAAACAAACCCGCAGTAATTCGTTCCTGCCGAATTGCGCGTCCGCGATCGACTTGTATTTGAAGCAACACACATCACAACGCGAACCTTAGGAACGCGAGAAACGATGTTCACTGATCGACGCCGGTATCACGAATGCCACTCGCTTTTGTTTACTCTCTCCAAGCACCGTCAGCAGGTGGCGCATGGAATGGTGGGGGGTCCCATAGTTATTTTCCTTTTGGACGGATATCGAAATGTCGAGCGTCGTCGCATCCTGCGAATTTATTGTTTCTCTTTATTCTCTGAGTAAAATACACGTGGTCAATCGTGATATATATATCCAGAAATTTTAGTCATACAAAGATGATTAGACCTAGATATTTAATATAACGCAATAAAATAATTTCATTTAAATAAGGGTAAAAATTTGATTGGTATTTATTCACAAGGTACAAGCATTTTGGACATATAAGGGCCGTCGAGCTCGTATCCCATTTTCCTGTAGTAATTTCTTGTTCCGACACCTGGATACAAATATGCATAATATAATTTGTATGGTATTTAGAAATGATTGAAATGATTTACCTGAGATGACAGAAATTTTGTGAGACTCGTGTTCCTCTCTAGCTATCCGTTCAGCTTCTTCCATTAGTAACATTCCGAATCCTTGGTGTTGGAATTTTGTAGGGTCGCGTGCGTTCACTGGAACGACACTACCGTACACGTGGAGTTCTCTCACTATCGAGCACTTTCCCTTCAGCTCGGGCCTACAAAATAATATTATTTGCATTCATGAACTTGCCATGAATATTTCCGAACATTCCTCGCAATTTTACTGTACCTGAATGTATCTGGAGAACATTTTCTTAATCTCAGTAAACCAATTAATATGTCTTGCATGGGATCCTCGTAAGACAAAAACGTTTCCCACCCACTATTAGCAACGTAATCGCGTCGTATAAGTTCCACTTCGTAAGGCTGCACCTTGTGATGTATCTCTTGAATACCGACTTCTCGGGTTCTAACGTCACGGCAATCGGTTCCCAAGTCTTTCATTCTTGCCAGTGCCAACTCGCGTAAATTTCCGTGTTCTACACCCGAGCTGTGTATTTTAAAATTAAATTTCCGCTAAATTGCAGGACAAGGAGAAATGAATATAAATAGGACCCGGATACGATATAATAAAATATTACCTGACCAAAGGCATAGGTATATCTCTTTGTACACGATACACACGTGTCCAAGGAGGAATTAATGCCAAAATACGAGCTATTAGGTCGATCAAAACGCCCGGTGGATAGCTTTTATACCTTCCACTTTTCCACAACTCGTACAATCCTGTACCGCGTATAACCAACGTCGGATATATTTTTAATCCATCTGCTCTGAAAGCAGGGTTCTCAAAAAATTCCTAAAATAGCCACAATTTTCAAATTAAGTCAACTATACAAAAAAAGAGAAAAAATAGTAGATCGTGTATAATAAAATGGTAACTCACAATAAATTGATTAATATCTCTCTCGATATCTACATTTGGTAGATCTGGCATCATGTGTGCTATCACTTTGAAACCAGCATCTTTCGATAATTGGAAGCTTTCAGATACTGCACGAACCGTGTGTCCTCTGTTGGTGTCTCTGGCTACATCTTCATACACCGATTGAACACCAACTTCTAAACGAGTACATCTATATTAAATTTAACATAAAAATAAATGAATTTAAAGCATTTAAAATTTCTTCTTGTAATTTATTCTGCGGTATATATACCCGTAACGTAGCATGTCGGAAAGATGTTTCTTAAGGCAATAATCGGGTCGTGTTTCGATCGTTATACCGATACACTTTGTCCGACTTCTTTCAGAATATATTACAGCTTCGTCAACATTGCTGCTGACATGGCCGGACAGGGCGTCGTGTAAATTTCGAATGAAATAGTCTCTGTAATCTTCTGGTAGAGACATGAAAGTACCGCCCATAACAATGAATTCAATTTTATCTACGCTATGTCCTAATTGTTTTAGCTGCAAAAATATTTTATTGTAAATGTCTTTTGGCGTAAGCAGTCAAACAAATTAAATTATTTATTTTACTTGTTCTATTCTGTGTCTAGTTTGCAGGAACGGATTGTATCTTGCTCGTATAGCTCGCATTGATGTGGGCTCGTAACCAGTGTACGATTGCGTAGAGTATTCAAAATCCGAATCAGGTCCACCAGGACAATATACACAAATATTTCCTGTCATGTTTATGTGTGGACATCTGTGAGGCTTGCACATCACAGCCACCACAGCTATCTACAAAGATTGAGTCACCCATTAAATATACATTTGCTTTGATTTCAAATTTATATTATACATATTTGAACCTCTTGTACATATACTTGAGTCGATTGTAATTTTCAATTGAAATTATAATGCATCAGAATACTTACACCGCTGGCGGTTCTAATAGGCTTTGCCTTTAATTTTGGAACTAGTATACTTCTTGCTTCAATAGGTACAGCTGCTATAATATCGACTAATCTTGGAGACGTCTCAAGGCCATATTTAGAAGAAATTCGTGTCTTTAATTTATTTAAATCGATATCTCTGTTCTCTTCGTGTGCTTTTAATAATTCTTGTATAATTTCGCCGATTGTTATGACCATACGTTCCTCCTTACTCTGCTCGAATTCTGTAGTGAAACCATATAATTGTGTTTCACAAGGTGATCAAATCATACTTTATATGAGTAACGTTAGAAAATCGGGCACAATGGTCCAGATGGACTGAGCGCCCGGTTAAGCCCATTAATAATAATCGTTAGAAAATAGTCTATATTTTCGACGAAGTATTATAGCAATAAGTATATTTTTAATAACAGTACTTGCCTCTTTTTTTCTTAGCCATGATGATATTATTAAATTGAACCCTTCAATAATGCAAATAACTGATTTGAGTGTTTTGTTTTACAATGTGAAAATGTTTAACTGTTAAAATAATAATTCAGTTTGAGGTTAACACTAATGTCATACACGTTTCCTTCGTAAGCTCCGATCGCCACTGATTATAACAGTCGCCATCTATGTATCTGAATAAAGCAAGACGCGGCGCCATCTCGCGTTTGCCGCGTTTTACAGCTAAAATTTTTAGTGGCGATAATGTATCGACACAGTTATCGACAGTTGATTGGAAGTTATTAAACAAACGTTATCAATTATCATTATATATCGTCTAAAATATTAATTTCTGTTATTAAATTTGACAAATTTCTGATTCAATAACATTGAAGAATGCATGGACATTTAAACTTTAAATGCAATTGTACCAGCTTGAAAAAGTGAGCTAGCGATTTCTTATGTTTCCATTATGGTCACACTGATGATTATATGACAATCTAACCTTGATATTCTGACGTTTAGAAATTTGACGGAGGTGTTATTGTAAAAATGTAATACACTGTAAATAATTAACTTTCCTCATTTTTTGTATGTAAAAGAAATATCACGTTTAAACGGAATGCGCAATGTGACGTTTCACCTAGGTTCTTTTTGCGATCATTTATTTTTAGCACAAGAATTTCTTAATAGACGAACGTTTCTTCTCGTCAGCTATATTATTTTAAAGGTGCATAAACACAGGTATAATAGCTCGCAGTACTTTGCCAAATAATTTATTCAATATACCACAAGAGCGTAACAGCAAGTACCACATTACGCACATTAACTCCTGCATCAATTTTCCACGTTCTTTTCGATTATGTGTTATCAATAATTTCCAGTACGTATTTAAAGTTAACAATTCTATCGATTTAAATATATTGTTACCTCGTATACAAATTTATAACGATTCACTCGCACATAAATAATCCCCCATCTCGCACAGTTAAATATGCCATAATGCATTATTTTATATTGCCAAGTTCAATTATTTTCAAATTTTGATTTGAACTTACGGTGTCCCCGCGAAAATTAGTTGAAATTAAAATTGCTAAAAAATTCGATTTATTTTCTTTGTTTCTGCGTTGCTTGTTTAAAAAAAAACAATTTATCGAAGAACATTGTATGTTTCAGATAGTATTAAGATCGGCGACAGTTTGAAATATAATGATTGAAGAGATAGGTGCGGAGGGCTTTCAGCCAATGAATTATTTCACCGAGGAAAGTCTGTTCAAGTTGCAATGTTTGATCAAAGCGACAGAAATACAGCACAGTGCTCATTGCGAATACGAGAATAGATTATTTCTAGCAGTTACAACTGCCAATGCTGAGATCTTTTTATATTATAAGAAAGATTCGGTATCTGTTCCGATAATTAAAAGGATACCATGGTTCCAAGGGTCCCAGAAACAAATCTCAGCTTTATGTTTCCATTATATGGGAACATGGTTGCTCTCTGCAAGTATCGACGGGTCTGTATATATAATTCCTGCATTGTGCTTCGTTGATGAAAATTCTGAAAAGGACAAAAGATGGACCAGCGACGATATAACTTCCTTCCCTTCGATTAGTTCACAGTCGTCTCATTCGAAGTATGTATTGCGATTGAATTGCTAATCGTATCAAACCGTGATTAATCCTTCTCTTCTATTAATTTTTCATATTTCTTTGCATTATTTAGGCCTACCGCAATAATATGGTGGCAAAGCATCCTAATACCAGCCGAAATTGGTATCGTTGGAACAGAGTACGGCGAGATTATATTTATTAATCTCGAAACTGGTCACCAAACAAATGTGACACAAGTTAAGGGAAACATTGAAACCCTGCACCTTTGTCGTGATCAAAGTAATGATATTGTATCTCTCTTGATTACAAGTCAATCCAGGCGACAGTGGAGATTACTTTTGGAGCAGCGTACATACAGCTGCCTGAATCACTTAGAAAATGGGGAATCGTACAGCGCGGTGAACAGTAGCGATAACATCTATGATAATACCAAAATATTTGCTTCAACTAGATCCAGATTGCAAGGACTCAAGCAGCTGTCTATGGACAAGCTTGCTATACTTAGGCAAAAGTTGATAGAAACAAAAAGTCAGACATTAGGTGAAAATTTACAATATGGTTTGTACATACATATCTAGAATATGATGCCGCAAGCTAAATATTATTAGAGATCATTGATACGTGACTTTCATTAATTTCACAGATATTACAAGCAATCGAAATACTCAGAATGCAACTGTTAATTCTGATCCCCCTGTAGAAGAAGTGAATCAGAATCAAATAACACCTGAAGCAATGTCGAAAAAAGTTTTCCTGATGTCCCAGTTAGATAGGGATGGACAACAGTTTTACACGTGTTACCATTCTATTTCGAGTCAACTATTCGTAAGGGGACACTTTTGTTTTTAATTGTATACATGCTATGATGAATACAGTGTAGAAACAGCTTTATGATTTTCAGGTATATGGACCTAATTTTACCACTGTACCTTTATCAGCGCATAAAGTATTAGAATCTTGTAGAAATGTTTTATTAACGCAACGATTTTTTTTTATTACTGACAACAGTCATGTAATGTATGTAATATCAGACAGATTATCCGAAACCCGTAAGAACGATAACAATAAATTTAATCCCGAGTGCATTGTTGGTCACTTTTCTTTAGCGAATAGCAAAGAAGAAATTCGTGCCGTGTATAGAGCAATCGATTTGCCGAATAATGCACCAAAAACACACTCGGAAGACAGTAGAAGCAAATGCACGTTGCCGAAAGGATTAAAAGATATTAGAATTGAATTACCTCACGTGGATACTTGTATAATTGTAACAAATCATTCTGTGTATAAAGTTGTTCTAAGGTCTGTATTCGTATTTTATTGTATGGTATCGTGCTAATTGAAATTACGAATCGTCTTACTGTTATTTACAGGAAACCAATATTATCAGTTTTTATGGAACTTGTATTGAAACACAATGATCTCGAAAGAGCGGCAAAAATGGCGATAGTATTCGGCATCAATGCACAACAATTATTAGAGCAAGCCGGTGATATACTGTTGACCAATCAAGAATTTTCACGTGCAGTGGCCTGCTATAAATTGTCCAAAGTAAGCAGCCAGTGTATGAAAAAGACACGTAGTAAATCGATGTTATTGAAATTTTTAGTTTTGCTTTTACGATTTGAACGATTCTGTCTTTCAGTGTAGAATAGTGAAGAGTATGTTGAAATTTGCGTCTGTTGGATACACAGCTGATTTATTGCGTTGTCTTACGCATTGTTTAGCATCGCCAGCTATTAGCGAGCTGCCAGCTGCAGCACGAATACATCTTTCTAACTTATGCGTTCTCTCATTTATCGAACGGACACTGAGAGTCTCGTCTCAGAAATCTAAGGCTATATATAAAGAATTTTTGTAAGCGTTCAATTAAGTATGGCATACAAATCTAGATACAGGACAATTTATCAATAATTATCTTTTTCCTGCAGGTATTTCTTATCTACAAATTCCTTTTACGACGAATTATTAGCAGTTAACATTGCTGGACAAACGGGTTTGTGGGAAGTGTTACATCACTTGGCAACACAGAAGGGTCTCTACGGGCAAATGTTAGACGTTCTTACGAAGACAATACATATTTTCAGTCCAAGCAATTTCCATCCAACACCATGTAATATATTTCTACATTGGCTGAAAAATTATTTCGATACAATTCGAACGTGTATGTGCAATGGTTTATTGCATACTTAATTTTTGTTTCAGATGGTTTGCTGATATGCTTAAGTGAACCAAGTTTAATACAAGCGATGTTAATAAATCCTGAGTTAGCCAGAAATCATATGTCATATATTCTTGATAATCTTCAAGATTCTCAAATTTTTGTACTTCAGGTAAAATTTCAATCCCTTTTTTAATCGAATAATATAATTACATGTTTCTACATTTCGACGAATATTCTTTAGAGATTAGTAACACTATATGATCCAACGAATCCAGTGATAAGACCTAGAATAGTGCGATGCCGATTGCGTCATAGAACTACTTCCCATAGTTCTCAATCTAGTCAATGTGATTCTATAGATCTCGTAGAAAATGTACGTACAATAAAATATATAGCATAATTCGATTATTCATACAATTATTATCTATTTTTATTATTCGCGTAGGATGAGGCTGATACGCTGATAGAAGAAATCATAGAAGCTTTTCTACTAATATTACTGACTTTGATTTATAAAAAATCTGTCTTACATCAAGAACCCTCTATTACATGCAACATTGAATTATTAGTACACAAAAAGGTAACTGTCTCATAATCTGCTTTAACAAATCGTTACTATTAAACAACTCTCACGTACGTACAATTATACAATTTAGGAGCATAATAATACTAACTCTGGCACTGATTTCAAAAGAAGACTATTATGCGCTGGCTTCTCCCATGTTACTCTTATCAGAAATGGAAATGTTTACACATGGGGAAGTTCTGTTCAAGGATGTTTAGGTAAAGATACGCGCAATTATAATTGCAAATAAATATTCATTTTCTACGTATGCGATACTTATGTCGATTTCTCGAAATACAGGTACCGGTCCATCCGTGCTGAGGTACGGCTCACCTGAGGCTATATCATTTTTTCGAACGATGGAAGTCGAAGTTCTCAGTGTATCGTGTGGCCATTGTCACACTTTGGCAGTGACAAACAACGGCGTTTACGCGTGGGGTTCAAGTCAGTTTGGTCAATTGGGACTGGGCAAGATTTTACAATGTTCAACCCCCGAATTGGTCACTTATTTGGCTCAGGAAGCAATTATCGATGCGGTAGCTGGACAATATCATTCCGTTGCACTGACTGCCGATGGCAGAGTTTTTACGTGGGGCTGGGGCGTCCATGGACAATTGGGCCATGGTAATACAGAGAAGAAAATCACCCCGGCGCTAGTTACATCTTTACTTGGTACAGTTATTCGTTGCATTAGCGCCGGCCACGCGCATACACTTGCCCTCTCCACGGACGGCATTGTTTACGCGTTTGGCTGCAATATTTTTGGTCAACTGGGACTGGGGAATAATGTTAAGAGTTCAGTGCCAATGAAAGTTTCTTTATCCGATAAAATATGTCTTATCGCCACTGGATATTTTCATAATGTAAGAACACTTTGTGTACAATACTTATTATAAAAAAACGATCGATGTGCATTTATCAATATCTTGCATTTATTTCAGCTTGCCGTTAGTTATACGAATAAATTGTACATATGGGGAGCCAGCCCCCAAGTTCTTCGATTGCAGGCGCAAACGCAAAAGAGAAATCGAATAATCGAGCAGCGGGACAGTATCGCGAAGCAGTTCGAAAATATTGACGAGTTCGAGAAAGGCGCGGATAACGCGATTACGAACGAGACGAATAAAGAGAACCTCGAAAGTAATGCACAAAATAAGAATGCACAAGCAAAGGTTGCTGGCGGCAGTGCTGACTCGCAGATGAGGAGACAATTAGATAACGCGTGTTTGAAGAACGTGAACGTCGGTTCACTCGAGGAGGCTCAGACACACTTAAAACCGGGCGTCGTAGATACCAGTTTAGTGAAAGGGGATATCATACAGGTCAGTCGAATAGCGTTTAATTGCGTCCAGCTGCTCGGAAAACAAGATTACCCTGTTATCGTAATTTCTTTGCTGCCCGCGGTGCACGTTAAACATAGTAATGCATTGTTTGCTACAGATATCGACAGGCTGTCATCACAATGCCCTCGTGACGAGGGATGGATCGTTATATACTTGGGGCAGGAATTTAGATGGCCAGATAGGCAATGGTAGCAGGCGGGAAGTGCCTATTCCAACGCCATTGTGTTATAATCCTGCCTCGATATTCGCACAAGTACCACCGAGGCATAATGCGTACAAACGGGTAGAGGATGAACAAGAATTGGACAGCGAGGCGTCGAATTCTATGGCGAACGAGAGAAATGGAAACGCACATGACGTTCAATCGGAGACGAACGACTTTAGGGAGAAGATAAATCCTATAATTAAAACTGTCGGGGTCTATTGCGGATACGATTATACCATTGCCATACAGCCGGGTATTACATTTTAATAGATGTTTCAGTAGGCTTTGGAAACTATGTTTTTTATTTACAGACGTCGAGCAAAAGGCAGATTCGGTGCATTCATTCCTGTTTTTCTTTAACGTTCAGATCTCTTTTTTTCAATTAGACGCGAGGAAAAATGATTTAATAAGTGCCGATTGTCCACTTTATTTATGTTTGTTTTTTGTTTTTCTAGGAGGTACAGTTTTAGCTTGGGGTAACAATGGCAGAGCACAATTAGGCCGACTTCCGGTTAAAGACGCTCGTGATGGCGACGATAAACTTGTGTTGATTAAAAAACGGGTCGTACGAGTCCCTCACTCGTCGCATATAGCTTTGGATGTGCCTAGTCAAGTTCCTAATATTCCTGCTCCCATCATTTCTTATCAGAGCTACGACGTACCCTCTCTGGCGGGTGTTATGCGACCCTTAAGCGTTATTGAGAAATCACCAGGAGAACAGACGCTGCATCATGCATTGGAATATTTCTGCGGTTTGTACGATTCCACGAGAATCATTGACAAGGTTGGTTTGCTTGTCTTCTTACACAGTTAATCAAATTTTCTGCATCCTTTAAAATGGGTTGATGTACAAACAAAATTATGCAACTAAATAATACATTTTTTGTAATTCTGAATTTCAGTGCGTGGAGTTGGGAAACTATCAAGCCTGCTCAAAAATATCTATGCTACAGCATAGTATTTCTGAAGCGTTTTCGTATCAATTGAAAATTCTACACGAACTCAGCCTTCAATCGTGCTCAAGAGTGAAGCCTGAGAATGTAGGCGAATGTACCGAACGAAGATCTTTGGAGGAATCAGATTCAATTATGAAATCGCCGTCGACCCATCAAGTTAAAAAGAACACGGAGCTATTTAACAAACAAGTGGAGAAGAACCTAATGGATTCCGTCGAGGATTGCGCGGCCAAAAATAAAATGAAAATTCCTGCCAGCAAATCGTTGAACAGTTTGCAAACGCTTCAACAGGAGTTGTACACGTTCGATTGTCAGGGTGGATTGGAAGAATTGTGCAAAGATATTAAATGCGACAATCCACCTTTGGGAATTTTCGATGATAGTTTGGATTCGGACGTCAGCTCCGATTCGGAGGAATGGATGGATAATCTTATTTTGAAGGACGGTCAATTGAGAAAACCAGAAAATGCAGCTGGGCCAAGCGGCGGAAGTTCGTGTGCTTCTACTCCCATGAAAGAAACCGTGGACCAAATGTCCAAAAGCACTGGAACACTTTCCGATAAGAAAATTACACGATCCCGGCAAAATGTTGTAACGAACGAAGCAATCAGGGTGATCAAGTTCTTCTTGAACGAAATGGAAAACGAGACAGACACGACAAAGTGTAAAATATTGCAAGACGCGGTTGATTTTTGGATTGAACACGATTTGCCGATGCAGAGTATAGAGAACGTATTTTTAGAGCATATCCAATCGATCTTTTATCCCCTCGGTTTATTATTATTCTGGTAAGATTAATGTATGAATTCAATCGCATTATTTAACGTGCAACTATTGCAATTGCATAACTATTTACGTATATTTACAGCCAGGAAATAATGGAGAAGTATTTGGATACGAACAAGAATGATGAGAGCAAGAGCTTCACTGCGATTAATTTATTTTCTGCTAAATTTTGCCTGCACGTTTGCTCCATGTTGCTGCATAATATCGACGAAGGTGAACAGTCTCGATTGTTAAAACATTGTTCGTCAAGTTATAATTTGAACTATGTTAATCAATGTCTTCTACGTTATAGGCCAGTCAACCCCCGAATTTATCAAGCTATTGTCTTCTTTAACGGCTGATCATTATGGGCCGCCATTAACAGGATATCCAGGCTCTAGTGGAAACAATACTGCAATGCAAATGATGGAGGGAGTTATGAGCACTGTGTCTTCTAGTATCCACGACTCCAAATCGTTTGTCCATATTAAGGTAAATTGTGAATATGTATCGCATTGATTTTCTTATTTATCGTACGATTTAATTTTATTCGCATGTAATGCATAAAAATTACGCGCAATTAGGATCCGGATGCAGTGTATCGATTTCTCGAGACTGAAGGGGACACAATGATTTTCACGTGTGGACATCATTTTCCGCTGGCAAAATATAAAACCGAGGTGATCTCGACAATGGAAACCGAGTTGCTCACATCCGAATCCCTGGTTCTTCCGTGTACGGCTCAGTACTTAGGAAAAATGTTATCACAGACGACGAAGCCGGAAATATTATGCCCGTTGTGCATACCGCGTGCAATGGAAACGGTGAAACAGAATAACGGATGAGAAGTATGTACCTGAGATATTTTATTTTAATGACAAAATAGGTGATACACCGATACACAACTGTTTCTTAAGCTATCGAATGACTTTGGGAGCTATACACACAAAGTGATGTTTTAAATTAATTTTAATGGATTAGAGTATTGAAAATATTGGAACGTAGTTAGTTAGACGTTTTACTATAACAGTTGCCATTGCAAAATGGAACGTACTCGACAGACATCACAAAAGTACTATAAAAAATCGAAGCTCTCTATATCTACGAAACCACAACTTTTTTTTTTAGATTGCCAATACCGATATGTAATTCTTCATAGACTCAAGACTTTAATAACTGCATCACCTAACGCGAATTTTTTTTTCACCCAAGAACGTACATACGTCTTGCCAGGTATCTGTATAATCTCGAAAGAATTATTTCATTACGCACATTGAAATTAGAGACGATGTGTTCATGAATTACTGTAAAGTGATGATGTATTTGAAAATGTTCTTGCGTGCAAAACGTGTTGTAAATTGAAATGAAATAACGTTGTGCATTGGCATATTGTATGTATTTCTTTAAATTCGTGAGACTCGCGATTTTAGTAAATTTTTAACTAGAATATATGTCTTTCAATTAGTGTGCATCTTGCAAAGGAATAAAGTTGCAATTGGCACTATTTTTAGGAATAAATCAATTAATTAAATTCAACGATGCAACGTGAAAAATAACGAACCAGAAATGATTTCCTTTGCATATCAATTTTTTAAACAGTTTTACCTTAATATTACTGTCCTGTAGAAATTTTAAACTTGAAACTTCGCAGATTTTATTGTCAATTACCTTGCATCATATAATAATAATACAATTCGTATGATTTTAGTATTTCTGACGAATCCGTTGCTTATCGTGTAGTTTTTCGCGTTTTGTTAAAATTTTAGTTCTTAATAACGTGAAAACAGCTATACAAAGTGTATATTACTGATGTACGAAGTTTATTAATATACTTCTCAATCGAATGCCAGTTACGTTTGTATAGTAGTTGTACCGATACTGTGAAATATTAGTAAGAAAAGAACAAGGAAACAAAATTAGAGAACGAAGAAGTTTTCAATTACACAAAATTGTTGTAAAGCACTAAAATACCAAGGACTGATGGAAAATGTATTTATCTAGTCTTCATAGTATATGCCAGAATATATTTAATCGATCGTAGTGATTGGAAGAAACATCTCATTAAAGTATATACATATTACGTAATTCTTTGTGAACTTGTAACTGATGTTAAACCATGAATGTATTGATATAATGTGAAGTAGGAAAGTAGAGTTGGATTTGTATATAGAATATTGTTGACAAGGCGGAGAGTTGATTACAAATGGAACAGACTCATGGACATACCATATTTTCCTTTTCTTTTTTGCAATAGGATTGCACGAAGGTGGAAAACAATCGAAACGTAGTATGTTTGCGTATGTCCGAGCACTTCTCCATTGCGAAATTTGTATGACCAACAAAGAGGAAGGTTTTAGAAATTAATCAATGTAAATCGTGAAATTAGATGAATGTTTGTCGTTAGAATTGTATCATTGTATTAAATGAACTAAATGAAGGTACAAATATGATGATGCAAAGAAAAAGACAGTAGTACGATTAACAACTATTTGCACAAAGTAGCATAGGTTTAAAATACAAAATTATAGTAATAATGATATTAAATGAATCGTGTTTAAACCGAAGTAATCAATTTGAAAAAATGAAATCAGATGTTTGTAAATATTTTTTACTTTTCTTTACATTTTCAATGGTATTTGCGAATCTAAAGAGTTTCTTCTGCCTTCATTTAGTTCTTGGAAAAGAAATATTCTTTTAATTCTAACTTGTTATTTACTACATATTTTACGACTTTATTAATCTATTTTTAATAATCGAAATTGTTGCTTGTGTTTTCTCGTGATAGAAAATGAAAAATTTTAAACGAGGGAACAGTCGTTCGTAAAGGTGCAATACTTTAGGTAAAAATCATATTGAATAACATCTAAATCCTTCTGCTACGAAATCCGCGCGTTTATCACGTGCGATAATTTTTCCAATCAGTCATCCTCCTTGAACTGCATAATATATTTTCAATTATGTAATGTATATTATATGATAATCCTGACATGTAAGACAGTCTTCTACAACTTATTTTTCGATACTTAACATGCGGATATCTATAATATTGAAAGGAGCATCTAATTTTATTGCTACGAAACTTAAGCAAATTTGTTGAACACAATTCAGTAGATACACCGGGTATACAGTATATTCTTTTTAACATAAGATATATTATTCTTTTATCGATTATACTAATTATAAAATCTATGACGCATTGATTGAGTTAAGCAATTTGTTTAAATTTCAACAAGAAGTCTGGTCATCTTATAAGTTACAACTAATCTGAAATGCAATATCGACGAAGTCATTTGACGAAAATTTTCATTCCCGACGACTGTAATCATTTTGTAACATATATCCGGATGTACAGTTTTGAATGTCTCGTGCATGAGGTCTTTCACCGACAGTACTTAGGACAAATAAAGTATTGGGTCAATAAATACGATTAGCAAAATTATACGTGTACCCTCTGTTTCATTTAAATATATCCTTCATCCTGCCCGCTTTAATTGCTTCTATTCCTACGAATAGCTTCTAAGGAATACTGAACACATTTCACTTTTCTAACTTTTTTATTCAAAAGAATTATATCCAAAATACATATCTCCTTGGTCACAGACTAAAAGAATACCTCACTCTATACTCATTCGCACACTGTTCCCCTGGCACACGGTCCCTCGCAAAAGAATTGTTTTTCAACCAGTCGCAGAAATATTTCTCCAACGACGAAAGGAAATAAATTGAAAAAGAAACAACAATTCTAATGAAGAAACATCGAGACAAATGTTTCTTCCAATTGAGCATGACGAGCGTGCCCCGACGTTCAAATACAAAAAATGAACGTCGTAATACTACTTTTGCATCGCAAGAAAAAATACAATGAAATCCTCTCATCTCCATTTTCACACGAACCACAATCTACAACCTCGCTCTTTAAATACCCGCCCAGAAAATCGTTCCTGAAAATTCTTGATTCAGACCAAACGTACGATTCAACAATAATACCCGTTCCAAGTTTTTCCGTTTTTTTTCTCTATTTCAAAAGAAACGATTCGATTAGAGCCGCTCGATGTTACGTGCGAGCAAAGCAAGTTCTGCATGGACGGCTTCCGGCAAATCCTTGCCGACTTGGCCATCAAAGTACTCCCCGAGATCCTCAACTTCCTTCTGCCAGAAGCTTTTCGGCAATCGGAACAGTTCATCCATGTCCACGTTCTCCCTCAAGTTGTCCAAGTTGAACGACTCCAATTTGGGCAGCAGACCTACAGGTGAATCGACGGCAATGTCTTCGCCGTCGATTCTACGGAGGACCCAATCGAGGACGCGTGAATTCTCACCGAATCCCGGCCAAAGGAACTTTCCGTCCGGGGTTTTCCGGAACCAATTCACGTGGAATATCGCCGGAAGTTTGGCGTCCTTCACTTCCGCCATGCTGAGCCAGTGGCTGAGGTATCGGCCGAAATTGTATCCGAAGAACGGTCTCATCGCAAATGGATCGTGCATGATTACCTTGGCCTGAACGACAATCATGTAAGACGTTTTATTTTCAAGCATTCGTATTTTCACGCGGGCACAAGACGGAGAGAAGATATCCATGCGCTAAACGGCCTGATGAGTAAGCATTTTAATTCTGCGCTCTATTTAGTGCGAGTTGGACGTTTGGAAAAAAATTGCGGGAAATTTCTCAGGTGCGCAGCAGCAAGCATTTCATGCAGAACACTTTATATCATATGAATATAAATTGATCGGTGTTGTTATTTTTACTGCGTGGAAATGATACTAAATGAAACGATTGCATACCTTGTGTTCTGCCGCAGCAGTTGCTTCGGACCTCATCGAGGCACCGATGAACACACCGTGCTGCCAATTTCTAGCTTGATAAATTAGGGGAACGCCTTCAGGTCTTCGTCCACCGAAAAGTATCGCGTCTATGGGGACACCGTTTGGATCCTCCCAAGCCGGGTCAATAATGGGACACTGATTGGCTGGAGAGCAGAATCTGGAGTTCGGATGCGCCGCAGGTGTCTTCGATCCTTTCGTCCATTTATTTCCCCGCCAATCGGTGATCTGCGTTTCAACAATATTTTCAACAGTCCGGGAAAAGCATAGCAACAAAATCCTCGAATGAGCGCACGAATCTTAATTTCGAAATAATTTAGCGTCCGGGAAATATGACTGACAAATTCTATAACGAAACGAAAATATGAAATTCAGTTCGTACATCCACATTGTCGTTCATTTCTTTCTCCAGTCCTTCCCAGAACACCCCGCCGTCGCTGGTGGCTGCCACGTTGGTGAAGATGGTGTCCTTGAAGATGGTCCTCATGGCGTTCGGGTTCGTAGCGAGGCTAGTGCCCGGCGCCACCCCGAAGAAACCGTTTTCAGGATTGATCGCGCGAAGTCTGCCTTCTTTGTCGAATCTCATCCAAGCGATATCGTCGCCCACGCACTCAATTTTGTAACCGGGCAAGGTCGGTTGCATCATGGCCAGGTTGGTCTTGCCGCAAGCACTGGGGAACGCTGCGGCGATGTAACGCTTCCTACCTTTCGGATTAGTGATGCCCAGTATCTAGAAAGGGTAGGCAGCGTCGTGCAACGATATTAGGAATAATGGCAAGAATTCATAGGAAGTGGAGTAATTGGATGCGATGAATAAATTGTGGAAAATAATGGGAACCAATGGGAGTAATGAAAAATTGCGAAAAGTAATGCGAAGAATGGAAAACATTAAAAATTATTGAAAATAATAGAAACATCAGAGGGAAGACAGTCTAGCGCGAAACGAAGTAATTAAGTACAGGTAATTCAATCGCCGGGTGTGCGTGTTAAATAATGCAATTGAAGAGTAAATGAATTACAAGGCGTTACTTACAAGCATGTGTTCAGCGAGCCATCCCTCGTCCCTGGCGATAGTGGAGCCAATCCTGAGGGCGAAACATTTTTTGCCAAGCAAAGAATTGCCACCGTAACCGCTACCGTACGAGACAATCTCGTTGCACGCTGGCCTGTGAAGGATGATCGTTCTCTCTGGATCGCAGGGCCAGGTGAAATTAACATCGATTTGGGAATCGAATTTTGGAACGCCGACAGAGTGCAGGCATTTCACGAAATCATCGTTGCCAAGGTTCTCAAGAACCTTCCTCCCCATTCTGGTCATTATTCTCATCGAACATACGACGTAAGCAGAGTCTGTAATTTCTATTCCAATCTTCGAGAGGGGCGAACCCACTGGACCCATGCTGAAGGGAATGACATACATTGTTCGGCCTAAGGAAATAAATTAATATTGTCAGTTTGTTTCGTTGGTATTATATATGTAGTATTATAGATTTTTCGTTTCAATTTGTTATAAGTAACCTTTCATGCATCTGGGGAAACGTTCCAGTATGGCTTTGTCCATGTCAGCCGGAGAAATCCAGTGACCCAATTCTCCGGTGACGCCATTGCGAGGTGTAGGGATGGTATCTTGTTTGGATTCGGTGCTGATGAATGTACGCTTCTCGACGCGGGCTACGTCCGCTGGATTTGTTCTGGCTAGCCAGCTACGATCGAAAATATTGTCAATTGAATTACACTGGTGGCAAAAAGGTTTTGTTTCATTGCCCAATCACGAAAGCAATAAGATATACCGTTGCATCGTGGCGATTGTGAATGTGAAATCTCCTCGAGGGATTTTTGCTACGGATAATACACTTACCAGTTTTCATATTTTGGCAGGGGTGAAATTGTTCCACTTTTTTCCAACAGCTTCAACAATTGGTCGTATTCTGCGTCGCTTCCATCGCATATATAAATATCCTTCGGAGAGCAAAGGGCTACGCATTCCTCGATGTAGGCACGAAGTTTTGGAGAAAGCGGCTCTGGCAATGCATTTAACAAAGGTGTTTTCTCTATGTACTCGTAGCTGTTTATGGACGGGTTCTTCGCCACGTTTGTGACTAATGCGGACACTCTGAAAATAGAAAGTATTTTGTCCCTTTCAAACTTCCGTCGTCGTGTTTTAACCTTAGTTATGCATTTCCGTTTAGTTTAATATGCAACCTTAATGAATACCTAAAAGTACTCACGAAAAGAAATCGCAATAATTTTGACTTGAACATATTGTTTTTTACGGATATGTGAGATTAAGTTTATTATGTGAAATTTGATGGTGGAGCAGAAGGTTCGATTAAATGGCAAATTGACAAATTAAAAGACAAATGAAGCACAGCTTGTGAGAATTAGGAGAAAATATAATGCAATACAGTGACGACTAATAATTATAAATATTGCAATATAAATAGAATTTATTATTATACACCCTCTTTCAAAAGGGAGATTATAATTAAGACAATGTATACGTAATATAGTTTTCCGTCTCGTGCTAATGGTTACAAAATTTGTACATACAATTAATCTAATGGAAATAAATTATTATTCCGTACGAGTGGAACTCTAATCAGAAATATTGGGTCGAAGTAACAGGTTGGACCATGAAGTGTCTACCTGTTAAACTGTTAGAGGCATGTCGATCGATTGGCTCTCACTTTATCACGACAGAAACTTTGCCGAAGGTAAAAAATTGATTTGCTTGTTGCTACACAGCAGCGTGATAGTTTTTGCCGCTGTGGTTTAGAATGAAACAATATCAAAGCGTTCACTTTTAATCGACGATATAATGTTTATGCTATTGCGTGTTGTATTTTTCTGCTGCACTGTCGAGCTGAATTTTTCAATTCGTATACTGTATGGAAAATATCGAATAGTATAAAAGAGTAGTAATAAAATATTAGAATCGATCTGCAATGCAAAATTATTGGAAAGTCACAATGGAAACTGTGTGGCAACGTTTACAACAGCTGATTTGTCTATTCAGAAGATTGTTATTAATAGCAGGGTACACATACAGTGAATAAAAATTGCGCAACGAAAATTCGATTGCGTTAGATATTACGATAGCATTATGCAATAACTATAATATATATTATAATAATATAAATATTGATTTAGAATTTTGCCTGCGTGCAATTAAAAGATACTACTCGTGATACGATTGAAAACAGAAATCGTAATTTTCCGTGATATTCACGATCACAGGTATCAGCTGAATGCCTAGACACTTTTGTGGTGTTACAGAGAGTAATTATTGATTTTTTGATAAGGGTATACGTGAATGAATGTCGAGATATCAATATTACTAAAAGTAGACAAGGAGCATAATAAACGTAATGGAAACGTCATTTAGTTTCCTATGAAATTGTGGAACAATTTTCTAAATCTCGGGTATAACGATTCTTCGAACTTTCCATTTTCGATTTCATCACGAAACTACCAATAGTGATCCTATCAAAACTTAATAAAACTTTCACTACTTTGCACCACTTTGCACCGTCGTCAGAAGAAGATAATTCGAAATATTTATTTTACGTATCTTTCATAAAAAGAAAAAGATTCGCTCCTCAATCGCTGAAGAAACGAAAAAGTTCCCGATGCCAAAATCTGCAGAATAATAGTTTAGAATTGGCAGAGAAATCCCCGCGAGAAATAGTAAGAAAAATAAAGTTCGAAACTACCGTTTGCACCCAAAGGGTTGATTAGCAATCAAAAAGGTTACTCACCGCGGATAATAAATATTAATCACGTGCGGCATTTTCTTGCTATTATGTCCACTGTTCAGAAGCGCAAACCTTGCCACCCGTTGTCTTCCACCTCCCAGGACATTCAAGTAATGAAGATTCTTCGAGCAAACACTTGGGTAACCCTTAAACGAAGCCGTGACCGCGGAGAAACTCCTGGTGCATCGAAAACCGTTGCTGGCTAGACTCGACCAGCGAATCGGAACTATTCTCCCCGACATATCCTGGACTGTTCGCTTTTATACGATTGCCAAGGGTTTTGTCCGAGCCCTAGTAAAACGCACCACGGATTGGCCGCGAAAAAACTTCCGGTGCATAAAGTGGGGGATGGAAGTTACGTCGGTCGACGGAATCCTCGCTGGACTTGGAATCAGTCGTCGGGTACACTTCTGACGCGATTCTCTGACTCGACGATCGTCACTTCTACAAGAGGAGGGATGATGTAAGTTTCCACGACACCCGCGCCGCTATGTACACGAAATTTATCAAGAAACACGGCAATTAGACGATGAGCACTAGGAAAGAGCCGGAGCGTGTCTCGTCTCCGAAAATGGTAAAGCGAAAGGATAAATTCTCGTCGGCGATACGAAACGAGGGAAACGTGGACGCACGACGATCGATTGGGGCGAACGGTCGTGGATTAATTAAAACTGACGACGACACAAGGTGCTGGTCGATTTCTTTGCGACCGATTGGTCGTCGATTAGGATTCGCGACGACACGCACAGTGGTATCCCAACGGCAGCGGCCACCCTACGGACGACGACGCGATCGAACGATACAGCGCGAATAAGAGTCGGCCAGGTCGATCGGCACGATCTCCATGGAACTTACGAGTTACTGGTCACGGGCAGTCGGTCGAAGTAAAAGTAATCGCGGTGGCCGACTAATCGACGCTCGTATCAAAAAGACGAAATCGGTTGCTGCGGCCGATCGTTTTATACTGAAAGCGTTACCCGCCGCGTATACTCTTCTATTTTTGCGCGAACACTTTCGCTTCCCGCTATGTAATACGCGGCGAGAGCTACATACGACGCGCAACACGCTCGAGTAATTATTATCAGAGCGGACCGGTGCACTCTCGGTCTGATTAAATAGCGTTTCGAGGCACGGCGATTATCAATCTGCAGGCCCTCGAATTCGCGGTTCGCTTCCGTGCGCTTGATCGGGGGGATAAATCGGGCGTATAGGTATGGGATCTAATAGGTTTGCCCATGGGAAATTTGTCGGTGAGAAACGGAGGATCTCCGAAGGAATGGGTAATCTTTGAACTGAACGCGATTAGGAGAAGAATTGATTCTATGACGTTGCATCGTAAAACTTATTTGGGCGGGTTTGTTCATTATATTTTGGGGAAAGTTTGAACGGTCGGGCTTATCTAACGTGGTCAGCCCGCTGTTACAAACATTTGGGTGACGTACGACGGGAGTGAATAATCGAGGGTTTGCTTTAAAAACGTTCGTAGGTATGGATTTTGATTTGGATAATTGGAAGACTGAAAATTTGCGGAGGAATTTGTTGGAGATTAGATGAACAGTCTGAATGAATTCGAGCGAAGTCTGAGTGCATTGTTGGTCTGATTGCAGAATGTAAAATTGTTTTTTTTAGCAGCAAAATGCGGCACGATTTAATTATTGTTACTGAATGACAACTTTGATCAGGTCCCGTATTTGTAAAAGGAAAAAGGAATAAAGTTAATGATCAAATTCAATTTTGCTGCATCCGATAATAATCAAATAGTCTGCAAATTAATACTGCTCGATCTTCATCCTCGAACGTATCTGATAAAACGATATTTCAAAGTATAAGTATCACAACACCGGCGGATGCATTAAAAAATGGAATATTATTAAAAGACAGAATTGTTCTTTCAACTGCCAATTACGCAACCCACAGTATCAGCATAAATATTATTATAATAGTAATAGATAAATACGGGCTCGCAACTATCAGAAGATAAATACTGTATAATTATCGAAACCAGACAACAATGAATGCCGTAATTCGTTCATTAATAATTGCATCGAATATTTTCACAAAACGATCGCCTTGGAAATATTAACGCCATTCTTTGTCTATCAACGTCCTTCAACCGTTATCTGAAAGATAATTAATTTTTTACCAGCTGGAGAAACAATCTTGATTAAGATGCATGGCGCGAAATTGT
Organism: Nomada ferruginata; assembly: GCA_963583965.1. Lineage (NCBI taxonomy): Eukaryota > Metazoa > Arthropoda > Insecta > Hymenoptera > Apidae > Nomada > Nomada ferruginata. The sequence goes on from OY757218.1 coordinate 12,961,546, forward strand.
ATACGTTCATAGTAAATAGTGACAAAATGAAACCGGAGTAACGTCGATTTTCAAAGACGAGGAAATGTTATCGCTTTTTGGTTTTGTGAGGACTTGAAATAGATTGGTCGTGCTTTATCGCGAGAAAAGTGGGATTCGCAAATTATCGCGGCCAGACAGTGAACTACGGACCAGACCACAATTAACGAGATGCATCCGTCCCTAATAATGGGATTGAAAAATGAACGGAGAAAAGGCTAAGGTCCATAAATTTCCGAACGAAGATGGGGATCGTTACGTTATCGTATTTTTCATACGTTCATTTGATCCTGGAATTTGCACATTTAAGAATCCGAGCATATCGAACGAAAGCCGTTTGACTGGAGTTAAAAATAAAGTGATATTGAACTGAATAAATTGTACTACCACAATTTCTTTTCTTTTCTTTTCTTGCAAGGCAATAGTCATTTTATTAGCTACTTAAGTAGTGCAGCTAACTCAGTTAACTTAACTGGCGCTAAACACCAAAGTTTCTTTATTAAATATCGCGAAATGGTTAGTATCTTTAATGTGGCCGCGCTTTCATTTAAATTCGAATGGAAATACGATAGGGGAAGCACAAATATCCATTACGAACAGGGATTGGAACAGTCTACTTCATCGAACGATTGCGAGGTGAATTCGCGAGGAAAAAATGAGTGCAGTCGAGGCGTGATTGCTCAGAGAAAGGAAATGTGTTCATGCTTTGCACTTTGGTCTAAGCCGTCCAACATGAGCAATTCATACAACGTTATTGTTTGCCGAGCGTTCTCGAGCGGCTTCGTTGTTTGGATTTTTACGGCTCCGGTTGCTTTTAACCAACCATTGTGATCAATTTCCTGGAATGAAGGATCGTGCATTATGCAACGCGAGTCGTTAGAGTTCGCAACGTAAAGCTCGATCATTTCTATATTCCTGTACTATATATTTCTTATTAATATAGTACTTAAGTTAATAAATTAAGTTGATCGATGAAACAGTCAATCAGACGGTTCGCGACCCAAGCATAATGCTTATAGCGCTATAATAATGTCTCTATTCAAGGTGATGTTCCTTGAGTTTATCAATGTCTAGCATTTTTCTTCACCCTGTTCGGTTAATTAACCATTAATTATCCAGACATTGCCAGACTCCGCAGACGGCAGAATATAATAAAACAAAGTCTCATAGAACCACCAGGAACGATAAAAGGATCATGACCGAACGTTTTTTCAGCTGAACGGCGATAACACTTTTGCATTTCTGTCGCTCACGTTGACTGCTACTGTTTTTCTTTTTACTAAAGAAAATTTGTTACTGCGATCGACTTGCACCCGTTGACTGTCCTCTTTCTCGTTAATTTGAAATACTACGTAATTATGCAGCGCATCAAGTAAACTGAAATAATATACACTTATTCTAATTGAGTAGTTATTGTTGCAACGACGTTTCGGTGGTTGATGAACTTTTGAGAAAATTCCAGAGTAACCTAAATGATGTGTACATTACTTATCAATGAATGTACAACGCGTCATATATATATATATATTGAGAGAGAAATAACAAGCATAAGAGCAGAGTGTTTTTTCCTTTTCGTTAATTTCCTTGCCCCCACTGATCATTAATGTATGGACTTAAGTGTACGTAAAAACAATGTTGAAGGGCCGCAAAATTTCGCCAAGTATTCTTCAATGCTCCATCGTGTTATCTATTAATGTTTGCATACGGTAAATACGTATACATAAACCGCTGAATGAAACTAAGAATATTAAGAATATTATTTTGTATCTCTTTATTCTCCTATTTTTATGGTTTCACAGATTCGTTTAGGCAATGTTTTTGTTCCGGATGACGTGCGTCAAATGTTATCGATAATATCGAGGCTTCTCGGAAAAAGTGTGCCCAGAATTATCAGAAAGTGGACTATGTAACGACGATTAGTTATCTACCTGACCCGTCCCCAAGAGTTGAACACGTGGTGGACCTTGTCGTGTCAGATGATTGTGTCAATTGATTCGAGTTAATCATCCGATGATGAAAAAAATCAACAGTAACTGTGTGTAATAAAATTATGCGTAAACGATTATGGGACCTGGATTCAATTTTGTATCAAATGCATTGTAATTGGTATTACCAGACGCGTTAAAAAGTTAGAATAGGACATTGAGTATGCTCATTTTATATAATTCACGAAAGATTAACAGAAATCTGGAATTACTTATTTAAACATTCTAAAAACTAAACGCGTCATTTTTTGAACTCTTTTGAAGCCCTGTATTTATAAACACTAATTTGAGTATTATTGTGCACAACTGCATTGCGCGCAAATCTGTTATTGTACGCGTTTTTCTCGTCTTGAGAAGAAAAAACATCATAGAAAATGTGAATGAGAAAATTGATCTCAGAATTCTGGTTCGAGTTGGTTTCTTCAAATCATTAGCCGTCTATCACGCCTGGACATTTTTCCCCTATCTATGTATATTTGGTGCATTTTTTCCCTTTTTAATTTAGATAACTTCGACCCGATGTCACAGAATCCTTTTTATGTTTCACTGTTATTATACATATATCGACAACGCATACATGTATGCAATCAAATCGTGCGTGGTTTGACGTATCTGGAGGCTCGACTGTACGGCCAACGATATGGTTATCATAATGAATTGCATAACATAGGGGGCACGACCACACGATGTACATACATGTATACATCGATAATGATTTCGCAAGGCAAACGTTCTCTGATTATGATTATGACAGTCTTTGAAACCTTTAACTCTGCTGTGAGTAATTTGGGTACCATGGTACCCTTACTAATGAATACTATTTTTCATTTTGATTTGATTCATGATATTGAATTTATAACGCCCGAACCTTTTTCTAATTTCAATAAATTTGCGGAATCTATTTTTCTAATGTATAGTGTTAATGTGATTGCAATAATAGACAAAATCACTCTAGAGAAATTGAAATCTATTTATGATACCACAAACTTGAACTAAAGATACATTTTTTAATGTTGCCAAATGTTCCCTTTTCGTTAACTTTCCTTATTTATAATTAGTAAACCAATTTTTGTTCCTTCCTTAAACGGAAAGATTTCGATTAAACGTTGCCTCATTTATTTACGATCACTAAACCCCCTGCGACGAGTTCACAAAGAGTAAAAGATTCGATTATCTATGGTCTTTAACCTCAGCATCTCGTAATGCAAAGGAATTGTATCGCTCTAATTGCATATTTGTTGGGAAATCCAGTCTTCTCTGTCCATGAAAAATTATTCCGCGAAAAGTGGAACCAATTGAAACAACATTTAATTTTTATTCATCTACAACTGTTCAAACAATTTAATGGGAACAGTGTTGCAATTTGCCATAACTCACAGTTTGTGATATAATATCACATGTTATATGTTAGAACCTTTTACTATTTCTTCATAAATATTCACGGAACTGTACGGGACTTTTATAGAAAGAAAATCGATTCCAAAGGTGTTTGAATTCAAACATACGCGGCATTCATCATCATGGCACATTCAACGACATCTCTTGCAAATGCAAGGAAGTTTCTCGTCGAAATACCTTGTTCCCGCACTCGGCCGATAACTCGATTCGATTCACGTAGTCCTCGGTACGTATCAGCTGTTCGGTGACAGTTTGCCAGCCGTGAGAGTAGTGTCGAGGTTTATTGTTTGGGAAGCAATATGGCTATCTGGTGATTAGTAACAGTGCGATACGTAGACAAAGGAGCAACGCAGTTCTCATGATATTTGGAGACGCGTTGCGCGTTCTATTCTAGTTGAATTAAAAATTGAAGAGGCAAACGGAATCGGTAGAATGCTAGAACTCGAAGTAGTGCCCGAAAGATCCCTCGGCTGCGAGCAGTGGGAATTTATTTTAGGCAAGTGACGAAACACCCGCGATGTATCGCGACTGTGTCGTATTACGCACAATTTTTCGACGATTGAATTAATCGAAATGCAGGAGAAAACGTGCTACGCACGGGTCGTCGATTAATCGGGCCTAGCTGTGGTCTTGTCGATGTTCCTGTCATATCAACATTCGCGCTTGGCTATTTCGTTCTATTTGTAAACACCCCGTTTGACAATCGCGCGTAAACAAAGAAAATGGTGCTTATTATGAACATGTTGTTACACATTATGTAATTGTTTATAAGTATTGCCTCACTGGCAGATGCATTTATGATTGTCATTTACTGGAATGGTAATTAATTTGAATGTAACGCTTAAACGAGCTATCCCTGCGAACGTTGGTGCATATATTTAGCGAATGTTCGTGAGAATTATGTTAAACAACTTCTCGATGCGCAGACATTGTAAAATTGTGCATACATAAGGAAAAAAGGGAGCGAGAAAAATTTGAATTATTTGACACCGAAGAGCTGGATCGGCTAACTAGATTTATCGTTACAGGTATGCATTTCTCCCAGTCCGTGTCAATAATACAATCGCAAGTGGGCATTATAAGAGGAGTACAAGTACTTTATAGTGATAGCGTGAGTATACATATGTGTATTTAATTAAGCACACCATCATGCTTCATATTAATGGTACAATTAATACGATATATGTGACGTACATTTTTCAGAACCCTTTAGACGTAGATTTAGTAATAAACTTACCTCACGATGGGATTCGACTCATATTTGATCCAGTGGTACAGAGGCTCAAAATAATTGAAATTTACAATATGAAATTAGTTAAACTGAAATACTGCGGCCTGCCATTTAATTCGCCAGAAGTTTTGCCATCTATCGAGCAGATCGAACATTCGTTTGGCGCAACTCATCCTGGTGTTTACGATAGTGACAAACAAGTCAGATATATCTCTTTCATTGGGAACTTAACGGAAATCTGAGATATTAAAGAGAATTGTTTCTAGGTGTTTGTATTAAACTTTCGAGGGCTATCGTTTTATTTCCCCATCGATTCAAAGTTTCAACCCGGCTACGCACACGGACTAGGCTCATTGCAATTTCCGAATGGAACCTCTCCGCTTGTAGCAAAAACAGCCATTTATGTTGGCAATATGGGTGCTGGAGGCGGAAGCGACGAACATAATTTAAAAGCACCACCACCGCCTCTGCCGCTTGTAATTATATTCTCTTGCGTGCTACAGTTGAATGCGGAAACGTATTTAAACTATGATCGATACTAAATGATTGTTATTCTGCCCAGGTCTGCTATCATAACAATTTGTATTTAGAAAAGGCAGATGTTATGAGGGATAAAATGCGTACACGGGGTCTAAGATTGCACCTCTTCACAGAAGGCAGTTCTGTGACAAGGGTATTACTGGAGCCGAAGAAACGCTGTTTAACCAAAGAGGTTGCACATCACAATTTCGTATCTAATACAATTCATCTTCTCAGTTTAATATATATAAACTTTAAAGCGATGTATTCATCTTTTGGCTATAATGCGCACAATTGTAGGTGCTATTTGGCGACACTTGCGAGGACGTTTTGAGCGCTTTGGGGGCACCATCGCGAGTGTTTTTCAAAGCCGAGGACAAGATGCGTATACACAGTCCCCACGCGCACAAACGCGCAAAAATAAGACGCTCGGATTTCTTCTATAATTATTTTACTTTAGGATTGGTAATTTTCATCGTCCATGTACAAACGACTCACGAAGCATAAATGTTTATTACACGGTGTAACATTTCCATTATCATTCGCAGGACGTTCTATTCGATGCCAAAACCCAGTGCGTTAAGAAATTTGTGTTGCACACAAATTACCCGGGGCATTACAACTTTAACATGTATCATCGTTGCGAGTTTTCTTTGACTCTTCCGCCAGAACATAATTCCACCGAATCTGGGAAACTCATAGACGTTTCCCCTTCACCAGTTACGGTATGATCCACGTATCAACGTTCTTTAATTGCACACAAATAAATTACTGTGTGGTGTTTGATAAGTGTGTGACGATTTATTTATTGCTTCTTTTTCTTTTTCCCTTTTTTTTTTAGATCACTGCCTATACTAAATGGGATAGAATAAGCGAGCAATTGAAGGCAAGCGCACGGCCAGTAGTTTTGAACCGTGCGTCTTCAACAAACACGACGAATCCATTTGGATGCACGTTTTGTTACGGTATACGCGATGCAATTGTCGAGGTCATGGCGAATCAGCACATTGCAAGTGTAACTTTATACAGAGCGGTGTGACCTTTATCATTTACACAATATGGTGCATTATAGAGTGCTCTTTGAAGAGCAAAACGAGGGAATGATGTTTTTCGGAAAAATGAAAACACAAAAAATAGGCAAGTTTTAACTGCTTGGTAATTGCATAATAACATTACATGGAGAAAGATTGTTCTGTGCAAATGAACGTGTGGACAGTGCAAATGCGTGCCAGACCCTGATACAGTATCATGTTTTTTTTAATACTAATGTAACACCGTTGAAATGCATGAATGATAGATAAAGAAACAACAGAAAAGAAGTAAATAACGTGTGATTACTGACGGAAAGGCACTGATGGTGTGAAGCTCAGAGAATCAAGCGATATCATTTTGAAAATATCACATATTGTTGCTTGTAACGTTTTACATTTTTTTCCTTGAGCCAAGGAAGTCAAACAAAACAACCAAAAAAGATAAAAAAAAAGGGAAGAAACATTAACAAATCAAAAAGATGATCAACTAAGGGGTACAAGTGTCTGCAATATTCAATAATATCATATTTAATATACCGTTTTTATCTTTTGGTTATAAGTTTTAAATATAGCTAAAGAAAAGAAGAAAAAAATTGATCTTGCGCGAGCGATCAATATTGTAATATCAGAGCTCGAGAATAAAAAGAAAACAAAACAAAAATAGTGAAAAAAACGGAAGTAGTTTCAGAGGATAATACGAATTTTGTTAGTTAACGATAAACCTATTATGATTATGAGAGTAATAATTAATAACGATAAAATATAACGATGTGCTTAGTTCAAGTAGAAAGATATATTATAATTTTCGTAAATGAAAATTTTGTAACGCGCGTAAAAAAGACATTGGACGGAGAGAAAAATTTACTAACACTGCAAACATAATATTTAGATATGCAAATCAATGAGGCATAGTGGCATTATTCGTACAGTTATTAATTTGTTCACAAGGGACTAATGAATGGCCTGAAGAAAATTATACAGAATACGATAAAGGTTTAATGAGGAAGAAAAGAAGCGTTCTATTATGTTTCTGTCTATCAAATTCTGATCATTGTGATATGCTACGAAATTGCGAGGCATGCTATAATTAAATGGATTCTTTCTTTACATTTACATATGTATATAATATATACTATATATACATATACAAACAAAAAAAAACAAAAAATATATTTAGTTAATTATTTTCTAATACAATTTTTGTGCTGTTAAATAATACTTGCGATTACAAGCGTACTCGCAGAATTCGATTAGTCTTATAATAAATGTTTTTAGTCGTGTAATACGAAATACTACACCATGAATTTACTGCAGAGCTTACGATACCACATGGAAAGTTTTCTCTTTTTTTTTCTTTTACTACGATTTCGACCTCACCTTTGATGTTAAATTGCACAATCATATACCCTATTCCGAATTTTGCCCCCCGCTAAACGTAGGGTACAAATTGCGAATATGTTTTATTGTATCGTATAAACTTCGATAGTTGATATTCCTCAGCGATTAATAATATCTGTAACGAGTAATACATCGTATAATGTAACAGAGAACGTTCGATGGGGAACGTGAAGCCTGGACGATGATGATTACTTTCATTAACACTTTCGAGTGTATAGATTTATATAGCGTTTCTAATTATAATTGAATTCAATGGATTAGCGAAATTTCACGGTCCGCGTTCCGATAAACTCTGCTAAACCTCTGTAAATTGCTCCGTTCTGCTTCCTCCATTGGACATACTTTGATATGTTTACCCTTTAAAGTTCAAACTATGAAATAACTAAGTGATCTCACTGCGTCATGATTCCGCGATTCGAAAACAAACGCGAGGAAGCAAAGTACATATAGTGTTATAGCGAAGACAAGTTTTAATCGACGCGTAACTGTACAAAAATCTACGAGAACCTCAGAGCCGCATGTGCAATTGAATAAGTGCGGCCGTCCTTGTTTCTCAAAATCCTATTTCAATGGAATACATGTTTTGTCGATTTGACTGTGTCAAACTGTTTTTGCGTGGAAATTACTTTGAAGTAAATGTACAGAGGATAGAATTGTTTTTGAGCTATGTCACATCTGGGAATGATGTAGTAACAGGTGAAAAAAAGAGGAAAGAAAGTAATAACAACGACATCAGGTAGAACGTTCAAAAGTTCCTATCCTCTGTATAATTATTTTGAATAATTCTTCCTGAGAAATCTCTCTATTTAGTTTACACAAAACGAATCATTTTGTATCGAATGGATTATAAAATTCTGTAAAACGATTCTGTGTACATCATTGTTCCACCAATGCTCTAATTTTATCAATCAACGTATTAATTCTTTTTCATGAACGATTATATTGTTCGGATTAAGAAATTCTTGATTGCAATTGAAAGAATACAATTACGTCTTTCAGTGCAACAATGTCGGTAAATTCTTTTTCGTTCGTGTTCACTTACTCATTTTCTCCGGGGTGAATTTCTTAGCGTTTCCAATTCGTAGGCGATGCCATTTTTCTGCCGCGGTTCCAAACATCGAGATAATTTCTGCTTGTTCATCTTGATTTCGTTCAATTTGTCGCCTTGCGTCATGACGTGTGTCTCTCTAAATTTTTGCAAGGGCCGTTGCGAATCGTTAGATCCTTTCAAATTTCGCAATTTGCCTGCAAAACGCAAGAATATTGGTCGATTATCTTACGATAATTACTTGCAAACGAGAAAGATTAATTCAATGGCGTAATGTCGGGGAGTCATTGGAGAGATGAAAATTCTACATTTTTCCTTTAGTTTCATGCTCCACTTTTGACATTAAGGTTAAGCATACACTTTTGCGATTACCTACCTGATTTAAACCTCGCTGTAGGTGCAAATAACACGAAAAACAGATTGAAAAAGACTCACAAGACGAACACTACTTGGTGGTCGAAATTACAGTTTGAACTGGTTGAAGTTGGATGCGTGCGCAGGTTTCATAATGCGTGAAACTTATTTGGCGCGTAGATAGCTGAGTTTGAATTTTATTACTGATAAAAAGAAAACAAAACATTGATTTATCCGAAGAATCATGCTATAACGATTCCTTCTTATATTGTTCGATACTGGAAGGTTACAAGCAATTATATTCAGCGTTAATTTATTTATGATTGACTTTTGATTTACATACGCTGCGCGCGCAGCTATCGATCAATTTCACGTGTCCCGCTATTTTCGCGGCAAATCAATAATTCTTATTTTTTTATAATAAACTAAATAATGGGATAAGAAATCAGTCACATAAATCGTATCTGAATTTTTTCTTCTTAGAGGAATGATTAATAATGTAAGTAAATATTCTTTTCGTCTTGAAACTTAATTATAATCGATTGACAATCGAACTCGGATCGTGCGCCGCCATGTAAATTAATATGGACGCGCGATTGTTCCGTTGTGTATTCGTTTTTGTGCTCCGGATTGTTTTCCCAATTTTACGTTTAAAAAGAAGATCAGAATTACTCTACAAGGGCGATTTCAACAATTACTTGCTTTACGGTTCGTATAAGTGTATTACGATATAAATCAATCGTGTTTTAATTGAAAAAAGTCGAACAGTTATGCAGGACCATTTCAAGGTCGGCGTCTGTTCGATTCGAAGTCAATTATTTCCAAAACGTTAATATAAAATCACATTGCTAGATGTCATTTTTGATCGAAAAGCGACATTTCTTTTTGCAAAATATCGGTAAGATTACAGGACACAATTAGTAATCAGTATTCTCTGACAAAACTGTAATATATGAATATCACGTACCTAAAAATTTCGCAAATTTCGTTCCACTCCGTTTCTCCATCGATGAATCCTCACATTTGTCGCACTCTAAAATAACAAAACAACTTAACAATATCAATTTATACCAAACGATAGAAACATTATTTTCCAATGTTTTTATCGTTTGGTTAATTACGCGAGATGCATCCCGATGTGTTATCGAATTAGGTTAAGTTTTTGTTAATAAATTTATTTTTTCATAAAACTCTATTAATTTCTGACATAAACGATTTCTTGTACTAAAACAAACTCTTATACCTGAATATTCTTCCAGGGGCGTGTAATGAATTTTCGTCTCGAGTTTATCAGCGATCGAATATATTCCGTGTTTGTGATGCAGTATTACGTTAGCATCCCCGTAGTACTTCAGCCTGCGACACAAATAAGCTATCATAAATCAGGTATTTAAAATAACATTATTCATAAGCAATTCAATTTACGACGAATAAGAGGCAAGACCACCTGTGTACCTAAAACAGCAAGCAGGTGATACAGTTAATGATGGTTGCCATTAACAGAAAATAATTAATTAGGAGAAAAGAAAATACAAATTACTTGTACTGTTGACCGGCGTTCAATAAATTCTTCTCCATATTTTCCAACCAAGTTTGCTGGTGTCCAATAACAGAACCAGGCCTGCAAATTCTGACCCAGGCAATAGATTCTCTTGCGGTCATTTTGTAATGTTTTATTAAATACGCGGCAATCAAGGAGCCTGTTCTACCCAATCCAGCCTAGGATAATCGGGGACGTAAATTCTATAGAAATTGAACGCACGTGAAGTCGCATGACGATGTCGAGAGGCTTTCGTTTACTTTGCAATGAACTGCTATCGGTCCGCTAGTATTTTCGCTGAGTTCTAAAAATGCATTTAGTATTCTTCTCGGCGGCGCCGTTCCGTCTGGCATGAACATATCGTAATGCGGAATTCCTGATTCTGTGAACCTATTTTCAAAGTACCGCCACCGGTTATTAGTCGTTCCACCGCGATCGAGGTGATGAAAATTATGTTCGACAACAGCTGTCTAACACACCGCGGACAATTGCGACGAGGAAACGTTTACCTTGATGCTTCGTATACTTTCTTATTCAACCTAACCACGGCAATCACTCCGTTTTTCAAAAAGTAGTCAATGTAACACTCAGGTGGACGATATGGTGTGCCCGGTTCCGTGCTTGGCCCAACGAAGGCCACAAATTTCTTCGGCACCAGCCAATTTAGTGCACCGTTCCTCATATCCTCGTATCTCTCGTACTCGTTCACATCGAAATCGTCGAAATTGAAAAATCCGAAGGATGCCGCTTTTTGGAGCGCGTTCAAGCAATCTATTATTCGTCCAGGCAATAAAATTAGAAAATAAACGTTTAACAAGCAACCGGTCCCCTTCATCTTCGTCGAACATTGTATTCATCACCTAATATATAAATGTTGTAAGGCGAAGATCCCATTGACGCGTCTCGAAAGGGTTTTATCGGTACATCGCCCCCCATGAAGAGTGTATTGTACGCTTTCTTTGGGCTTTTGTTCAAGTATAGCACCGCGTACGATGCTGCCAAAAATGCAGCGTTCACCCTTTTGTGATCTTGTTGCGACGTGTAATGCACGATTTGCCTTTGCCTGTTTGCTGGGCTCTGGAGTTTCTTGTTTAATTTACCGCAGTATCTGTTGATCATTTATTTCATTGAATAGATCGGACCCGAACGGATAGTAGTTATATATGCGTCAGATATACAGAATGCTCGATTCGCGATCAGCATTGAGGTAAATAAAAAAAAGATCGATATTCCAAATACAAAATGTATAATTAAATGCAAAGGAAAGATTGAGGAGATCGTCACCTGTACAAACAGGCGATGGTCAGTGGTCCAAAGTCGCTATAAAAATTATTGTAGACCAGTTCTTCGTCCGTTGTAAAAAAATGAATATGCGACGTACTTTTCACATATCTTCGACCGTTGTGCAGCGTCGCGAAATAAAATTTATCCTTCATGTATTCGCAGATGTATGTAACATCTGGATGCTTGTAAACTGTAGCAACGTCTGACAATTCGGAACGAAAGTATATTGGAACGGTTAACAATGAAATATGGAAAAGTATCGCGGGATAAGAAATGTTTTGCACCATCTGGATTAAAGTTTCTTCCATCGCATAAGTATCGGCTGCACTTTGTAAATTCATGATTCGCCGGCTCGTGCATCGTGAAAGAATATCGGTGCCTATTGTTCCAGGATGCGTAATTATTTCCTATAAACTTTGCACCTCGCGAGCCAATCATTTATCATGCTTCATTACTATGTCCATGTATTACGATTGAAACTTTCACGCAGCAGATCTCGAATTTTTATACGTGGCCAAATCATATCTTGTATTAATTGAAACGCTCGAAACGCTGTCCAGGTGATAATTTGTTAAATAATATCGAGGGATTATCTGGTTACTTCCACTGTCATAAAAAGCGTCTGATTTCAGAATTATAATTAACCAAACACATGATTCTCCGAACCTAGAATATCACGAATACATAATTAATGTCCAGTAATATTAAGGGGAAAGAAAATGTAATTGTGTGATTTTTATTAATAGAGAAAGTGGTATTGATAGTTGTACATATCTAATGTACCTTGAACAATTTTCATTTTCCAATCAAATGAAATCTGCTCTTAAATTTAACGGTATTCGCCACGCTAAATTGCTGATGTCATGTTTGCAACGCGTCTGGCAAGCCCACATGCTTTTCAATTGTCCTGTTTCTTTTTCATAGAACATTCGAGAACACACACTTGTTACATATACGCTGATAAGAGAGTGGGAAGAATTTGCAATCTCCGCGCACGCTGCAAATGGTGAGTCCATTTATATAACTTAATTCGTCTGCTCTTAAGCTTGCATATTAATGTCTTCGCGAATAATTAAATCGTAATGCTCGTACACATTTTAATCGTACTGCTATTCACAAAAGTTTCAAAACATTTGCTTTGGTAATTGTTTTACTCCGGGCAAATTAATACATGCCTATGTATATGCACGCCAGTTTTCGCAAAACGAAAAACCATTTTATCGTACAATTATACCAGTATATGGTTGTTATTTGTAATTCTAAACGTCCGGCAAAATCGTATCAAGAATTGCCGCGAGAGATAAAACTAGAAACGTAGACCAACAGACAGTGCATAACTTGCATGCAATAGCGTCGCAGAAAAATAATTATATTTAGAATAACTATAGCCGCAGCAAATGTTACACCCACGATTTCAATTGCCGTTTGGTAATATTTCTATCATCAATACAATATCCACAGGCAATATATACCAATATCATAATAAACATCCAAGGTATCAAGAAATTATCCAACATAATCTAATGCATAATCGCATATCAATTTAACGATTACACTTTAAACCAACAATGTTATCTTTAATTTATCAAACATTCCCGTACAATAATTTCGATCTCCGCCATCGATAGCGGTACATTCTCTAGTCATTCATTTATCGCCGATCGCCGCAACCTCCCTCCTAAATCGAGGCAATCGTACGAGAACGTAGTCCTCTATGCGCAGCCTGCATAAAATCACTCCTCTCCGTCTTCACCTCCTCCGGTCTCTCCCTATTCTTACCGTGGTACAATTTGCGAGTGCACCGGGAAGTGCTTTAACATGCAACGTGTGGCCTAACCGGTAAAGCGACTGATCGGTATTTACGATTCAAGAGAAATCTTTCGCGGGGACAGCAGACGACTTCGTCCATCCGTGCATCCATTCCACGACTCCCGTCAATCCGTTATAATTTCTCCGTTAATAGAATCCGAGATTTCGTAGCGATCCGTGCGACGCATTCGAAATCCGCCCGTGTCGACGACGTTTCTACCTTTTCACTCTGCGATCCGGCGATCCTCTTCCTCCTCGCGTCATCTTTCGTTTCGTTGCCCCTTTATCGGCGAAATGACTTTTTACTTTTACACGCGGGCCGTTTCCCCGTGCCTCCGGATACGCGCACTTTCGATTTTCTGCTTATTGAAAATCGTCTCTTGCGCGTCAGTATCGTTCCTTCGATGGAGATTTTTCATCGCTGCTCCGTTTGGTTCTCCTTCTCTTCGCGAGTGACGTTTTTCTTAAATACTGTGGTCCATTTTGTGAAATTCTTGCATTTCATCTCGGCTTTTAATCGTTCTCCTCGCTTGTACTTTTTATCCAAAATGTTGCGTTCCCAGCCGTTTCCATGACCAACGCTGCTTGGTCCCTTCATCTCATCGATTTCTCCGTACCGTCTCCTCGGGTTCACCATTTTCTCCTCTTTCTACCAATAAATCTGCTCCCTCCCTTCGCCGTTCTGTCACCCTGTCTGTGACTCGCTTTTCCCACTTCTCTCGTGGCGCCGTCTCTCTCCCTGGTTTTCTCCGCCCTCGGGATAATTCCGTTTCGACGTCTCCTTGACAAAATAATTATCTTCCGTTCTTTCTTTTTTCTTCTGTCCACCACGATCCACCACTGCCCGTCCATTATTCTTAGCTCCTTCCTGCATCGTTCTCCTGTGCTCTCTCCTCCTCCACCATTTCCTTCTTTGGTTTTATTCAGATTCGCTGTACAAATGTTACCATGCCACGGTGGCAGAGATACAAGTGAGAAGCAGTGGAAATATTTGCGTTCACAAATAAATATGTATTGGGTGATTCTTTCATATGTTGCTTGAAATTTGCCCGATCTGTTCTCTTGCAAATTTCTTCATTAGCAGTCAGTTCGCGTGAGATTTCGCGTGACCAATTCACTTCGATCCTCTTTGTACGATGATGTATCCCTGCGGTTCATTTTTCGTCCAGCTCGACGGTTCCATCCGAATGAAATCATTCCTCGATTCGATGGGAATTTTTCTCATCGCTCGCTTAACAAACGCGAACAACAAAAATTCGACACTCGCAATTAAACCACGAAGATACGTAAATAAATTCGCGGAATATTGCAATACGCTGACTTGAACAGTAATTCAATATTGTAGCGCGGTAAAATCATTTCTACGCGCGTTATCAATTATTTATCGGCGTCGTCGTTCAAAAGTTAACCCTAGAACTACCAAGGGGGTCAAAATGACTTGTTTCAGATTTCTTGCTTCAGAATTATTAATGTACAGGCATCGTTGTAGCAATTTACGATGAGTTTGAATAAGACAGATTTACAATTATATATCTCTGTTTAATGTCCATTCAACGACTTTCGTGTTCACAATCAGTCTAACGTACGCTATCTGAATAATGCCAAAATGTATCGGTAGTTCTAGTGTTAAATATCTTCGGGATTCAATGAAATGCTCCTCATGCATACAGCACACCGTTTCGACGAACTGTTTATCGGTCTCAGTCGAAACAGCTCACGGTAGGAAATCCCTCGAAGGACGTCGATGATGAGCCGATCGTTAAAAATTTCCAGAAGGTGTCCACGGTGTCCAACATCCTCCTGCGGTCGTAGTCGTCGTCGTGTGAGGCACGAAGATCCGCTCATTGTCTCTCTAATGCATATTGACTATTAACAGAGAATCCGTTTTCCTTATAAGCAAGAATATAACTACGTCACGTCCTTATTCGTTGGGCATCGTCTCGATCGGCCACGATCATCTTCGAAGTCGTATCCATATTCGGCCCTCCCATCCACCGACAATGCCAGCCGCATTCATAAACCTATGCCTACCAGTTTGGCGATCGGTCGAATTAAGAATGTACACGCCGCTTGTTAAACTGGTGTCTGCGCCCCGGCAGCAAAAGAAAGGAGACAAAACCGAAATACAGTTGGTCGGTGTTCGATGGATTTATCCAGCTCGCGTAACGTTACACGAGATACGTTGCGGCTTAAAATAGATCGTGAACGATACTCGCTGGAAACGTAATTAGCCGACCAGAAGTAGCGTGATTGCGCTGCTCTTTTTTCCTTTTTCGTTCGCCGGCGATTTTCATTGCCCCGACCTTGTTCCGATTAGAGAACACCGTGAGGCGTGGATCATTTTTTTAAAAGGACGAAGCATAATCACAAAATAATTTATTATCACCGTGGAATATATTTTGCCATCAGGGATGGCTATCAAACTATCAAAGGTTTATCCCCTACTCTCAAGATATTCATTTTAAACGAACGTCAATGGATCGCAGGACTTCCGATTGCTCCTCGAAAACACGAGGACACGAGACGAGGGTTAAATTCGTTTCCCTTCACTTGAACGATCACCGACGCGTTTATTCCTCCCCGCCCCGAGGCGCTCGTCCTCTCGGAATACCTCTGCCCGTTTCGAAAGCCTATCGTCGTTCTCCTATTCGATAATTTGGACGTTGCAGAGCGGCGTGAGCGCGAGGTAACTGGCACATCCACGCACCGCCGCCAAAATACCGACATACAAGAGAGCCAGAGGAACGTGTACGGGGACACGAGGTGTACGTGTTCTGCGAGTGAGAGGCGATCGAGGGATAGATGCTCGCGAGCGATGGTTCTGCTTCCGCGTGGACGGACAATCGCCTTTGACGAGCCCGTTCGTGTGCACGCACAGATTTCTTCGTCCCACCGTCTACTACGGCATAGCAATCAAGCGTACCTGTGTATAGACTCCCGTGTGTTTCACCTGTGATACCGGCGTGTACGTGCACACGCGCATATATGTGTACATACACACGTCGAAGAAAGCTTGAACCACGCTACGCCGCGGAACTCTCTTGTCTCTCTCGTCTCTCCTGTCGCTGGATGACCGCGGTCGATACGCATGAGCATTCGAATCACGACGACAGACCGGGCACGTAACAATTTCTGTTCTTGGGACTGGAGCCACTGGATGGATCGTCGATCCTTCCCAGTTCACCGTGCTGCACATCCGCGCTGTTGCGTGTTCAATCCTCAATCCTTGACCGTGGTGAAGAAAATTCTCTGCTTTCCTTCGTCGTTGGTCCCGGGGTGTTTCCTCTCGCGCGATGTCCCGTGGACAATGGCGGCAACGATGGACGAGGCCTATGATAATTTTTAGAAAGTCCTAACAGTTGGACGGTTTTGTCATTTCTGTCGGTTGAACAACGTGCAGGATATTTTCGTTACGCAGGCGCCGCCGTTTAATTGATTCTTGCGTCTCGTACGCGAAGAGGGTCAGAATGCTGCGAGCAATGTTCTAATTGTCGCGGTTGGGGTGAAACTTGGGGGATGCGACGATTTGTTATTGGGGACAGGAAGTGGAAGCTGACTTAATTTGTCACGGTTCTACGCGATTCCCGTTAGGACGATGAACGTGGTGCTTCAGCGTCCTCGGGACGACGCCGTGGGTATAGATGCCCGCCTTGGTAACTGTTCGCGGTTCAGGTCGGGCATAGTACGTTCGAGCTTGATATTCACTAACTGGCCTGGTATAAATTTCGAAAATCAGGCCTCCCCGACCTCGAGAGATGAGAGACCGAACAGGGTCACAGTATCGAATGGTAGCCGTGCAGCTTTGGCGATTCGTCCGCGTTCTAGGAATAGGGTTGGTTGCAGCGAGGCAGGTTTAAATGCCCTCTGAACTCTTCGAATGGCAAATACTGCAGCAATGTAGAACTCGAAGAGCAAGACGAATGCTAAATCTAATTCGCTAAATCATGGCGTTACTAAATAATTATAGATTCAGGAGAGATTCGATTATAGTGAGCTCGAAAACGAGACAAGACAACCAGAAACTCCTCTGCTGCAACAGCAACAACAAACGAACGCATTCGTATCTGGACCACCCGCGTTCATCTGCAAGTTACCGCGGGCCACGCGTCGTTCGTTTCGATGAAAAGCTTCACACGAAGAGAAACAATGAACGAGAAAATTTGAATCAATTTCTCCGGCACGTTTCGCAACGCGGTCTACTCTTCCCGGTAAAGCGTCGCGTCTAACCTGCCCGTGGGTCAACGTTGCGTGCCCGTTTGGTTTCCAATCGTTGATGACGATATTTCAACATTCGAGCGTCGCCGGGTGATCATGGTGCAAGATTTAAGTCTTGATTCACCGGGACGCCGATTGATACGCGGATCATGTACACGCTGAATTCTTATGCTAATGCGAGAAAGGAGCCGAGAAGACAATACATCCACATCCAACACCGGCGTGCTGTCGCATCTGTATACACTCTGCGTCCCGTATTCTGTATTCTGTCAAGTGAATTAATACAATCACGAGGACCGCCGGGTGATTTTAGATGCGGTGAGATCGTGATCGCCACTGTCGTCGACGGCATCACTGCCACGCCACGGTTTATTGAGCTTTCTCATCGGGAAAAACGGAGACGGTGGCAATCGTGACCTTCGGAAAAATCATACAGGTTAACCGAGGGGAGCTAATATTTCCATCGGTTCTATGGTTCACCGTGGAGTCGTGGGATGCTCGATGCTTCTTTTGGAAGGGTGCAATGGTATTTTTGTTTACTGCCGAATAGTTCGCTTTGTTTCTTATGAAAGGAATTTGTTTGCTGGTTAGTTGCTTTAGAAATTATTTTGGACCTTTCGGTACAATAAATTGTTACGCCTGCGGAAGCAGCCTCCCCTTCGTGAAAATTAATATAACACCGTACATTCGGGCGTCCTTTTAATAATAACTGATCATACATATGCGAAAACCATTGCGCATAAGTTTCTTTTACGTGATTGA
Source organism: Nomada ferruginata (assembly GCA_963583965.1). Classification (NCBI taxonomy): domain Eukaryota; kingdom Metazoa; phylum Arthropoda; class Insecta; order Hymenoptera; family Apidae; genus Nomada; species Nomada ferruginata. Next base: position 12,980,138 of record OY757218.1, read on the forward strand.
TTTATTGAGTCGTTCGTTAAGAAAGTATCAAGTGTGGCGAGTAGCAATCTCCTTTCGCCTCTCCCCGCGTCTCTTAAACGTCTCTGCAGCACACGTGGAACCTGCTTCCGGTTCGCCTGGTACCCGAACATTACGGTATCGGCCGCTTCCGGTCATCACACGCCGCGCGAACCACTAAACCATCCGGTGATCTCTTGAACCGAATACATATCTACATACGCAGCACGCATTTAGATAACGCGTGCCGCTTTTTTTCTTTTTCCAAAGTCCCCTCGCATATGAGATAACGAAGGTCGGGAAACTTGCGGAACTGTGAGAATTTTGATTGTCGTCGGGACAGGCAAATCGTGCTTCACATTTTAATATCGATTGTCGCTAGGACTAGACCGTGGTGTTATTCTCTTTCGATTTGTTTCACTCTTAGAAAACATTAGGTTGGAGTTTCATTAAAATTATGTGCAATTCACGTGCGGAGAAATCGTGTGGCATAAAGATGCTGTTTATAGCACTGCTGAACGGATAATACAGTTGGTTCGTGGTAATTACCGGTATCTGGAGTAGATTTTCTTTCCCCCTTTTCCTTTTCCACGATTGACCATTGACGCAGAATAGAGAACTGAAGTAAGAGCTCGCGATGTAACGGTCGTTCTGCCTGGCCAGGGTGGATGAGTGTAGCATTTCCCGTATTGCCGTCGTAACTTGCGACTACTATCCGCGAAATGACAACTGCTAAACAACAGATAGAGGTTCTCGACCGTCGTGACGAGGAATTTCGACTTTCTAACGATCCAGTTGCCAGACGTTAGACTTTGCCTCGCAATCGATACGATCGAAAACGCAACGATCGCTTTTACATTACCCGTGCAGTAGTGGAACAAAAGTTCGACGCAATATTGGACTATTGAAAAATCACGAAAGCGATGTTGAAATGAAAATTATTACGCAAAAAGTCTTCCTCGTATTTCTGGTATTTTTTGGTAGACAAATATGAATAAAATAAATTAGAAGAAATAAATGAAATAATTCATATTATTTCATTGCGCCATTTTCAAAAAGGTGTTCATGCAGTTTTCAGAATTTTCGTCCTTTCAAATTGCAAGCTGCACAAAAATTTGTGCCACTTTTAAGATGTGCAATCTAGAATTTGTATCGCTGTATTTCGGTCAGTGTTACATGTTTCGAAATTCTTATTGTAATGCAGATTTTCTGGTGGTATGAAACATGATAGTATTCAAATCTTGCGGAGAACCACTGCGTTATCCAGAGACCAAGTCGAGATGGTAAATCGCAAGTTCTCAATAGTCGGTGCAACGTTAATCAGACTATATAAAATGATATATTTCTCATCGAGAAACAGGCATAGAGGAAATTATCGGTTGCACAGTCAGCAACAAAGTTACTAATATTTCGACTTCGTATCCATTTATTCGAGAAATTGTCAATCATTATGAGAGCATAAAAACAGTTACGCGCTCAATTACAGGTTTTATCATTTTCAACAAAATAAAAAGGGAGCCTTAAACGATGCATTGTTGGTCACCAATATTTTATCAAATAATTACCGCAATCATTGGAATTTAACGATAGATCGTAACACAATTTCACTAATAGCCAACGATGATCGGCAGATTAATTAAAATGCTGTATTCGTTCAATTAGAAAAAGAATTGTTGCAAAATTGCATTTATCAGACAAGCTGTCCACCATTTTACCCGTTCCCCGGCAGATGTCGCGGACTTTCGATAAATTTTCCCATTTGTTTAAGCAAAGTTCTCTGATCCAAGTATATATCCACGTTGTTCTGGCTCAGGGACGTTTTATATTCAGCGCCCAACGGCATATTGTCTGCGTCCATTATCTCGTCATCGATTTCGTTTGATGTTACGTCCTAGCGTTACAAGACCGATAACAGACTGAGCTTCGCGTTACTCGACTTATCGACAATTTGTATAAAACTCAATAAAACCTCGAGCAAGACCGAAACGTCTATTTCACTTGTCACTTTAATGATAGAGAAGAGTATTCTCCTTGTTCTTTCAAATATAACTCGATCTATCTTTACGCAACTCTCATTGAATTTAAAATATCCGCGTTTCTTCGTTTTCAAACGACCCTACTGACGAGACTCCCCCGAAAAATCCAACAAAGTGCCGCTTCTAAAAACCACCCTTCACCCCAACCCCTCTGTTTATATGTCTTTTCGATTCACCTCCGTTAAAAATGATCAGCCATGCATATCAGCCGTCATACTCTGCATCAGATACCCCTATAAATTATCGTGCTCGCCGATCGTTTCCCACGCGTGCGCATTACGGTTAACAACATTACGCCGATAAGTGCAGGCGGATTGTCGTTCGTTAATTGACCAACGGGGGGTTGGTGATGTTGCAAACGAAATCATTATCATCCCCAACAGTTGACGGACGAGTGGCCGTCGTGCTGTCTAGAAGAGGGAAACCGTAGAAGGTGGGAAACCTCTCGGTGTCTCCCAGCTCCAAGCTAGGAATTAGCATTGCTTCTCTCTGGCATCTCTTCTCGTCTCTGTTCTCCGTTCCCGGCGATCATTTTCCCTTCTCCTCTCAGAAATGGCGAAAACGTTCTACATCGAAGGAAAAAAAGAACGGATCGCCTTCCCGCGATTATTTCACTCGTCCTTTCCTCCCTCTCCACGTTTTAATTCCTCGCCCGCCGTTTCTGGGCGAGCCTTGGAAAGTTTCGAGATGCTAATCGAGATTGCCATCACCTCAGACGTGTTACCGTATGGGTGCGTATAATTGTGTGCAGTCTGGAACTGGATTTCATTTTTACCAAAGTTTCCTTCGTGCACAATCGCAATCGTGGGCACATTTTGTGCCCTGCGGTATGGTTAATTGAGTATTGGAGAAATTGGCTGAAGTAAGGGACAATCTTTTCTGACTGTGATTTCTGGGTTTCTGTTTTTTACTTTTTTATTTAAGTGTGTCCTTTGCCCTACGATAGATCTCTTCGTTCCGGCCTCCGCTTTGCGAGAATTGATAAAATTATTTTCAGTAATATTCCGATACAATTATTGCCTACTTTTGGTGGCTGAAACGCGGTGCGAAAATGTTTGGAACGCTCCTCGTTCGTTTTACAATATCTGTCGCACAATCGTGTGACCGAGAGGGATGTATAATTTGAAACGGTCAGCTGTTGCCTGTGACTTTGTTGCATACACCTGAGATCCGGAAAGCATCCGTCTGGTTCGTTAAATGATAGTTTCAGCCTCGGATACTGTATAATTACGAGTAACAAAATTAGCTGCCGCATACTGCACGTTTTTGTGCCACATAAGTCGATGCTTCTAAAGCTGAAGAGGGCGTCCAGTTTGTCGGTCTCTTCATCCGATTAAGCCCCACCAGCCTAACCATTCTACCGCGCTAATTCCATCTCCGTAACTCTTTCGTTCCTCTAGTTTTCCTCCGGCCTAAACCGTTCGACGCGGGCGAACTTCATTATTCGACGACAACGATGAACTTCTAAGTAATACATTAACGCGTTGTTACATATAAAGGAAACGTTGTGTCGCAATGTTTAATTTTAAGAAAGGAAATATCGCATTTTTCCTCTTTGCTTCAAAGTCACGGTGAATTGCTCGATATTGGTTTTCGTAAAACGAATATTAATTTCCATTTTTTTCTCTCGCTGTTAATGGGTCGCTGTAGAAAAAAATATTTGAAAGAATTGCTCCACGCCTTGCTTGCAGAAACACTTGCAGAACCGTTGCGAAATATGTACAAGAAAATCCTCCTTTCGAGCACTTACGTAGGCCAGCTTAGTTAGTCTTGCGTGTAAATAAATGCGGGAAATGCGTCTAATCGTGCAACAGTCGATCATACCGTTGTACACCTGCACGAATCCTAGCTACCTTTCGAAGACACCTCCGATTCATCGCTATGTAATACGTAATGCGAATTTCACCGAGTTTCGTGTCCCCCTTGGGCCGGGTTTCTTCTGTCCGAGACCGCGTCGCGACGCGTCGTGCATTGGGAGCGATAGATTCTCTTCAAACATTTCTTTCAAACAAGGGACTGACACGACGCCGTTCATTTCTGCGGATGAGAGTGATTCAGAAATGGGTAATTTTTTCAATCGTTTCCTTGCCACGTTCATTTAATCCCCCGAAGCGGCAATCTTTATTATGGAAGGCTTATTTGTGAGGCGAATTTTTTGAAACGGTGGTGGCAAAATAATTGCTGCTGCTAGAATAATTAAATGGATTTCAACGGGCCTATTTTTATTTCTGTTTAAAATTATATATTTGTTTGTTGGACAAACGTATTGCTCCATGTATCCGCGGAATAATCATGATTGAAGATCGTTATTTCATTTGGATCCATTAGATTATTGGCAGAGATAATGGCGTGTACAGCTACATATTCCGTTTCGCTCGGACGTTCGATGAAAAATTAACATTCCCATTTTTCACTATACCACGGAAGGAAATTGCTTCGTGCGCAACGGAGAATCGAACAGTTAGAGGCCAGTGTGTATAGCAGGTGGTACAGTCGCTCGTTTTCCGTCTATACGTCGACAACGAACAATTCCACGTTCCTCGAAATACTTTATTCACCCCGTCAGATACGAATGCGTCTCGCTCGATCAAACTCGTTCGATTGTGCCAAAAAAATGGTCGCAAAACTAGCGTCCGTCGAACTTGCCGCGAAAGAACCACAGATAACTCCAAGAACACCTTCACCCCGGCCAAACGAAAAGAAAAGGACCGAACCACCCCGGAACGTTGAATCTATCATTAACAGAATTGGCGAACCACGCGTCCATCGAAAGTATCGAACGTTTCCACAGCCAGGAGCGGAAATTCTATACGAAACAGAGCCCGTCCATTGTTTGGTCGATACGATATTCGTATAATCAAAATTTCGGTTAATCCGGCGGCCGTACGCAGCCGTTGCAGTTCGTGCGGAGGGACAGAGAGGACAGAAGCACGCTTGCACGCACTCACGCACGGACGGTGGTACGGGCGAGGGGACAGACCGACAGAGATAAAGAGCACTTCCGGAGGTGCACGGGGAGACCAAGGTCCGCGTATCTGTTGCTGCTGGCAAGGAGAGGCAGGAGAACCCGCGGGAGAGTCACACCTGAGTGCCCACGCTTCCTCTTATCCGTAACCCTCCCCGTTCTCTCCCTCGTTCACCAGTTGTCTCTCCCGGTGTCTGCCTCTCCGTCCCTCCTCTGCACACCTTATCGAGGCTCGGTCCTGTCCTCCTCGTCGTTCCACGGGCTGCTCCCCGTCCTGGGGTACGCTATCTCCTCTCTTTTTTTCCCTCTTTTTTTTGTAACCTCTCCTCTCTCTTTTTCACCCGGGGACCGCGCAAATGCCGCGCTCCATCTCGTTCTACTTGCCTCGGTATCCTGCGCGCCTTGTGAACCACGTTTATACGTATATACGTATGGCGAAATTGGTCACCGTGAACAACAACGACGGGATGATGATCTTGTCGTGTACCTGCGTGGACGGTTTGCGTTATAACGAGGCCGCGAAGTCGGCAGCGTCTTATTCTTGGCGACCATTAACTAACCCCTTCGCTGCGAACGACGCGTCGCACGTTGGTGTACAGCGCGGGGAGGAAGAACTGAATCAATCGAAGAGTTTTTGTAAGAGTGGCGTCTGTCGTTTATTATTTCATCCTCGTTGCCTTGGAATATATGACTTATTATTGCAATATTGTTCGCAATGTTTTTGACAGTACTACTGCAACATTTAAAACCGTTCTGATTAATCGATGATTTTTGCAAGAGGGACGCGTAATGATGTTAGTGGAAACTGTCTGACGAACTCGAGACGGCCGATGCAGCTTTCCTAGGGTTTCTCCGGGTGACGCCGGAAATTCTTGGGTGGGAGGCTGCTGGATGCTATCCGGCTCTAATTTGCTACATTTTTTCCCGAACGGGAACTTGATATATGATCATTTTGGAATTACTGCCGCGCTTGGTTGCAAACAATGGCGGAATTGCAAGGAATTTTAATTCAATCAATATTATGAACTTCATGTGTGGTTGGTGAATATTTTCGAAAGGGTTCTCTTTGTTTTTGAAAATTCTCATGCGTTTCGAATACTATAAAGTACGTCTGAGAAATTATATCCTTGGAATAAAATCGTTTCGCATTATTTTAATAAAAATGCGACCATAGGAATGACTTGAGAAGTCATTGGCGTGAATCATTTGAATGCTCTTGCATATATATCGAGCGATCTCATCGAACGAAATTGATAGGGGTGTATTTTTGGTAAAGACGCGACGAATAAATCGATGAAAGTTTTCGCTCCAACGAGAGGGCAGATTTTATCATCGGAAATAATGAAAAAGTATTCCTTTCCATTCTCGGGTTTCATTTAAAAACTATCCTGTAGAATGTTCCCTTTACGTAACGAAAAGAAAGAAACGATGAAAAGATCGGCCGACTTGTTGCAGACGTAGATAACGAAGAGCGGTAGCATTTCCATAATTCGTCACGGTGACTTCTCACGATTCACTTTCTTCGCTCTTCTCACAGCCTTATCCGGCCAAAAACTCTAGATCCCATCTCCACGAATCTACATACGCTCCCATCTTCCCAGATCGATAATTAGAAACTGCCCGAAACTCTAGCCCACATAAATATGCAGATGTATGCCGTCGCTTAAAGGTTTCCAGCCCCGAACGATTTTCTTGGAAATCGCGTAACTTTTCTACGCGATAAATAGTGTTACTTTAAACGACATCCTCATTGGTTAAGACGGAGTTCTTCGGGGCCGTCGATTACCTTTGGTTTCTCAGACAGCCGTCGATATCTTTCGTCAAACAATTCCGACGCGAACCAGAGGAACATTCGCTGGAAAAATCCATCTATCCCTTTATTTTTTTATCGTGCTCTTGTTGGAAACGTAGGAACAAAGGTCGAGACAAAGGAGAGCGTTCGAGTGTGTAACCGATGAAGGGACAGGTCTCCCCACATGAAGGGAAAACAATTCGACGGGATATATAAACGTTCCATCCTCCGTTCTCCAAGTACACGTCCTCTCCCGGACGTAGTTCTCCTTAATCGAAGGAGGATGTGGAGTCGGTTAAGCCGAAGTCAGTCAGTCAGTTTCATTTGAACGTCAGCTGCCCGGATGTCTCCCCCATCTGTGGGACTCGTGTTGCAGGGAACAGAGGCACCCATGTGAGACACCTTCTCCTCTGTGCTCACTCGCTCGTCTGCTCGCTCAGGTGGACCTGCACACCGTGTTGTCCGCGCCTGTGTAAGGGTAATGCGCGCGTATCTCCACGGACGTGGATACATCTGGACGGGGAACGCATCTGCGGCCGCGTTACCACGTGAAAATTCTCTAGACCGTAGACCAAACGAGAGCAACGTGTACCATTCGTATCGCGACGTCCAAACGATCCAGGTAATCAGAAGGCAATAGTTATTTTACCGGGAGGAGGCTCCAATTCGCGTGGAAAAAAGTTTGTTCGCCGTCCCGGTCTCCCGTCTTGCGCCGGAGAAACAAATATAAAAAGGTAGCGGGAAACGAGAGAGAGTAGAAAACGGGGGGACAATGGTACGCATGTAGATTCCCTGCTTCCGATCATCGTAAAGGAAACGCCTCGGACAATTATTCCCCGACCTCCGGCGGCATTCATTAGCAGTTTGGGAGAGGACACGGGACCCGTTGATGAGTTTTTCGGATGCACACAGTGGACGATGAATAATTCACACGTGGCCGGGTACATAAGGTGGAGAGGTCAGCAATCAAGGGTCGCCCGTCGCATAATGCCGCATGATTATTTATTCGATCTTGAGACGGTATCAGCCGGTTTAATACGATCGAATATATATGCATTTTAATACCGTCAGCCCCGACCAACCGTTTTTACTGCCCGACGAGCAGTAAAAACTCGCGTATGTTGCTCTGCGCCCGTGCCCAAACTGTCTACGCTTTTGCACGGTCGTCGTCGCATCATCATCTCTGGTTCGATGGTAGGAACGTAAGTTCGCGAAGGGTGATCACGGTTTTCCCTTCCCCGAATGGCCTTCCCTCTCGCGTAGTATCCTTAATTACCCACGAGGAGAATTACAGTGCATTAAGAGGAGCAGGATACCTTTATTTCGATGCTTTGCATTTTTTATGCCTCACACTTTGCCTGTGTGCGAGCACGGGGGACTAGCATGCACGCGACGCCCGTGGGGTACCAGGATCACGATAATATGGAGTTCACAGCGGATCTTGGATGTAATGCCGTGGCCTTTCTATAAAGGTAGTGGGACTCTGGCCTCCGACTTTGGTCTCGCAATAAAGGGAATCTGTTTGAAATAAATTCGTGAGGTCGTCGTTTCGACGGCGAATAAATATGAGTGATATCGTCTCTACTCTGAGTGACAGGATGTATAAATTGTATCGAGAGTCGCAGAAATTATACGACACAGACAGGCGTGAACAGATGCGTGCAACATTTTGCGAATCGTTTACATTTATTCTATTGTATTCTATGATATTGTACGAGCAATACACTTTCGTGAATAGTTCGCCGATGCTCCTAAAAATTTGCAACGTTCCAGGAATGATTATCTTATATACTATTCCAACGTTCGTATCGTTCGTATTGCTGAATCTATATTTTTTCGTTATATTATCTTCTGGCATGGTAACTAATATTTTGTCACTCATCCTTACTTTTATCCGATCCGAATTAACTTCCACGCAAATATTTAGTGTTTCAAAATTGAATGCTATTAGACGTACAATTGGACGCAGATATATTTCATACGTCGGACTGATCGATCGCGACAGATTGCGAGAATAAATGATGGTTCGTCGCGACGATATAGAAAAGAAGGCGAATCCCCGATCTGTGTGGAGAACATTTCGCGGGTTTAGCGATTTTCGAACGATCGCGTTGCGTGTTACACGTGGCTCGGAAATATTAGCGCCGCATCCGTTTTCTCAGAAGCGTTCTCGTATTATAGCGGCGACAACTTGCTTCGATGACACCGGTGCAAATATAGCAGATCGCGTATCACAAAAGACAGTTGATAAACGAGAAGCACAACTTGTGCACGAAAGATATTCACGGTGCCGCGGCAACGTTGTCGCGTGCAAATCCACCGATACCGCTTTCCACGGTGAAATGAAATATTCCATCGGTCTCTCGTGATCAGAATGAATTACGGAAAATTGTATTTCCACAACCGAAACACGATGCGGACGATGTGGAATAATTAAATTTCAATGAGCGTATAAAAAATCAACAGCATCCATTGAATTTATGGTTTCGTAACGAAACAGATATGTGCAACGAGTTCTACGAAAAATTTGATTTCCTTTTTCGCGCGATGCTATCTGAAAATCACGTGGCAGAAAAAGAAATTTCACTCGAATACACATGTATATGTAATCTACACTCGCGGAGAATGTAGATTCGATCCTTATGCAATTAGACTTTCTTTTTCTCTCGCAGGCACATATATTTCAATTTCGCTATCGAATAAGAGTGCAGATAAGGAATCTCGCGTTGGAGCATTTAAAATTGATGGAGATAGACATTACATTTTCGATTCAATTCCTTCGGAGTAAACTCGCACAGCTTCAACGTTCGATTGGAAAATATATTTGTCATACGCATCTCGAGATTATTCAGGTGTACACGATAATGTATTTTACGAAGTAATTCACAACTCGTATCACGAATACGAGAAAGATACGGTAAACCAGTCTACTGTGTCCTTTATCGCGAGGAAAATAGGAAAGTCCATCCACAAATCTGAATTACACACGACGAACTGCGAATCTGTATCATTGTTCTGGGGCAGCACGGTTTAATCGCGTTTCGTGCACCGTGGAGAGACCATATATCCGCAGGTGCGCCGTTTCGCGATGGTAAGCGCGGCACGGGCGAAAGATGAAAGAGAATACATACGCGCGTACGTAGGTGCGCGAGTGGAAGGTGAGGCGGCCCACAGAGGCGGCCACGGAAGATGAAGGAAAAAAGGAAACTTTATAAGAAACGCTTCCGGATGTGGGAATTCTAATCTTGATCAATTCTCGCGGCGAGATAACCGCTCTCCTGGCCGCTTTAATGCATTCGTGCGTTCGCTGAGAAGCGATTCGAGATTGCTATGGAAATTCTCTCGTACCTCTCCTCTCTCTGTCGTACTTGACACCGACCCGTGTACTTGATGCCATCCAACTGACGTTGGATTGAGTTATAGGCTCGTTAGCCGCCGTTAAACGATGACGGACGAATAACCCCGGGAGATATTGCAGTTTTCTCGAACGTCGCGCCGAGAACGATTGAGGTGTCCCATCGGGTGTTCGATACCCGAGCGGTTAGCGAAATAATATCTGCGGAATATTCAGTTTTATTACGAGCAGGGAATGTAAATAGCGTTGATAAACAGTTGCTCCTCCGTATTATGTACGTATGGGGGAAATTAATTGCACAATCACGTTCGTGTTTTACATATTAACAGTTCTCCGGCGTCTAGTCGAATGTTCTTCGCGGATAATTTTAATCAAATAATCAATTAGTTAACGAAGCATGCGAAATTCAGGCAGGCGGTGGCGCTTTTCCAGCGAGGGATTTCACGGTAACAGATTTTCATTCGGACGATGAAATATGTATGAATCGATCCTTGGCAGAGGTAAATGTTAATCGACGCAACTCTGCGGCCGTCTAATGAAGATACACCTGTACGTATCCCGTTGATTAACCGCAATCTGTCGGCCTGTTGAGCGTGAAAATGGAAACGGGAGTGATTATGCCGGGCATAAATTATGAAACGACTATCGGGTTCGGTTTTTCGCAGAAGTTCAGGGAGAAGCATGGCGGGCTGGATCGCGTGATAGCGTTCCGCATCCGAGGAGAACGTTGAACTCGAAATGCCGCTGACAAAAGACAAGTTTCCTACCTCTGCTTCACAGACGCCATGCTATAGTTCCCAGCGAGCAGTATACATCGATTCTTCTCCGCCAGTTACTTTCTATATTCTCGATTTCTTCCGAAACGTACAAGTCGATCGCATTCCCATTAATTAACATTCAATGCTATAATACAGTATCCCGCGTATATCCGAGATGCGTACGCTGGACTTCGGTTTCCTGCTAATAAGAAATGAATCTGCAATGCAAAATCGGAGGGACGCGGATGAACTCTAATTTAATATGTTTCGCGATAAAAATATTCCACAGTCATCTCTCGTTTAAAAGGCAGAGATTCCAGGATTTCTCGAGCCACCGTGCGCCGGAAAATCTGTTCACCGTTCGATACCGCTGAGAATCTCACCTCTGCGTGCCTCATTTCATCCCTCGCCTCTTCGTTTCGATTTTTTTGCGGAAATCATTCGGAAGTAACGATCTAATTAGATAGAATATGTACGAAAATATGCGTACAGCTCTGACGCGCAACTTTATGAGTGTTTCTCAAATCAAGCACAGATATTTTTTCTGTGTATCTATATTTTCCGTGGTTCGATGTGAAATGCCGGGAAAGCGAGAAGCAGCGCAACGAACGGCTGATTGTCTGCATTTCCACGGGGGGAAAAAATCTCCATATACGCTGGACGATGGGGAACGCAGTCCGCGTGGAGTGTTGCAATCGTGTACCAAGCCGCGTGTCTGTCTAATCGGTAATGTGTGGGAGCTGGGGAACGCGGTTGAGAAACTGTGATGTTTAAATGGTCGCCACAATGTGGATCGCGCTTGTTCGCCCGCGTAGGGGTAAGGAAAACGAGCGAACGGAAGGCAGGTGAACGCAGGTGAGCAACGCGACTGCGGCAAGGATGTGCACGCGGCTGAAACCGAGGAATCGACTTGCCTGCGGGTACGCTGCTCGCCTCTCTCTGGATGAGGGCCTCGTGTGAGATACCTGTACGCTCCATGAATATGTATTCCGATCGATTGGCGGGAAAACAGGACGGGACGAATTTTTAGAAATTCCTCACCGACCTGGATGCGGGGAATATACGTGGGCGTTTATTTATTTATTTTTCCTTCGCGGGGATTTTCTCGCAAATAGAAGAAATTGTATCCTGCAAGTGCAGGTGAAAATGGTATTTTTGAAGAATATCTCGTTTCTGTTGGAACTCGTTGGGTCGATAATAGTAGGTATAATTAATGCGGAGATTTTGGAAACGGCTCGGAAAGGTTCGATATTATGTGCGTATAAGAGGGGAACGATATTGTTAATTAATTTTTCTTTCTTATTGCCCTCTATTTGCATACTTGATGTATTTGATTAAAAATAACGAAATTGTGGATTTATCGGGCTGCCTAAATTGCTAGTAGACACGAGATGCAAAGTACACGTATTTAAGATCTTCTATTTAAGACACTATATTGCAACACTTCCCGTGGAATTCTAACAAAATTAAATTAGATAATATCGTACGATATTCACGATTATAAATTAGAATGACGTGAAACGCGAGCTTGCCAGCCTCGAATGTTCGTCTGAACAAATCCCCGATAAGATCAGCTCGTTAAAATGAATAATTGAGCCTGGTAGCCGAAATGCTTAGACGCCACGAGCTAAAGAGCTTCTAATGATCCCGGCGACAGCAATGACGCTTACTCTAATCTACTGTCATTAACAGATACTTCTAATATCGTAAAAGATACAATTTCGCTGATGATACCGTTACACCTGGTATCTTCCGCTCTTCCTTCTCAAATTGCGTGCTTAACGACACACCATCCAATTTGTGCATAATAGAAAAATCGTCGCAAACAGCTACCCTAAAGCTAGGAAACTCTCAAACGAAAGAGAAATTCCGTAACGCAATTTCTACATAACAAAATATTTCTTCGAAAATAGAAAAACGTCGGTGTCCCAATTCAATCAAACACAAATTCGCTAAAAATCTCCCGGATCTGTAATGAAATAAAATTCCAAGGAACACTTGGAATCACCGCGCGAGAGATCATTGGCTCCGCAGACCGCGGATCAATAAGCCATCCTGGACGGCGTCTCAGGATCGCCATAATCGAACCCCTGGCCCAGCAGCAGCTAAAATATCAACAATATCGTGTACGGTGCTAACGACCGTGTCCACGTGGCTGGTAACCGCAAGGAACCGCAACGAAATACAGATATATAGAATGGCGAGGCCGTCAAAAGGGAGTGCCACTGTCCCTGGAACCGACCTTTTAGCGTCGCAAGGGAAGCCTTCGTCGGGAAGTAACGTTGTCATCGAGTGGGAAAAAAAAATGACGGCGTTGTAGCAGGGCGAGGGGGAGGGAGAAGAATCGCCCTACGTTAGTACGGGGGAGATGCATCGACATCGAGAACGTTGCGTGCTTGCGGGTGGTGCAGAACGAGAGTAAAGGGAAGAGGAGGAGTGAGAGGGAGAAAGGGAGGGGAAGTGACCCTTTCGCTGGTCCCTAGGGCTTCACGGGGGTGCGGGACGTCCCGCTCGCTGCGGTTCCCGGAAATGGGTGGCTAGCTCGGTCGCCACGAAAGGAACACGCGTGAACACGAGTACGCGCGAAGGGCCGTAGATAATTTTATTGCGCCGCAGCCACGATGGGGGAGCTCCGCGATCGACCGGTTACCGGCGCTTCCGGTTTGCCCGTTTCTTTTTTACCCGACCTTTCGCTGATTCCTTGCTTCCCTCGGGTGTGTCGTTCTCGATGGCGAGGGATGCTGATCCCGCTTTTCCAGGGAGCAATTCTCTGATTTCGCCGAGTTCTTCGACGTCTTTTTATTATTTTTTGGGGGCGGCAAAGGTGAATTGGATTGGACTGCAATATGTCTGTTGATTACTTTGAAGGCGTGATTGAATTGTTTGTAACGGTTTCGATCCAGGACAGTGTCCACCGAATTATCGAGCATCGTTGTACCATCGCTTGATTTCGGGATCGCGTTGACGTACGGCTTTCTCGAAGTTCCTCGACGACGCGGGGGCACAGAAACGTGGAAAATTAAGAAGCTCGGGGCGTAGCTGGGTGGACTTCGGTTCGCAGAAACGAGGGAGAAACGTCGGCTTGCGGGCAAAATGTAACCCGAGGCGTGGACACGAATATGTGTCGGGAGGTTCGTGCGTTTAAAATGCGGAGAGATACGCCGTTCGATAGACGTGTGTACGTAATAATTAGTACAAAATTGCATAATGCCAGGAATGATGTTATCGGGAACATTGATCTTGAGCACTCTATTCTATTTTATATTTCGCATTTCGCTTAATCCATTGTGCACTGTGCGATGCTTTTGTTGCAAACGATACTATCGTGTATATCCGCATAAATAAAATACGACGCCAGTCTCGATCTGTTCTGCAAGTAGACCTTCAGTTTCCAATATCAGACGTTCGCTGATAATATTGATAGCAACGCAGTCGAAGCATCGGACGATTATTTCCTACCCCTAGAACTTTCAAGGATCCTTATGAAACATTAGCATCGGCACCCGTTAAAATTATTCGTCCCTCGCCGATTAAATTTCGCGTCCGTCTCGTGCGTCGCAAATTCACCGGCAACATTTCCAGAAAAACTCGAGACCGGGATTAGGGTTTACCAACGATGGCCGCAAGAGTAAAAACGCGGCTAGATGGTGGCGTGACACACAAGAGGGGCAGAGACTTGTGCGCGTCCTGGTGCTGCTGCTGGTGGCGGCAGGGTCGGGGTGGTTTCGACGCGAGGGTGGGACGGGTAGGACAGGTGGAGAGAGCAACTCTCCACCGGTGACGTTTTAGCTCATGCGGAGGTAAAAGCAGCAGCGGAGGCAAGGTATTGACCGGTTGCCTCCCTGCTATGCTGGTAGCCTAGCAACCGTTTGTAGCCAACACACCTATGAAACCTTGGAGATCTGACTTTAGCGCACGCGGGCCGCCCGTCCACCCACGCCTCTTTCTCCCCTTGAATCAGATTCCCCTGGGTTCGTGGAAGAAGCGCTCGATCATTAAGGCTTCCTCGCGAGTTCTCGCATTCGTACCTCCGCCCACGTCACGAAACTGCACCCGGATGGGGCGGAAAGGCTGGTCCGCTCGTTATCGCCACGGAATCGCCCGAAAATCCTCGTGACGCGGCTGAATTTTCCTCTGACTAGAGATGATCCGCTGGCTTTTTATTGTCCGATGGGCGTTGGTGGGCTATTAAGGGGTTTGCACAGGGCGCGACCGCGTCAGGGTTGAGATACGAGATGTGACTCTACCTGGACGCGATCTTGTAGAGTAATGATTCTTTGTGTCTTTTGGACACGCGAGAATTGTTTCTCATCTTGGGGCGCAATAATGTTCTGGTAATATTCAACTCCTAAGCATTACGGATCGTCCTTCGGTTCCCGATCCGTTGCGAGAATATTCGACTAGAGGTTCTATCGATCCCGTCGAACGCAGGATTATCTGGCAGTAATTGAAACGAGGAGAGAGCATCGAAATGTAGGTTATCTAAGCGCAAACGCTGCAGCGATCCAGGGTAGCTGGATCGACCGTTTGCCTCATCAGAATCACATACTGCGGCGTACAGTAGCTGACGGTTGTTAGATGAGTAATAAATTGGTCAATCGAGGGTGTGGTTACGGCTGGAACTAGCCCAGGTTGCCTGGCTACCAAACCACCTACCTTGAATCCTCATTACCTTGCCAGGTGAGCTTAGAACCCACGTAGTCTGTGCTGTTTCTTTGTACAGCAACTCAGAAGTGCGAATAATAATTCTGTTTCCTTTACAATGTCATAGAAAAATAATAATTTCCTACTTCATTAATTGTCTTCGCCCCGCAGTGATCATCGTGTAATATTCGTACGAATTCCAAATAATACTAAAGAATTATTCCAAGCTTATCCTAAATCGGTAACATCGTTCACCCTCCTCGAACATAGAGTCGCGAAAATTCACGTAAAACATTGCAGCCTCTGTAATTCGAAACTGTTCGCCGCTACTACGTTATCAATAATTCTCCTCCCAAACCCGAGTAAAAATACCACTCGCCTCTCCCATGATGAGACAACCGTTTCCAAATCACCATATCCCGTCCAACAGCTCCCGGAACATCCAGGAGCCACCCGACACGTATTATCAATCGTTGATCCTGGGCGTAGTTGAATCGCTATCTGCGTCGTACAGCCGTGCTCGCTTACGTGTGATTTCCACGAGCAGGTGTGGGTGCACCGCGTAGGTATAGGCGACCATTATCCATACCACATCCAGTATGGTCCTCCTCGGGTCGGGAGTAAAATCAACCAGCCAGCCAGCCAGCCAGTCAGCCAGCCGAGCCGGCGAACCGATCAATAACCGGAGACCTCGCCAGCTCCACGAGCTGTCTTCCGTGCTGGAGTACACACCTTTCGTGGAAATTGCGCTAACGTGTGCCGCTCAGCTGAGAAATCCGGCGGAGTCGTGGGGCCGCCATTGTTCCACCGCAAACGGGAGATGATGTGAACGGGAATCGAGGTTAGCCGCGACTTGGTAGGGGACCAATTGGCATTTGCGTAACTGGCGCCGACAGAATCCGCTCTTTAAGGCCTTATTGAAGGAGAAATTGCTCGCTGGTTACGAGAAATTCTTGCGCAATCCCGCGTCCACGCATTTAAGGCGTGGGTGGCTGTTTTTTGGAGAGGTTCAAAGGTGGCGAGCTGCGCGGTACCATTGTTCCGCGAGATGGGAGGGTTTCCCGGTGGACTTTGTATGGTGGTTAGATGGGAATTGTCGGAGAGGTTTCGGACGATAGAGAAATCACTTGTGCCGAGGGTCCGCGATGCATTTGGGCAGCATCGTGATTGTCGGGGTAAAATGAAATATTCCGAAATTGTTTTCGGCACAGATGTTTGAAGAAGAATTGGGGTGGGATATATTTATTTGCGACACGCAGCCTCGCGGTCTATAGACTTAAGTAATCCGATATAAAGAACTGAATACAAATGTATGCCGGTGAAAAATATACTAAATATACTAGCCGATCGTGCAGCGTGCATTAGATAACGAACGGAACATTCTCGCAGAAGATAGACAAATCCTCTCACAGCGATGATAAAAAAAACCAGTGTCTCCAAGTCTCCGTCGGATCACGTAATCCAAGCACTTATGACTCCATTAAATAACGATCAACGGTGGGGGGGAGGGGGGAGGTTACACGTTCGTACATGTTAATCATCGCAAAGTGACAAAGCTGCACTTATGTTGGAACAGTAGCAGCCGGCTGCTGATGATCTTGGGCGCAGCAATGCGGAACGGGTACCTACAGTCCTGTGCATTGTTCTACCTATTGAATAAACACTAACACTGTTAACCCACGCTCTTGAAAGATACTACACCAGTTCCCACGATCCGCGAAACACGCGAATTCAAGGTACCACGCACACACGGACACACGTACACATGTGTAGGGGTGTGATTACAGGCATCTTGTTGCATGACGCTCCATCCGAGATTCGAGACGCGTAATAAGTCTTCGAGAAAGAAAAATACGCTTCTTCCCTACCCTAATTCGCCGGTGGACGACAGTGAATAGGTCGCCATTATCGTTTCGTGCAATTCATTCGAGAGCACTGTGTCATTCTCGAGCATGCACGGCTTTAATTGCACGCTGCCTTTTTCTTGGAATTCTTTTTTTTTCTCGCGATAAACAAGATTGCTTGGCTGGAACCGGGGAGAATTGGAAATCTGCGTTGACTGGATAACATGGCTCTTCGCTCGAAATGAAATGATTTATTTTACTTAATTCTACAAATTCCCCGTACCTGCGACGATGGACGTTTCGCCGTTTCTTTTGCTTTCTCAAATTCGCATTTCTATTAGTATTATTGTTATTACCATCGGTGTTAACGCAGGAGAATCAAACCATTTATTACAGTGAAATTAAGATTTCGAGACGATTGATTCCAAAGTGGAACCAAATTTAATTATTAGTATTATATTATCGCACCTGCTAAAATACCCTTTGAACACGCCATAATGACAAAAATTAATTACCAATCGACATTTGGGGAATTTTACACGAGCCCGAGGTTGCGTTAGGTTTTACGTCATGCTGATAGATTTCGTTGGATACCTGAAATAGGCGTAGCGATGCATGGAAATCGTGTGTGAGAAGCGCGTGCCTTCGCGAAACTGGGAAAAGCCACGATGTCTCTCGCGTTTCGACTCGTGACCGGCACGACTCATTAGCGACATTCCACGATGCTGCCTGACTCATCGGCAATACCTTAGGCCCATACAACTCTGCATACCTGAAGACAGAAGCTCATATTGTGATTACGATCTCACGGAGTCGATAAGCGGCCTGACTTTAATGCCCTTCGAACGGAAAACGATAATCCAGCCTATCCGCTCGTTTTGTCATCTCCGTTATTTTCCACTGTTCTCCAATCATCTGAGTCTGAAATCTATTCCACAGAAATTCACCCATACACGCGTACGAATGTTTCATCCGATTTGCAACGATTAGAAAATCTGTGCCCAATTTGTAATTGACGAAATACAAATTAACACAACCCGAGAATAGTGGAATTTCAACGATGAATGAATTGTTTCGAAACCAGAGTGCAACGTAGAATTTCTAAACTTCCTATCACAACAATTCATTTTTCTTTTTTTCGTCCGTACAAAAGTGATTCTCCTTTGACATCCACGCTCCGAAACTACAACCCCCTTTTTTTATCACACAATATCGCGTCCCTCTTCATTATCGCCTTCCGATAAAAACACCCCTCCGACCATTTTTCCATCCGCTTCACCCTTTTCGAACGCACCGGCAACGTTCACGCTAAACGCGCCTAATCGCGCCGACACGCGCGACAGATTATTTATATCGCGCGAAACGGTACACCCCATCGAGGCAGGGGGTCGGTTTTCCAACAGATAAGATCGTTTCTAACCATCGAATCGGAGACGCCGAGGAAGATCCGCGGTTTTCTTGCAACGGGACACGGGAATCTTCGTTTGCTCGAAACACGTAAGCCGGTCGCTCGATATACATACACATATATGTGCCTATACATCTTCTTCTATTCTTTTTCTTTTTTTTTCATCGTGACGTACGCTCTGTAGTAGGCCGAATAACAGGATATACGGTGTCCAATGAACATCCTACAGTCTGCGACCGTCTCCGGCCGTTATCGACCACCGGTGGACACATTTGCACGCCGATAGGTGCACGCTGCCTTCGATACGGCGAACGATTCGTGTGTGGGTCGCCACGTCCACAGTTATACGGGGAAAAATGTGACACTCGACTGTACGACGCTCGACTGACCGTCTCCTCGCTCTGGAACACATTGAAAATATCTGATAATCGAGGTAGGACCGTGTTCTTTCACTCCACTTTCCGATCGGATCACGGATGTTCCTGACGCAGGGTCATCGAAGATCTGGTTGAGCGAAATGAAAATTCGTTTGGAGTCGTGTAGGATAGTTCGTATTTATTTTATTGGATTTCTTCGGGTAAAGGAAGGGGGTGTTGAGACAGCATTATTGTTTATTGCTTTGTTTCTATCAAGGGGATCTTTTCGTATTTTTACTCGAGGCTTCGGGGTAGACACAATTTGTTCGACTTGGATTTAGGTGAAATATTTTGATCTGAACTGGGGGGACAGAATATTATTTATTTGGCGGCAATGGTACAAATGAGAGACGCTTGTGGACTGTTCGATTAGAGTTGAAGCGTGATTTATAATAGCCACAGCGTTCGTGTTTGGTATTGTATAATCGGTTCAACGTCTCGTCATCGAGGAAAGTTTACCGTTTCACGGTACGGCAGCGTAGCAGAAAGAACAAAGGCACTTCTTGCGAACAGCACGAACCCGTGTAGAGGCCCCTCTTGCTTTTCTCTCCTGTGGAAATTTAAAAGCATCTTCGGACCGTGACAGAATGCTGTGTGAACGCGTTCGGAAACAAAGATTTCTAAGTTTCAACAAGCCGTGCAGTCCATGCCCATTTATGTTCGTCAAAACAGCAGAGCCATTATTGTAAAACAAAATTATGCGCGTGGAGATAAGTCATTCCACATTTTCTTTACACCTGAATTGCTGATCAGACGCATGCAATACTTCTTCTCAATTCTAAATGAACAAGATTTTAACTTGCATTGAAATTTCGTCCAAATTATTAATTCACCTTAACTTTTTCCCACTATTTAAGATAATAAAACATTTTAATAAATTCCCCCGAGTAGCACAAGCCGCATCTTCAACCGCCCCTATCTTCCACGATGCAAGGCGCGTAGCACAAAAGGCACTGGGGGGAGAAACCTTTTTACAAATCTCACGGTTCTCCCCTCGCAGGCCACAACAGAAAAGATGATTCGAAACCGTGACAAAGTAACTTGATGAACTATACACCGGCAATAGGTCGGCGCCAGAGTGGTACCAGCCTATTAAAGGGATGCTGTTCTGACATTTTAAGAGCGTGGCATTTTCATCACCCTCGTTAAACATCCCTACACAATTTCCTATCTGATCGCCGGAGGACGATATTACTGGTGAACATTTCCCGCCCTTCCGGAGGACATGATCCCCTCACCCTTGCAATACGTGGTTTGTGTGCGCTTGTGTGCTCTTCCCACACTTGGCTTCTGTTGCACGCGCGTGCCAAAACCACCATAGCGACAAGAAACACGGTCCCCGGATGGAATTGCACACTTCTGGCTGCGTCAAATATTTGACTTCTATCTGGTCAGCAGAGTGGTGTATTAATTGCTCGTCAAGGATGATCGTTTCTGCGGTATAGTGACCAGTGTAATAGTATATTGGATCTGCGGGTTCTATTTAATTATCTGCTGGTGCATGGAACGATCGAGAATCTTGGCGAAGGAAATACACAGCGAGGCAGATTTATCGTAGGAATTCAGTTAATTAAATTCGTGCCAGTTCGTTTGATTAAATTGGTTATTTTATTGCATCGTTTTAAATTTTGTAAAACTAAATTTTTATAAAATTGCACACAATTAAATTGGAAATAATTTTCCAAAATAAATTTCCACACGATTTTCGTTTTCATAGGAACTAGTATCCATTACGTAAGAGTCCCTTGTCGATTTAAATCGCGATTGTGTGCATCCCGTAATCGGCTACAGCCGTTGATGCACTTGATAAATTAGAAACATTGACCTGCTGGCAGAACAGGAAACGACGTATACCGTTTGTTCGCATCATCCGGCGTTGATCAGCGCTACTTTTCGAGTCAGCTGTCTTCTGAGTGCTCACCTTCGATGACGATAATAAATATCCATTAATGCCGTAGCGGCGGGAAGGGGAATAGTTATCGCATCGCGAGCTACACGGGCAGATGACTCGAGGAAGGTCCAGCTGCCCTCGATCAGTAGATACGTTATTGTCAGTTCCATCCGTGTAACAAAGATGCTACCGCTATATAGGTTACCTTAAAAATATTCTCCGCGCATAGTTCGTCTCCCTCTAAATAAATAAATAACGGGCTTCATACATATAACGATTTTATCTATTTATTCTGTGCACGTAGATAAAAGGATCATCTGCTACCTCGTCTACCATTTCTACCAATAATATCAACGAGTTATACGTGTCGAGTGTAACAGTATTTTAATTATTATCGAATTGTTTCTCGGACGATTTTGATGAAATCTTTATCAATTCGAAATTGCAGCAGAAATAATCTATGAAACTGAATCCAAGTTGATTGAAAACGGCTGCTAATTATTCATCATTCAATTAACAATATTTCCTTAGGACGCTCCTAATCGTGTCGACCAGTACTAAAGAGCTGTCCATGCAAACGCTATATGTACACACACATTCCCATAAATTTCAACCAGCAGCCGCACCGTTTTCCGTCAATCACCATCAAAATCAATGACTCCGTCGTAAACGTTATTAACCCCTTCGCACCGGCGGACGAGATATCTCGCCGCGTGATTTCGTTCATGATATACTATGGACGAGATATCTCGCAACGCAATGTCTTTCGTGCGATGCTATGTGCAAAATATCTCGCGACACAAAATCGTTCATGCGACGCTGTGTACGGAATATCTCGCGAAGCAACACCGTTCTCGCCTACCCGTTTTTCACTGTTTACAACTGAATGCCACATTCATAGTGACCTACGAGTTCATTTTGATCCAAATCGTTGGGCGAGATGTCTCGCGTTGTAATAGAAAGGCTTGCGAGATATTCCGTACACAGCGTCGCATGAACGATTTTGTTTCGCTAAATATTCCGTACACAGCGTCGCATGAAAGACATTGCGTTGCGAGATATCTCGTCCATAGCATATCATGTACGAAATCACGCGGCGAGATATCTCGTCCGTCGGTGCGAAGGGGTTAAAGAGAAACTGTATTACAAGCTTCGAAGCATCAGGAGGTTGTCGCAGTTGTTCGTCTTAATTAGTCCGGCGGCCACATTGATCCCGTTTCCACGATCGACAGCATGTGATTACGACCGGGGATGATGAACGGTTCGCCGGGAAATTCAGGGCGGATCGAAAAGTCGGGACACCCTGTCGTCAGATGTTGATACGCATCTTCGTGAGCGTTGCGTTCGGCCAGGCGAACGCCAGCTACGGCCGCCTTCTTCCTTCGAGCGGCAGGTGACATCCATGAATTTAAGCGGATGTTCAGAGAGCCGACGATGCAGGTAGCGCAGCAACAACAGATGAGAGATGCGATCTTATCGCTGTCTCGCGCGTGGTCTCGCTGTTCTGCGCCTCCGAGGGTGGGGGCTTGAAAGGTCAGTCGGTGTCCTTTGTTACGTTTCGGTGTCGTGCGAAGGGGGATGAAAATGAAACAGGTGGAGCAACGTTTCTCGTTCCTTCCAGCAGCCTGCAGTATTACAGATTCGTTCGTATGCTTTTTACGACGAATATTTTATTCCCTTATTTTTCTTACTTCATTGCTCCGATGAGATTTTATTACAGCGATAAAAAGAGTGCAATTTGTAAAGCTTGAAACTTCGAAGGAACACCGCAGCGGCGTTTCAGTGCGAATACTAAAATTATTGAACGACAGATTACCGCATATATTATCGACAAATATTGTTGGGATAAATATTTCGTGCTCACTGTTCCTTGGATTACTTAGCAAGTCCTCGTTACTTTATTACATCTATTGCGCAAGGATCTTAACGTCCACGTTGCTCGTTCTATATCCCATGAAAGACAATGAACAGTGGATTCTGGCGTTGCCCGGGAAAGTTATAATACGTACTCACCCGAGGGATGTCAATGGTAAGCGTGCATCTGCAAAGGCATGCATACATACGAGATCGCGCGACCATCTTGCAGATGCGGGACCCGTGTCTGCGAGCGTGTAAGAAGTCAGCTCTCTCGAGTCCTATATACATATATATATAACATATATATAAGCTGGCATTCATCCCGAAGCATGAAGGGTAGCACCTGCTACCTGGCTCAACAATGCAATGCTCGGATGAAGATCCTGGCGGGAACATTTTTTATCATTCGCGCCGCAACGTGACGCAGCGATGAACGCGCGACTGTGCAGGCTCCGCGACGCGTTCCCTTAACCCAGATATGTACGCCGATATTTTCAAGCAATTTTTCACTTTTACTTTCACGCCACCGCGGTGCGCCTGCACGAAGGTTGGCGTTTAAAAGTCGGGAAGTCCCGCTGCGCCGCGTTAACGAGATCGAGCATCGATCGTTGCGGATTTCGACGATTAATCGCGCCCCGCTCACGAAGAAGGGTGTTGCGAAAATATATGTATTTCTCGCGTCGATAGATCGCATATTCCGGAAATTGAGTATCGCCGCCGGTCGTCGTTCTATCCCTCGAAGAAAATAAAGCGGGCATAATTCAGGCATCGAAGGGGTTTAAAGAGGTGTCTTTACGGCGGCGAGTGTCCATGCCCGTTCGATTCGGAGCGAAATTTCACCGGGTCCGATTGCCGGTGATAGAGGCGGGAGGGCAATGGCCAGACAAACGAAGGATCTCGGTATTCACATCTTGAAGGCTGCCGGCACGCGTCTGCAGCAAGGTGTGCCTCTCACTTTATTCATCCACCTCCGGTGTTCGCCGTGAGAGCAGATGTTGCCTGGCCGGCGCGTGCCACCAGGTACCTATATAATAAACCGGCAGATAATGTCAGGGTGCGTGGCACCACGCTACCAAAGGGCCCTCCACCTTTTTAGGACGAGGGAACGGAGGGGACTTGGGGGGGTTTAGATGAAACTGGCCGTGGAAGTTTTTCGTGTCGAGGGGAGATCGTTTTGTTTATCCTTCTCCCTGTATCGTACGTGGGTGGACCCTTCTCTGTTTCTATCCTCTTCCTTCTCTCGTCCTTTTTGCCCGTTTTTTATCTTCGACGCTCGACCGCCTCCACGACGATCGATCACCAACTTTTTGCTCTAATTGGCTTCGCCGGAATCGATCTCAGCACGGCGGAGTCCACGCTGTGGGATCGTGGGTGTCCGTTTCGTTGCGTAAGCGAATATCGAACGGCGCGCGGGGTGAATAATTCGTTCCCGATGGTTAAAACTGTAAAGGGTAGATTTTAGGGGCACACGGTCCGATAGGCGTGCAGGACGTTCTGATTAGGAAAGGTGCGAGGATTTTTTGAAACGTTGCAACGGAGGGTGGATGGTTTGGAAAGCAGAAGAGTGAAAGGAGTATCGAAATATAAACGACAGGGAAATGTAAAGGATCGAATAGAAAAGATGGGAAACGCGAGGGAAGGAATTGAAAAGTCAATCGAAATAACATTAGGATTTTCGTCGAGTTTCAAAAAAATCTCGGGGCTCGATATTTTGTGTTTGAATTCTCACGGATTCTGGAGAGCAAAAAAGTAATCTTCAGTTTCCAATAGCAACATAGTTTACTTTTCACAGGGTCCCTCCCACTGCGCACACAGCGCCTGTAGATTTAGATATCCGTTTCGGTCTGAATGAAAATCTCTGGGATCGAGAGGGCACGAAGTCAGGATCTAGCATCGCCCCTATCCCAGGTCCCGGGTTAATAAAACTAAACGAGCTCGATAATCATCCCTCCACCCTCGTCATTTGGGATCCTTTCTCCGTCAGATTAATTATCTAATGCGGCTGCAACATCTGTCATCACCTCATCGTTGTGGGCGCAGCTTCGTCCGTTTACCTCTCGTCATTTTTCTTCCTTTGACATTACTTTTACGATCCACACACCAATCTCAATTATCTGCCTCCAACGAGAGAATTTCCCCCGCATTCGTGTCCACGCTGCACCGCAGTCGCAGTTTTAATACTAATTAACGAGCATTAGTCGGATTGTCTCGATTCAATTTCAGGCAACTTCTCTCTCGACGGAGATGCGTGGAAATTGTTTTTCATTTTGGAGCGTGGTTGCGCGTTATTCATCACTCGCGGACACTTCATTACACTAATTCATTGCGCCTTGCGTGATCAAGATTTTAGAGTAACACAGCGGAAATATACGGCGCAAGGTATGTGCATTTTCACGAAGCACGTGGAACAGGGAAGATATTTTCCTGACGTCACATTCCATCAAAGAGGATATTTCTGCTCGTAACGTACTTTCTCAGGGCTGTTTCGAGAATTCTTTTTTTGTAAATCAGAACACTGCTTCGCAATATCCCTCTGCACATATAGTTGCCAATACTTCAACCGCATTATATATCTTTCTTAAAATACATTATACATTTCTTCTCGTTCGCTGAGGTAAATTTCTTTCGCCGAGAAAAAAAGAACTCTTCTGCACGGCTGAAACAAAAACTTGCGTATCCAATAGATACGTTGCTCTTGGTCGGTCGAAATTGTTCTGTCGCGTCGTACACTCGGCGTAGCCGAAATGAAAGCGCAGGAACGACTATAGTAGTCACAATCGAGCGAGTCTGAGAAACGAACGTGCGGTTAGTGAATTGTAAAGAGAAAGAGACGATACAGTTAGGTCTAAACAACATGCCTGTTGCTCTCGCATATACATAATACGTGGACTCGGGCACGCCATATAATATGAGAAAATACCTCGTTACTCAGATCCAGGTAATAGAGGCATCGCCGATTTCGTCGCTCCGCCCGACCCGGCAATTTATTAACGTGGCCCCCGCGATTAGATCGCGATCTAACAAACAACCCGCGCGACGCAACGACAAATTAAACGTAACAAACTCGATACGGGCATTGGCGTGACCTGGACGCGATACCGACGACCACCGTTCCCCCCCCGATAAATTCGTCTGAAGATTTTTGGATTAAGAGCCGGGATTTTGTTTGAAATTTACGGGCAACAGCGCCTTGGCGACTTGCGTGTAACCCTTATTAACCCTTTCGTTACGGTATTCGTGCGGCCGAAAAAATCGCCGTTCTATAAATTTGTACGAAATGGGGAAAGTTTTGGTGAAAGATTGAATAAAGGCATTTGCGCCGTGCACGAAATACCTTGATGAATGCAATCATTCGTATAAAATGTTCGGGTAAAGTTGATAAAATGAGATTGCTGAAAATGGCGAAGAGAAGAACGCTTAGGTGTAAATTGGGAATTACGAAATTTCGATATTAGGATAATTTTTTAAGTCCATGGTCATTTTAATTCGCGTCGGTATGATTGTTTTGCAAAAGCGGTTTGGCTGAATTTATGAAACCTCTTCGGAGGATAATTTAAGATCGACGTATTTCACGTTCACTGAGCCACATTAATTTTCACCTCCATTTGATCCAAGTGACCTGTTGACCATTCAATCGATGGATTGATTGGCCAAGAGACTTCCGTCATGAAGTAGGCCTGCAGTGACATCGGTCGCCTTTTTAAACCGTCTCTTACAGCCAGTGCCCCTTATGGAAAGAAATATCTACCAACGTTTCAATATTAGCCATTTGGCCTTCCTTATAATATACCACAGACACATCTCGATCTTCGAACAATTCTACATTATTCTAAATGTAATTCTTCATTAATTCTAAAAGTTTTTCTAACCACAAGTTATTTACGCATTCGTCTCTTTTCTCTGTCACTAAGTTATTTGAATTTATTAGTCAAAACGTTGCCCCCAAACAATAAATATTAATAATAAAAATCATAAATAAATACTTTTTGAATTTCGTTGAACAAAAGGCAGAAGATAGATCGGCCTTTAAATCCCGTTACCTTCCGTTTCCAGCACCTTGATTATCGGCGACGCGTGTCACGGGTGCCCATGCGGGCGCCATGGCCCGACGACGCATTCGATACATCAGGCGTCGCCGAACCTATGCGTTAAAGGAAAATAAAACGTCAACCTTTTTAACACGTGCTCAGTCTCGCAGCAGTCTTACGAGTTGCATAAGAGCTACCTGAACGAATTTTTCTACCCGCAGCGTGACTTTCGTCGCGTCATCTGCATGTTTCGAACGGTTCTTCGGATTCGCAGATTATTTAGATGGTCGATTAAAAATGTTCTTCGCGAACGCTCGGACGCTTTCCAAAATATACTCGTCGTCTAAGGGACCAGCAATGCATCGATGGTAATAGGACAATAATTACAGCCGCAGTGACAACGTGCCAATAACGACAATTAACGAGACAGGTAGTTCAAGTACTCGTCGCTTAATCCGTCGAAATTGACACCACCAACGAATCCCCAGTTACATACGGTTCTATAATCCAATTTTACAAACCATTACCACACAATCGACCGAAGGGCCATAAAAAAAGTCGTCCACGATGTACAAACACTTCGAACGAACCCTATAAAAGGCAACCGACTCGAAATGTTCCTCTCATACATTTCGAACCCTGAGTCCCATCAATTCTGTGACCCTCCCGTTTGCTTCGCCAGCATCCCCAAATTATTATTTCCTCCCGCGAAAATTCATCCACCCTCCCCGATATACGTTCCGCTTGAAAATACCCCGGCTCCGTCTCGTTCCACCCCGTTTTCCTTGCACCCCAAGCAGCTAGACGAAAAGGAGAGAGAAAAGAGGTTCAAGAGATCGTTCACCTATTAGGAACGAGTGTTCGGGACCGTATACACAGCTAGACGGATAGGTGGTTATAGTTTAGCGAGCGGGCAAGCAGGCAAGCGGGCAAAGTCGAGCTGGCAGACAGCAAGCAGGCAAGCAGGCAGGCAGGCAAGCAAGTAGGCAGGTGCAGCACTGATGTTACCTGAGGACTGAAACAGCTGTCGTCTTGCCCTGCCCTACTGCAGGCGCACGCGCCAACCGCATATCCACATTTCCATTACGTTGCATTACCTTTCTCCCGTCTCTTTCCTTCCTCCCCGTGTCCGTTCGTTCCACGTTCGTTCGCTCTTAATCGGTATCTCCTGGTTCTCGTAACGGTCAACGATCTTGGCTGTGCGGCGCAGATGAAAATTGTCCACGGGAAAAACGGGCCAACGGCGAACGCGACCACTGTCACGCGGACATAATTATGGGGCGCGTGTATGGGTTGACGCTTGTCGTACGGAGGAGGGCCTGTTGTTGTTCGATACGTCTTTTCTTTCTTTTTTGGTTCCTTCTTGCGGTTTTGCCGAGAGGCGAAAGCGTTGCGAAAGTGACTCTATATGGGTCCCCGGGTTCGGCGTTGTCGTAGACTGGCGGCGAAGTGTTTGGAAACGCTCGGGTAGATTTAATCGACTCGACAGACTTTATTGTTTAGACGCATGGGGTAATGGTTGTTCAGGATTTTTATGTCGCTGTTTAAATAGGGGGTTTAAATAGGTTTGTGCTTGTATTCTACTTCGACGCGCTGTTTATTCTCGATATTATTCCATACGGCGGTGCTTCATTCGCGAGTCGATTTCCAATTAACTATAAAAATAGGCTTATCCGTCGGGGTAATTTATTATAGAGGCGTTCTTTCGGTGTTTCATCAGCGGGAATTCTTGCCTTGAATTCCGTTTCACTTTTCCCTCCTTCGGCACGTTAAATCTGAAACCTGGCAAACCGTGCGAGGTGCAAGTGCGCGTATGCACGGCGCGAATGGCCTAACGAATGGTAATTCCTTGCCGATGGTTATCGAGGCAATTATGGATGCATTCATCGATTGATCGGCTGGATAGAACGATGAAATTGTACGCCCACGAACGGAGGCGCGAGAAATAAAAGATAACGCAACGTTCCAAGGGGAAAATGATTTTTTAATGCGGCACCTTGGCGGACTTTAATGAATTATGGATCGAGGTAAATGAATTTTCTATGTATTATTGAACGTCTGTGTAGTAGGAGAAGAAAGAGGAAAAAGAACTGTGCTACGAGATCCTACGAAGATTCTAGGGAAACTTTCAACGGCTCTTTTGTTTCGCCGACATATTAATTTGCTCGGGCTTCTTGTTTATTTTCCGCGATATCGCTCGCACGACGATACGCTTTTCGAAAAGTAGCGTAACGAAAGCAATTAAATCGATTTACGTCAGAACGTGCATACGTATTACACGTGCATATAAGCGAGAATGGTTGAGGAAACGACGGTCGGGCGGGCTGGAATAGAGATGTCTATTAGCCGCTATCACTTCTTCGACGCTTTAGTGCTCGATATTGTGCCGTGGAAGGACAGTTTATCGTTCGCTTTGCGCTCATTCGTGAAACGTGACCGTCGACTTCTCCCATTCCCAATTCGATCATGAATATCCAAGTGTGCTACGCGTTTTCCCGTTCCTCCAGATATTTGCCTCGTTCCATAGACATATTTCATCGTTTGCGCGCAATTCCCAAGCCTAGCAAGTACACGTAAGCTCTCTGGGTAAAAATTAGCGGGCTAGCTAATTGCTTTTGCTGTCTGTAGTGGTAATAGGTGAAGCCAATTGTCCGCCATTGAATCACCTGTTACATCTTCGAAATCCGGTGAAATGGTTCATTGGTCGCCCAAAGCTTTATCCCATCCAATGTGCGCCAGGGGTGGCCGAGGGTGTTCGTGAAAAGGCAGCCCCTTTTGAGCACTTTCGAACGATATGGTACACGCGCGACAAATTTAGGGGCGTAGATGTGACGGTGCAGGTCATTGGTTGCGGCTCGTTCAGCCTTCGTTCACCGGCCGATTGAAATTGTGATTGATAGATGAGTAACAGAACGGGCATAGAGCTGAATATTGAATCACTTCTATTCAATATTAAATAGGAGATTCAATGGAAAAATTCAATTTAATCATGACGCGATGCTATTTCGTGTGGTGTCTCAATCAATTTATCGTAGAATAGAACAATAAAAGCTCTCCGACATCGAATAAGTAGATAATCTTGACGTGGAGTACAACATATTTTAATTAGCAATGTGATTTTTTTGTCGAACAGCATAATTTGAATTAGTACAGTGGAAGGAACGGACAGGTCTCTTTATCTTCCAACGATTCAGTTCAACCATAAGAGAGATCTCTGTTTTCTACGTCTTGCGAAGTTTTCGCGTCCACGGCATTTGTTAAGTCGACAGACGTGCATTATCAACGATGACAAGTACGTTTGCCTTCGCTTCGCATAGAATTTACATGGATTAGAGAAATCGGTAGATGGATTCGTTTCCACGAGAAGTTCCCGCGGTTCGAGGACGATTCGTCGGAATTCTAATGAAACCAGTAATTCGTCAAACGATCGATATTCTCCGTTCAACCATCTCGAAGCACGACGTATCCCATCATTCTTGCAGGCAGATAATAAATGTATGCGGCTGCTTAATCGGATGAGTATAGTTATATAAAATTCAGCGATTATTGATGCCACTGCCATTTTACAAGGGGACGACTTCAATTGAAAACCCGCGACGAGCCCCTTTCGCGGGAATCGTTTTATTCCGAGGGGTTCAGCGGGTAATAATTGGAAGGCTGTGTTGCTGCACTGTACGACGTAACGACAGTGGAAAGCTGTTCGTAGCGGGAGTGGTGGCGAATAGGAAAAGAGGGACGAACCGATAGAACGTTTATCGTTATCGGGAGCGTCTTTTCTCCGCCGTTCCTCCGCGGCCATCCTCGTTCACCGGCGCAAAGTATGCAGTAGTTGGACAAGAATATGCCGGCAGCGTAATGGCAGTTCCATCGATCGGACGGCTACCTTGAAAAACTGCTGCGCCGATATAATTTTTCGAAAATGCTGCCACGATTCAGAGTAGAACGCTGTCAACGAAGCGGTGTATTATAAATGCGGCAAACAAAAAGAAAAAGAAGAGGGGAAGATAAAAGAACAAAACAAATGAGATATGTTAAACACCAGGATAAAATACTTAAGAACAGAGCGTTCCAACGGTTTGCTTCGTTTTAACGGCTGTTCTTTCTCCTGTTCTTCTTTATGTAGAACGAAACTGAATTATTATTGTACACTTTAATTGTCGACTTCGGATCTGCACCTCTCCATTAATAATTAAATTAAGAATTGAACAACATATATCGCATAGACGAATCATAAATATTTATTCGCACGCGGGAGCAGAAAACTCGGTACACGGAGAAGCACCTGGAAAAAGCGGGCGCGAAAGTGCACAGTTTCGTTGCATTGGAACAGTCGAGTCGTTCGATAGAAACGCATAAAAGGGGCAGGCGATCGACCTGCGTAATTCGAAATCGAAATGCAGATACGGGAGCAGGCGCACCGATGCACGATGCGGATTTTCGCAATCGTACGCAATAAATAATGGCTGATGAGCGGCCCTGCATCTTATTGGCCACGCCGATCGTTAACTAACAGGCATCTAGCCGCGCGTCTGTTCTTGCACTTTCACTCGTCGCGGCCACGTGATCTTTCAGTTTTCTTTTTCCGCCACGTTAGGGAGCACGCGGAAAGATTCGTTTTCCAGACAATCATTGAAACGGACAAAAAGATTCGCAGGCATCGTCGCAAACGTTTCACCATTCGTTCCTACTGTTCGACAATTAAATAGGAGAATGGGTCGAATTTTTGACGATTCGATTTAAGGGTGGTTCGGGGTTAATTTGGTATATTCGGAATGGTACCCGCGTAATAATTTGAACCGAGGATTCGGTTTTCACACTAGAACTACCGATACATTTTGGTATTATTCAGGTAGCACACGTTAGACTGATTGTGAACACGAAACTAGTTGAATGGACATTAAATAGAGATTGTCATTCTGTGTTATTAAAACTCATCATAAATTGCTACAACGATACCTATATATTAATAATTCTAAAGCAAGAAATCTGGAACAAGTCATTTTGACACCCTTGGTAGTTCTAGTGTTAAATAAAACAGAATTTCCGTGCAATGCTCCTCCAAGGTCTGGCAGGCTGTTACGGGCATTAAGAATTTTTCTTTCCGCGAACAGCCTGATGCATTTAATAATTGAAGCCCGAACACAGGAAAGCTGTTACTGCTTCGGCCATTGTCAAAGTTACTTAAAAAGAACAATCGCTATTTTCTTAACCGTATCTGCAGGACAATTTTGGCTAATAGTCGCCGTATCGATAAACGGGCGCGACACGTTCACGTTTCCAAAGATTAACAGATATCCAAAGTGCTCCGTTAAATGATCCACGTGCTCTCCACATTCTTTCCAACCCCTAAGAAAGAAATTTTCCAGATACCCAACCAAAGCAACATCAGAGGCGCGAATGAAACGTGCAGGGGGAGAGATCAGCGTGGCTGACCGCAATAGGCTTATCAAACTCTCGAAACGAAATTAAAAGATAACGCAGCCGAAGGGGTTAATCGCGTAGGTCCGTTTGACGGAAGTTTCGGCGCCCCCGGCACGCTTTCGATCGTTCCGCGAAGGCGAGTAACGCAAGAGAAGGCGTTTTACACGACTTTCCACGTCGCGGTTTGCACACACGTCGGGGTTTGCACACACGTCGGTCACAAGCGCGACGGCCACGGATAAAGGCGAACGCACACGCGAAGCGGAGAGGCGCGTCGCGCGTGCACTGTTACGTGATCCGCGATTGTTATGTAAATATGGTTGTTCGCTTACGCGGACGCGAGACGTCATTTTTCTCCGATTCGTCTTCTACTTAACTCCTCGGCCGTCCACAATTTTGCCGCTATCAGCGACGGGGACGAAAGATAAAAGAAATTTCATTCCGCTACGCTGTTTGTGGCTTTGGTCTTTATTATCGTCGACCGCGGTGAACCTGGAACGTTTCGTTACGGGAGATAACTATAACACGAAGTTGCAAGGGAAAGTAGCTGTGTTCTGGAGGAAACGTGATTGTCCGGTGCCAGGCTGAAGAATTCGCTTCTCAAGGGTGGTTGCTTGGAACGTCGAGTTTCAATTGTATCGCGAATAATTTTTCAGCGACGAATAATGTGAATGAAGAACCAGTTTTCGAAGCAACGACTATAATAATAATTAGTGGCGGCTCGCGTGTAGGCACCGTGGAACTACAACACCCCCTATTTCCACTGGATATTATCGATAACATTTAATACAAATTTGTCCAATATATAATCTTTAAGCTTAGCCATCCCCTAAGTAGCCATCGCCCACTTTACGAAAAGGATACAAGTTTTCTGGAGCGGCAGCTCCGCTAATTTTGGCTACGAGCCGCCACTGATAACAATGATAATAATAATGAGGGGGCGAGCAGCACGTTTACGTAAAGCAAGCCTCAGATTGTCCAATGACTTAAACAATTATAATCAATTATTTTCAAGGTACGAGCGTCGCGTCGATAAGAATTTTTTCAGTCGTCTCATCGAGATTCCTTTTCCGTCACGTTTACCCGGCTTCTCGCGGGAAAGAGCTTGTCATACTTGTGCGTAAATACGCTCCGGCCGATTGTTAATAGGTCCTTTGACGCATGCAGCTCGGCGAAGTTCCGTCGTTCCAATTTCGCCTAACACTACAAGCGGCTCGCGTTTCAGTTAATTTCAATTTTCACCGCCGCCTCTACGCACGTTCAGAGGGACGGAAAGAAAGTTGCCCGGCGCTCGCAGTTTTCGACTTTATCGAACAAATAGAACCGTTCGTGGCCGCGTGGCGTGCGAGCTTGAACTTGAGATCGTTACACCTAAATGTGCACGTAGGTGCTCACGCCTAAATACCTAAATACCCGTGTGACGCAGCGCTTATGCGTTCGTTGCACGAACATCGCGACCGTGCTAATCGCGGCCAGAGGGGTGGAGGAAAAATTCGTTTCCGTAACGAGATTCGATTGGAGAAACGCGTCCATGCTCCAGTGATCTCTTTTTCGAAAGTGGAAGAAAACCGTCACCTATCTGCCAAAATGTCAGGACTCGAAAAAATTAGAAGGCCAAACTGCATGTCATTAACGAAACCCTAGAAGCAAGAATCATCCAAAACCACCCCCAATTCCAAGAACCTACATCGTCGATCCACCACCCAACACACACACACACAGAGCCATGACAAAAGACATATCGTATGTTAGAGCAAACGCGTGCCTCGTCATCGACGGCCCCATTAAGCGGAATTACGTGGTCCCGGTCGTACACAGAGTCTCGCCGCGTCTCAGAAAGTCATTTCCATGCCAGGAACAGGCTGTCCAACCGACCACCCATCCGAACAGAAAGGAGGGGGATGAATCATGGAAAGACCTCGTCGCGATACAAGGTTATTGAGCTCGAAAATGGAGTTCGTAGGATAATTCGTCGCGATTATGGGGACGGAAGCAGAACGCGGCAAGAGGAACTTAAGTTCGCTGCGAGTCCAACGCCCACAGGTGCACACGCGCGTGTACATGTCCGTGCGCGCCTAAGCAAGCAAAGAACAATAGACAGGCAACGAGGGTAAGGGTGAGGATAGTAAAATTAATTCTGATGTGGCATCAATGACCCGAAACAAATCGTCAAACTGGCGATCTTGTGTTGTGGCCGGTATCGCGATGGCAACCGGCTCGGTGCCCATGGAAACGATTGCTGGCTCATTCGGGCGTTAATTCACAAACGTAGACCCGGAGATATTCCGGCTGTGGGTGAAAGAAGGTTGAAGGGCGAGGGAACGAGCGCCGAGGAGGAAAAAAGGAAAGAAGTTCCAGCGCCGCCAGTTCCAGAGACTGCGGGCGAAGAATGTATATAAAGGGAGGGAAAAACGTGGTCGAGGAGAAAGAGGGAAACGATATCGATATATGTGTGTGTTCGTGTGTGCTGATAGAGGGTGGAACGAAGTAGAATAGGGGGTGAGACGGAGAGAAAAAACGGGAGCGAGCTACTGTACAACCCCACGTGTGTTTCTCCAAGGGTTGTCATGGCGACCCTTCGGTGTTCGTTATAGTAATGGGTTGGGAGTTGCGCTGGGAGGCGCACCACTCTCCCACGCTTGTCGGGGACACCTGCTTTAACGATTATCCGCTGAAAGAGAGGAAAACGGAGGACAACGAAAAAGCGGAGGGGGACGAGACGGCTCCATCGGCCGCGGACGTGCACTTACGAGGAATTACACCGGGAAGGGATGATTGTTCTGGGTGGACGGTTGAATTGAAGTTGGCCGCGAATTTGGTCGTGGAGGTTTTGGTGTGGTTGGAATATTGTGGCGTATTTAGATTGTTTCAGCTTCGAGGCGTTTCCCTTGATCCAGTGTACATGGTTGAAATAAAATTATAGGCACCTGCGTCTGGGCTGGAATCTGCTTTGGAGGAAATAATTCGGGAAATCATTTTATTTCTCTCTTTTAATAAAAGAAACGATGAATCTTCTTTACCAAACACATTGCTATTACAATTATTATTAGCGCACAATATTTGCATCTGCTTTCAACGTTACCCTGTTTCTTTTTTACAACAAGCACAAGTATCTTGGTGCACGTAATTGTAAATCAAAGAGGGGAATGGAATAATGAATTGTAATACTACCTTGCCACCGTGCAATGCGCAAAGTATGTTTCTCTCGTCGGACTCAAGTAAAACCATTGAACGAAATTGCTCCACGATGATCGTCGAATTTCAAGCGTTTCTTTCTCCCCGAAAAATCTGCACGAGAAGTGCGAGATTTGTTCGCGGTTTGCCCGATCGATGAAAATGAGAGTTTTGCCCGCCGTTCGCCCGATATCTTCTCCACCTTCGCGCCGGGTCACGCGAATTCTTGCCTACCTGCTCGCGGCAGATACGCTGGCGATGAGTCACGCGTTTTCAACTCTACGTACAGATATGCCAAATATAACCGGCGACCGGCATTAGCCGAGCATATCGCCGGCGCAGAGCTATTTGGTTCCTGTTTTCCTCGCCTCAGAAAGTATCTGCAGTAAACGGCGTGGAAGAAAAGGGAGAGAAAAAAAAATTAACCACCCTGTTATCTAGCGGCTAATTACGCAGCTATTACTCGAAACGGGCAATTAGTCGCGACGGAGGGGGCGAGTGAATTTTCCGCGAGGCTAGCGCCGATTATTGAAAAAGCAACGATGCTTTCAGCGCGCTATCGTGCGCGATGTAGGCAGGCCGGCTTATTTCGCGCTTAATGGCGCAAATGGACGATTGCGAGACGGAGAAACGACCGGCGAGCGCAATCGGAAGTCGATGTTTTCTCGTCGACTCGGTTCCGATGGTGAGAAAAACGACGCGACCGTTCACAGATTGCCATCGTTTCCAACAGATCGATACCGAACGGCGATTAAGTTACCGCAAACCCATAGATCGCCCGTCGATCCCGCCACCCTCTCGACGGCCGCCGAACACCGTGACCCGTGTCGCCGACGCGGAACCGTCCGAAAATTTCACCCGCCCGCATTTCGCGCCCCGCCGCGATCCAATTGTCCATTCGATCATTTGCATTCAATGAAACAATGAACGAAAAAAGGACAACAAGAGAAACAACAGCAACGGACGGGGCAGCGAAGGATAGCCGAAGCGCAAAGAGCGGCGGCAGAGACGGCGGGTGACGTCGGGACAGCCTTAATCAGACAGAAGTTAGAGCATCCTCCTGACCTGAGGATCAACGAATGATCGACCATCGAACGACACGATCCATATTCATGGGGATTCATGAGCTGCCGGCGGGGACGGAGGGGGCGCGCAGAGAATAAAACCGATAGAGACAGACAGCCGGGGCAGATAGAGATGGAACTGTGCGTCTTGGTTAACCTCGAGTATCGGCCGGCTTGTTTGCGTGAATGTAACGATGATGTTACGACGCGCGTGTGGAGCCGGGTTATAGGTCGTTGCAAACAATTCCATCGTGTGGGAACTCGTGGTAGAAATGACGTAGCCGATTCGAGAGACTTCGCGAAACGGAGACCGGCACGATGAAAAGCTGCGGGGCGACCGGGGGATCGTTATCGTGAAATTTTTCTTGCCGATTGGCTGACACTCTGTCCCGGTTTCGCTCTTCGATCGTATGCGGCTCGGAACGAATCAGACACAGGATAGGTGGAATCGTTCAAATTGACGAGGCGAAAGAAATGTTTAGGAGCAGTTCTAGGAGAACAAGAACATGCAAGATCCCTGGAGGGTAATTATCACGAGGGTGGATAGGATAAACGAAATTTTTCGTTTGCTTTGTCCATCGTTGAACGCGGCCGATATTTTTTCTGTTCGAACGGTTCGCAGATCCGTCGGTCCATTTATGCCAGAAATGTGTACGTTCGGGCAGATAATGCGAATTTAAATACGAAGCGTTAACCGGAGTGGCTGAATGTTGTACAGCGTTTTGTATCGGGGGCAAACGGGGTAAACTTCTCCGGACTCGTCAACAAGTATGATACATCTATAGTAATAAATAACGCTTAAGGATTAAGCATATGTAAAGCAGACAGTTACTACGCCGATAGGCAGCCGCAGGGCAGCACACCGGACGTTCCGTCTGTAAATTTATGTTAATCGCGATGTATCAGTAGTTCTGGAAGCTCAAGCCGACCGACGTTCGTATACTTTAACAGAGAGACGCGATACGGAGACCTGTTAACGCGCCCTGAATACTTCCTTCTTAAACAGCTTTTCCTTCGTACCAGCCAAACGTTCACAGCTTTCGGTATCTCCCAAAAAGAAGCGCGCGAAAGTTTGATATCGTCGTAGAATATAATACTAGTTACACATAATGGATACAATCCTTCCTATTAATATCGGAAAACGAAACATTTGATTAGCGATTCAAACTCGGCAATATTTAGAAAACAATCGAGAAACAGCAACGATGGACGAACCGCGATAAACAGGGAACACCATTAAGCTATCTGAAGAAATGTTGCCACCTCTTTATCGCTACTTTCACTTCTCGCTTCCTTCATTTCCCCAATAACCAAATCCCATGCGCCGCATTATCTCGACCACCGATTGCCGGCCACTCTTTTCTCACACTCCGACCACGATAACGCACCCCTATCTTTCCCATGCGATCCCCCTGGACCATGGTCACATATACGCGCAGTCTCCCAACAGAAAGGAACGAAAACAAAAAGAAAGAAATGCAAAACCTCGGCGCACAAGATGAATGCAATAGAACGGAACGGAAGATCGCGATCATGAGAAAGATCACACGGAGGCGAGAACGAAAAAGGTCTAGGGACCACCATCCCCGTGGATCAAGAGCGAAAGGGGTGGCCGATATTCTAATTTCAAGATCGACTGACCTATGCGAATGGTCAGTCGGCCTAGATTCCCATGGATTGAACTTTGTCTACCTGGAGAAGGCGATTTCGGTCTACGGACGGATAAAAGGATCGCGCGGTCAGCGAATTTTACCTGGACACCACGTGGATGAATACGAGCGTTGCGCGCGTGTGTATTAAGACAGATAGATACGCCGTGAAACCTATTTAAATCAGGTCGAAAAGTTCCGTTAGACACAGGTGACCGTCCCTGTGTCCGGCACACGAAATATCCACGGACTATGGGAATGGCAGCGAGAGCCAATGTGGCGAACCGTTAAGGGATGCGGGGTGGTCTTTGCACCTGGGCATAAACCTTCGTCAGATATTAGACGTTGCCTTCCATTTTCTTTTTCCGCCTATTTTTTTCCAAATCTTCTTTATTTTTCCTTCCCTCCCGATGGGACGTGCCATTCGGTTAACTGGAGCAACGGACATTTATCCCCACTTGGAAAACACGGCAATGGAGGATCCCTTGGTATTACCTTGTTTATGCCGGCGTTGGCGACCGTTGGGATTTTTATGGGGGTCGGCTGGAAGGAGACGGCTCGATTTTATATGGAGCAAGCAGAGTGTACGAGTTTGAGGCCTGGAAACTGGTGGCACGGTAAAGGACAGAGGAAAGCTGCGAACGTTGATCGAAGAACGGC
This sequence comes from Nomada ferruginata, assembly GCA_963583965.1. Taxonomy (NCBI): domain Eukaryota; kingdom Metazoa; phylum Arthropoda; class Insecta; order Hymenoptera; family Apidae; genus Nomada; species Nomada ferruginata. The sequence continues at coordinate 13,019,097 of OY757218.1, forward strand.
CATGGCTTTCCGTTGCAGCTTAAAATACTTACTTCGAACCCTTATGGGTGTTTATGAGTTCTTTACGAGTTCTTACTTTGGGATGGATTATCGTGGGTTTAGAGATTTGGAACTGAAGATTTTATTTGGTGATTCTACGAAGCGTATGAATGGGGGAGTATTAATTTAGAGATTAGCAGGAAATTGGTGAGTTTGAGAATTTAGCGACGTCCACGTTGAAAACAGGGAGACTGCGAATCTCGGCGATTTTAAACCTTTGGATACTAAAAATTCGTATAGGCACTCGGGGGTTCCAAAATTCGATGATGATGATGAGGTACAACAATTGGTGTTCCCTCGTTCAAAAGACACGAAGAGTATTCCTATCGGCTCGGAACGGAATACGCCTGCTTTAAGACAGCGAGGAATTCTTTTTTTTCTCAGAGAACCGCGTACATGTTACTCTTGGAGCCTTGAAATTTAACCAGGCAGGCCAGTCAAAATTATCGCCTCTTATCAGACACAGTTAATACCGTAATATTCCTTACATTATTCAATACATATACCAGGAAGAACGCTTAAGCGCCACAAGTCGAATCTGAGATTCGATAAATCCGCCGTATGGAAATCGTGGTCCCACGGTACGAAAGAAAATTGTGACCGTTCCGTCGCCGATAATCGATTCGTGGCTGAAAACGGTACTCGTAGCGGCAAATAAAGATGCCACCCGAAGAGAAATAAAACGTGCAATCTACGAAAAGGTAGTAGAAGCGACTGGCTTTTTATTGTGACAGATTACGCGTATTGCACCATTCACCGTTGCCGCGGCCGTCATTTTTATCTTTATTTATTCATTACGATGCGAATAACGTTACTGTCCACCTTTGAGGCAATCTTCGGAAAAAAGTCGTTCTTTTTTTCGCGACAGTCATCGGCTGCTCTTCATGACGTTTCTTCGAACCGAATAACCCGATCGCTCGCCGGCTATTTTCCCCTTTCGTTTCACATTTGATCTGCGCGAAATCGGCAAACGATAGCAGCGTTCGTCGCGGAGGGAAACCAGTCTCCATCGATCAATCTCTGTCCCCAAAAAACTAAAACGTCAATTCAATGCGACATTCCCTTTCTTCCCTCTTTTCGCAAACAACCAACGGTTCCCCTCTCCCCATTGCCCGTCGTGTGTCATCCTCCAGAGAGAAAAAAAACAACAGTTTCGTACCTCCAACCTCACCAATACGCGGCCTCCGTTCCACAGGTTCACTTCCCTCCACCCGGAATTCTCCAATGAAAGTTCTCGTTCAACGGAATACAGTGTACCACCTATATACACCAATATTTTATCAGAGGCATTTTTTAACACCCCGGCGTCCGGGCGAAGGGTTAGCGCGAAAAAAGGGCATTTAAATGGGCCCCGGAAAGGGTTATGTACCTGCGTGACCCCGAATCCTATCACCCTTAGGTCCATTCTGACCTGCGGATCTGACGGTTCCCCCAGTGCACCGGACCGTCGAGTTCTGATCCCCGGCGAATCAGGTTTTCCACGCGCAGGATTTTCTGATTGAACAGGTAGTGGTCGACAAAGTCCCCGTGGAGCGTGCAGGTACGCGACCCTGTGACCCATGATCCTGGACTGGTCCACCTATTCTCTTCGATTGTAATTCCGGTTCTTCTTCCTGGACGAGCAAATTTGTTTGTCGTCGACGAATTATCGTATTACAAATTTCATCGAAATGCCGCGGATAGAAGTTGTTCAGATTTACCTGCGCATCTGTCATTCAAATCGGCAGCTTTAAGGGGAGTTGATTTTGATTTTGATTTAAAGAATTTCTTTTGGGGTTTGCGTGGTGGTTTTTTAGACAGCACAATTTTTATTGCATTTTCGTTTAAACAAGTACAGGCACGGTTTAATAAAAGGTATAGGGGATACGAAGATGAATGTTCAGAGCACTACGGATGCTGCGCAAGCGTGATTTTCCAGCTCTCTATTGGCGTCTGGACCACAGCCAATCCAGATGTGGATCTCCCCACTTGTAAAATGCTCCAGCCTCTCGTGCACTTGTCAGAATCATTATCTCGCGACCTTTTATTATCTTCCTCTTTCTACTTCGTCGGCCCCCCATCTTTCCCGCCCACGCAAACGCTCGTCGTATTCGTAGAACGAGAATTAAAGGAGCGGCGAACAAAATTCACCGCCGTACGCGATTCAGTTTCCCACGAATTTTCCTTTCCAACGATGGAAAAGGTAAATGGATGAACGAATCGATTCCGAGACGATTTAAAGAGAACGAGCACGCGTTTTGCATACGGGGCACAGCGTTTCTGCCGCATAATCGTTGCGCAAGCAACGAGTGGGTCGCGACTTATCGGCACGCTGATAAAGACGACCGGTTTCCTGTGGCGACTCGGCCGAAGAAAAATCGCGCCCCGTTCTCTGCGATCGCTCGTTCAAATCGCCGAGGCCTCGCCTGTCCATACTTTGGACTCGGTTATTGGTTTCGCCAAGCGATCGTAAAACGTGGATACAGAATTGGTTCGGGGGAAATAGTAAGAGACGACGAGGTGGCTGAGATGCGAGAGGAATGAAATGGAAGTGAACTAGCACAAAGAGAACAAGCTTTGAAAGGCGAAAGAATCGAACGGAAATTAACTCGATTATTTATTTCCTCAACGTTCTGCAGCGAAAAAATTGCCGCATTCAAAAGTAGATTCTATTATTCCGTTGAGAAGACTGCAAAGTTACCCCTTCGAGTTTTCGAAAGATCTTGTTTTCTTTTCACTGACGTGGACAACTATTCTTGGAACATTGGTAAAGGGTTCAGAATTAAACTGGGACATCCGTGGATCGTGCAATTAGCTCTGCGAATTTCCGCGAAGCTTTGAAAAAGTCTATTATTCAATCGGCTGGATATTTGCATCGTTGTTTACAAATTGTACGCTCCTTTTTCGTCGTCGGCCATATCAGAGTTGCTTAGACCAGTAAGAACTTGGAACGATAACGACGAAACGCGAATTGTCCCGTGCACCTAATTACACGAAAAGCAGGATCGCCTTGGTACCCGCGCGATAATACGCCTCCACCAGCGTGCGTGTACTATTCTTAGAAATACTATCGCTACGTGTAAATAAACCGTTGCTCGAACCAGAACGAAATGCTGGGAGAATGTGCGAAATAGATTTTCGTATTCGACAGCATCGTTGTGGTCGGACATCGAGGCTGTAATTTTGCGAAACGAAATTCAGAACAGTTTCGAAACTCTGCAGAGGAACGGGGAGCTTTGTTGTTCGATTCGGTTTCATTGTTGGCCGATATACTTGCCTGCCCAATTACTTTCCCTGCACAGAAATGTTGTTCGATAAGGTATTAATAATATCGATGTTAATATTAATGAAGTAATTACATCGATTTAGAATAAGCTCTAGATACCCCAGTTTATTCGCCGAATATCATCCCTGAAAATGTATTATTCACACTGCTGTTAAATATATCCCATACCGCTGTTACCTGTTTGGAAATTCTCTCATTTTCTAATCGTTTTAAGATCCAATTAAGTGAAAGCCATTTATGGCGTGGCAATGTTTATAGCAATTTACAGCATTTTTAAGGAATTTTTAAATATTCCAAATAGGTGAACCTCCCATCGACAGATACAACGTATTCCCGTACTTTTAAAGACACCTATTTATTAAACTCGTCACGGATATTCAATAAATCTACCCCCGCCTCGTCTCCACGTGCACCCTTCGATCGAACCACCTTCCTTTCCTCTCCCCTCAAAAAGCCAAAAGAAAAATTCCAAAAGCGAACCGTTTTAAAACTCCTTTCCGAGGGACCGTTGCGTCCACGCGAGGGAAAGGGGTAGTTCCTCGCGGGCGAGAAGAAAAAAATCGACCATCCCCTCGATCGTTAACTGGAGCACGAAGCAAAGGGTGGTTCCTCGTGAGGGCAAGCGTGGGGACACGAGTTTCATTCATACGCTACCAGTCGCGATCAACCTTCGTCGGGAGGCTCGTTGGAATTTCTCGACGCGGAATTCAGATCGTTTCTGGACTCGGTCCAGGAATGTACGACGTTGTACCCGTGTCCTGCGTAACGGTGAAACAGAAACGACAGTTCGTATATTGCGAATAATTCGCCTTCCACCCTCGCCACTCCAACGTTTCGAAGCGAACATTTCCCATCTTCTTTCGTTTTCATTCGCTTCTCCTCCCCGTTGTTTTCTTTTTTTTTGTCCACAGTTCTGGCCGCCTTGTTTATACATTTCACGCGCCCGATCGTATACAGCGCTTACCAGTGTGAACGATAATAACAGGTCGTAATTGTTTTCCAAAGGCAGAGATACACGAAGCGATTCCGTTTGGACGACCGGCCACGCTGTCTATCGATCGACGACGTCGGTCGATGGACAAAAGACGATCAGCCTTTACGAGCGTCGAGGATATGCATTCAGCTCTGGTGCATCGATAAGGTTAGCTTCCTGGGACGCCAGGCCGCGACGATAAAATGGGTGAGTGATTTTAGATTCACGTATTTCGATCCCGATTGCATCGGGACGATTGTCGAACGACGCGACGCGCTGCAGCGTCGCAGCAACGGACACGAATTTGTCGCTATTGGAATCGATGACGAGCGAGATGTTACAATGCGTTTTGTCATTTGGGATTCTGTTGGTGACGATAGGGTTATTCAGTTTTGCTTTACTGATACTGTTGCGGGTTTAACGCGCGGGTACATGAAAATGATTTCGTTCGTTGTTAAACGGGCTGTGCAGTTGATTAGAATAATTGATGCTGCGAGTGCTCGTCGCGGTGGATTATTCCGTTTCTAAATATCGTACGATCAAAATTGTTTGACGCGAGGGATTTAACCGGTGCAATTTGTTTCTCCAGCCAGTGATCGCATATAATTGAACATTTCTACCGTATCGTTCGAGGATCGACGCAGTAACCTATTGCAATTTATTATGCATGTAATATCTGCTAAACAAATATCGTACGCTCGATTCGGAGACGTCTTTCGCACGTATATGTAACTCGCGCATCCGATGAACAAATCGCGGATGACACATGAAACCTCGACTTATGCAACAGCACAAACATATTAACAGTGTAAAGTATACAACTCGAGACTCGTCGGATTATCTTCGTCCTCTCGGCAAATTTTTCTCGAACTTGAGATATCGCTCAATAATCGTAGAAAAATTCTGCAAGTAGTTTTATTGAAGCGCTCGCCGCACTCTATGCTGCCTTGCTTTTCTTTGCATATACATATATTTTCGCGTAATTTATTTCAGAGCAGCCTTTAGCAATGCCCTTTCCCATAATTTTCTGGGAAAATCGAACGAACCGACCGCGTGTCAGAGTGTCTCACCGTCCTTGATCGTGTACTTACTTACCTACCTGCCTCACCTTTATCGTCACTGTTTACCCGTGGTCACAGATGAAAACGGGGGGGAAAAAAAATAAGGAATATCGAACTGACCGAGGCGCCTTCGTATTTATTGTACGCTGTGTAGCCACTTTTATTTATCATTCACGAAGACACTCGTAGATGCGACACGATAACTACGCGCCGCTGGCTAGCACACGGATTATTATCAGTTAGCAATCGTTGTTGGTCGTCAGGCTTTCGTCGAAGAAAGGTGTAACGTGGCCGATCGATTCGCGGCATCCCAACACGGAATTAATTTCCAATGACCAGCGAAACGAGCAGTCCTTCGATCGATCCTTGACACGTTTCAGAGGACCATCGACGAATCGTTTATCGATGCCCTCGTGCCTCGAGGTCGAGACAAGAGCCCGGGCAAGATAGAACGAATTTTCGATGAAAGTTTCATACGCGATTCGAGAGGAATTTATTTATAGAGAGATAGGTTGCCCTATTTTTATTCGTATTGTTACCAACGTAACAAACAACGTATTGTTCGTATTATTTACAGTATTAAATAGTTCTGGACTCTGGTGTAAGAATACAAATGTCGGTAGGTTGACTAATATAATTTGCCGACAGTGAAAAGTAATCCTGAATAATCGTGGAAAATTTCTTCCACGACGCGGGATCAATTTTTCATTTATGTTCAATATTCGCGTATTTTGAGAAAAAAAAAAACAGGCACTGTCACCGCAAATTAATATTCGCCCACGATTTTCACCCCTCGCGCCGATTTACGAGCCTCCAGAAGCAACCCCCGCGCATCTCTTGCCCCGAAAATATTCGGAGGGACAGTAAATTGTTGCGCAGCGTGGCGGTAAAAGAAGCGATACTAAAAAAGGTAGCAGAACAACGGTTGTTCCGAGTTCGTTTCGGTAAATTGCAGCCGACAGAACGAAAAGAAGATTCGGCACCCAGGTGCATGAGTCACGGGGTTCGTTCTGTCAACGCGTGCGGACACGCACCCGGAAAGCACGTGATTCATCGGCCCGCAAATCGGACAATCTGCGTTAACAACGCGCGCCGGCGATTCTGAATCGGCGTTTGCTAACCCTATGACGGTCCCATGGCATCCTGCTGTTTTCTTATTCTTCGTTCCTTCAACGAGTATTGTGTAAAAACTGTCCCGTTATGCTTACGTGTACCGCGGTGTACCGGCGGAGGTTGAAAAATGTACGTGAAAAGATCTTTCTGGTTCGGGGAGTGTTAGATGATTCCTCCTTGGTAAACATGGCGAACGGAGATAAGTTTCTCGATCGTTCTTTTAAAAGGGAGAGAGGGATTGAATAGAACATTTGAGAAAGACACGAGGGAACTTCACAAATTCACGTATTTTCCACGGTTTAATTTTAATGGAACAAAAGTGAACAACAGAACAGTAGAGTGGATAGGTTTGGTTAGGTTTGGTATTTTGAGTTTCTTCCAGCCGACCAAACGATTAATTGAAACAAATACTGTGCTCAGATGGATAAATTGAAAGAAGCAATAAGAGCAAAACGGCCAAAACTCGTGAATCAGGACCACATGTGGCACAAAAAGTGCAAAAAAATTTGGTTGGCAAATTTTATTACACCCACCAGTCAATGGAACATTTTTTAGCCGGATAAAAATGTAATAATGTCGAGTCCCTAAAAGCAAACATTGAAAAATATTTTAACGAAAAACCACAGAAATTTTATAGCGACGGTATAATGACTTTGCCAAAAAGATGGGAAGAAGTTGTGGACCGGGAGGGTGATTACGGTTTTTCATAAACTTTAAAGGTATGTTTCATGCATTAATTTAAATAGCAAAACAAAAAGCGGCACGAACTTCTGGGACGACCCAATACAATAAGGAACGAGAATCTCGAAGTATCGATAATTTGACCACCCCGCGACTGAATTGAATTTGTGCTCCTTTCTTTTTCCACACCGGTTCTCGTTACGGCGACGCGACGATTATACAGCTTTACAATGGTCGTGATGCACAGGCAATTCAGCACTGTTATTTTTATTCTCTTCCTGCAACAATCTCGTTCAGTTAGATCAGCAGTCTCGAAGACATCCTATACACGAGCCGTAGAGATCATACGATAACGTGAACAATCGCGAGATGGGACACCGACGTATCCTTGCCGTCTTACGTTCGTGTGTCCCGTACATGCAGAACGTATTATCTGTATCGTTTCTATGTGTTATCATTTAATACGGGGTGGTGGGGCGACCGTGTACACATCATCTCCGGTACACACAGTGTCTCGTTGCCACGTGCTGAAATAACTCAGCTGTTGAGTCTGCACGCGAATATCTGATTCCTGTTACATTTCGTCTTCTGTTCTGTTCTATCGCGCTTTCATTTCCCCCTTGGCATCTCTCTTCGTCGGTTTCGTCGCGGTGTCCGTTTACGAAATCTCCTTCGATTCGTTCTCTGCGGTGGCCTTTGCAGTTTATGATTCGTAGCGATAACGAGAAGAGAAACAATAATAATAATAATCATGCCTTTATTACGAGGAGATCGTGTTATCTACAGGTGAGGTACAGGTTGGTGGAAAAACGTAGATCGGATTGGCTATTTTGTTTAATACGTCCACGATATGATTTATACTCTGTCGCTGTTATTTCTGCCAGAATTAATACTTTATGTTCTGCACAGAAGTTAATTTTTGTAATCGACGATACTGTCGACTTCGTATGGAATTTCGCGATCGTTGAAAATTGCGAGACGGCGATGGAATATCGAGTGTTATTTACGTGGTTATTGTGCAGTTAAACGATACGAAGGATATTTGTGATAGGGCTGTGATAGCGACACAGGAGAAGGGAAAAGTCGCGGATCGTGAATCGTGTGGCACGTGTAATCTCTGTAACGTTACACTTCTATATTATCTGTACACTAGCTGTGCTTTATCCGCGTTACATCCTGTATATATGTTATTACATTCGTAAGAAGTATGTGTACACAGGATGCTCGTGATACATCCATGTTGGAAACAACTGCTTAATGAATCAACCTCTTCCTTGTTACCCCTTCTTACTCCTGACGGAGGAATATTTTTTTCCAATTTTTGTATTCGTACCAGATATACATGTTACACATATACATAAATTATTGAGGCTAACATTTCTTAAATTACACATCAAATATCGCGGCAATTTCTATTCCTTAACGTCCTTTCCTAAAGAGAAAATATTCCTTCGATCTCTGTATTCGCCAAACAAATTTAAACCACCCTCCAAGCCGATAGCCGTTCGAAAGTTCCAGCTCCAATAATTACCAGACATTTAACTGGCCATTGCCCTTAGCGGATACGCATTTTACAGTCAAACTTCGAGTCCAGAGGGAGGCTTAAGGCGCGTTCTGAATACGAAAGCCCCTCTAAGCAGCGCGGTGGGTCACGTAAACGCGGATACTGCTCGTATCTGAAACAGAGATCGGACGTTTTCACGTTCTCATCAACGAGATCCCATGACTTTGAACTTTCTTTACAGTCGAACAGCGTTTCCACCTGAAACTGGAAGTCAGCCAGGGCAAAACGGAATGGTGCACACCATAACGTTCAACCTTGCTGAAGCTGTATGAAATTTATGGCGTTGGGTGTAGCAAGACCCGTTTAATAGCTCTAGTTTCCCTTCAGATGAGAATCCCATATTGTAACCTCGGCTGTGTATTATTTCGAAAGAAGTCAGCTCGTTGTTTCTCTCTGTTGTCGACGCCATTAGACGAATATCTGGAGCTGGCCATTTCTAAAAGAATAAAAAATGAAATCGAGAGACCGGGAACGGGACCTGTACTTCAAAGTGACGAAAGGATAATTCGTGAAGTAGTGTACCACAAATATGTTAGACAGGTTAAACGTAAACATTTGTTTCGGTACTTTCTATGAGTGAAAAATATATGATATAGGAATACGGTGGTTGTAACAATAATAATGATAACAGTTATCTTTGATGTTTCGCGTTAATATTTATTGAACGCTCTGCAAACACATTGCAATATCAATTAATAATCAAACCCGAGGCGATTCCTGACCAGCGTTAAGTGTCGTCCACCAAAACCTGTTCGAAATCCTCGTGGTCAGGTATCTGTTGTTATTGGAATGTTGCAGCTGGTGTTAACAGGTAGGCCTTTGCACGTGCCCGCTGCTCGAATTCCGACCGTGGTCCTTAAAAACGCTAATTGAAGCATTCATAACTACAAATTGGTCGATGGTTGCCGCTTCTTTACTTAAAACACACACACACACACACGGGCACAAAATAAAAAGAACAGAAGTCTGATAATCACCTTGTTGGCTATTAGACATAATTTCTTCTCTGTAACATAATTAAACGAGATATTGAACGTTTAATTTCAATGATATTGGAAATAATTGTCACGTTTCCAAATTTGTCTATTAATTGCAAGGAATTTATTATTCTTATCGTTCTCATTAATATTATTAATTTTCAATTCAATCGTTAGTTCCCACTGAATTCAATTCTTGTTACGTGTCCGCATCTGAAAGAGGAAATTTCCTTTTCCCCGAATTGAAAGGAAGTACATATGTATGTACCAGAAAGGAGCGTGCACTTCGTGGCTCCTCTGTAACGATCATTACGTAAGCATTTCCAATTTCCATTTAAAAGCAGCTGGAAAAAGAAATATCGCTTCCTTATGACGTTCACAGAGCACGATTTTCTGTACACTTTCCAGCGTTATCTACGTTTTCCATCGCATCCACACGATGATCCAGGTGAATCCGAAAGTTTCCAACCTCTGGTACGTGCCAGATGCGCAAAAAATACCTGAGGGATCGTGTATCCGATAATAGGATAAATTTCAGGGTTGAATTAGCATTGAATATTCCATGACAGAAGGCTCCTGTCGAATTTTTACATTGGACAGATTTCCTCAGAAATATTTCCGTCGAGCAGCTACACGATTCGACGAATTCGCCAATTCTCAAATCACGCGACAATTGCTCGCGGAGATAAGAAAATCTCCGAAGAATAATTGGGCGCGTTAGAAAATTAAATGCCATTCGCATCGATGTACATTTCTTACGCTGCATAACGTATATACGCAATGAATGGAAATCGAGAAGCCGTCCGTTCATCGTTCACGAACGTTCGTTTTCTATTCGGTGGCTGTTAACAGGCGATATGAATTATTGAACGAGCACAGATTGTTTATTCGCGTGGCCGAAACCGAAATGCTTCCGATAAATAGAATAAAATAAAGCGCGCCGTGTATCTCTTGAAAGGGGAAACGGTCGGAGATAGCTCGATCGTCGGTTAACCATCTTTCTTTCCGCAATAGCGCGGTTGCGAAATTCATTTCACGGTTCTTAATTACTTTTAATTATCACTGTCCGTGCCGCCCGTTCTAACGAACCGACGATCAGACAATTTCTTCTCTTTCTCTTGCCCCGCATCTGTCTCCATTTTTCCGTCCTCGTATTTTGTCTCGCGCTGTGCCTACATGGCGAAGTTCTTTTTTCTTTTTCGTTTTGGCTAATTCGTTTACAATTAAGGAATTAAATTTATTACGCGTAAACCCATGTGAAACGTTCCCGACAGCTTTTGTGATCCAACTTCCTGTGGCAGAGATCATGGGATCTTTTTACAGGAATCCTAAATCTGAACTGAAGAATCTTAGGTGTTTTTTCTTATCAGTCTAGTACTCCAATTGAAACATTAACAATATGTTGTTTAATATTCATATTCGTATTTTTTATATAAATTCATTTAAATTGACAATTTTTAAATCGATTTTCCATTTTTACAAATCAGTCCCAAACCTTTCGAAGGAAACGTTACCTTCCCCTTTTCTTTACCGAAAAACCACCTGTTTTAACGAAGAAATTTACTTCCACTTTTACTTTCCGCGTGGAAAATACAGGACGATCGTCCAGCTCGATCCAGACGAAGAACGAAAATAAGAGATTGCTTCAGTGTGTTTATTGTTTCTTTCTTTTCGAAAGTGTCTTTTCGTAACAGATTCCTCGGGTTCCCCTGTTCGATCCACGATTTTGTATTAAGGGGCTTGTGGTTCCGGTAAAATTAGTCGAGCATAAATGGTCAGTGAACGGAAGGTGAGGCTGTCCGGAAAGCGAGAGCCCATGGCAACGCGGCTGCCAACCGATTCAGGAAGAGAGAGGCTGTGCTCGCTTCTCGTGGATACGATCTAGTCTTTGGATTCGCAGGCTAAAGCGAATTTATATGGACTGGAGAGAATGCACTCGAAACGGTTTGTGGTCGCGGTAATGGCGGACTCGTGATTTTCCATTGCTTTGAATATGGGAATTTCAGATTTTCGAAATTCAACAAATCGATAGAATTTCGACAGCTCGGGTGTATGAGAATTTTCGAATTGAAACCTTGGAATATGGTAGCATCTGAGGATTAGAATATCTGGGTTATAATAATTTTTTAGAAAATTAGGTCTATCGGAAAGTTCTGTTCGATAATGTCGTCTCGAGTTTCCACATATGACTGCCACTTTTTACCATTGTATTTCTACGTGTATGCTTATCTAACTTACTTATTAGTAACGATGGAAATTATATTTTTCAGCAAATATTAACAAAAGTATTTGTTTTCTTTGAATTCAAAGACAGACAGAACTTTCCGGCAGGCCTATCATTTAGAAGAATCAAATTCTCGCAATCAGAATCGCAAGGGAAAGTCTTCCTTCTACTGAATAAACTCGTATAATCGAAATTTTTTATATAAATAATACAATATGGACATCGAGAGTTTAAAGAATACAAGAATTAAACATTTCAAATCGAATTATCGCTTAGAAAAATAGCACCGCCTAAATCTCCGAAACCTTTGAATAGGTAACGAGAAATTCATAAATGAAAATTCTTCTTTTCTGCTTAACAAAAAAAAAAAAAAGGAAAATGAAGAAATTATCCGCCTCCATCTCTCTGTTGCCTCTCTCCTATAATCAGGTCTATCGCGATTTATTTCCGCGTATCGTACGGTAGCTCGAGCACACGCTCGCAATCCGCTCGAAACGGCCACGAATCCGCGTTTGTCCAGCCGGGGATTACGTAAAACTAGACGCGTTTATTACACGGCGAACTTTTGCTAATTAACGCGGGAGAAACCGGCGGCCAGCCAGCCGAGATAGCCAGTTACACGCGCCTCTTACGTACATGTACACCCATATACACCTGTAGCAAAGTGTTTCTGTGTATTAAAAACGCGAAGGCGGATATACGATTCTCGAGCGGCGCAACTCTCGCGACAATCAAAATTCTTCTTATGAAAATTCTACGCGACGTTGACTATCAATCTACTCGGTTGCCGGTGTATTCTGTACGTTGCTTTAACGAAACCGATCGATCGTTGAAGTACCGAGAGTAAAATAGAATCGCCAGTTACTAGATAGAAGAGCTCTTGCGAATTTTAAACCACCGTTTTAATTGCTTCGTTTCATCTGAGATTGTATTGCTCGCAATTCAGTTAATTTATTTGTTCAATTTATCTTTTGACTAATTTTATTTGACCACGGTTACAGTAATATCGTGAGAATTCGTGGCGATTAAAATGAGGACCGTTCGCAGGTTTCCTCCGTTTCCGATTCCTGTTTAGAAGGAAACGTGCGCCGCGCCGAGTCGTATTTCCTTGGGGTTATTATGCAATTGTTGTAGATTATCTTCCTGAACTCTTGTCCCTCTTTCCATCTAACTTTCCGCCGACAGATACGCCCAATTCAGTTATACGGAATATTGTTCGAGGCAAATCTACTTCGAATACCGTCCGTGTATCGTGCTCGCAAGAATTGACTTCGAATGGCGGCGTGCACAGGGTGATTCGTCAGAGAGGAACCGGGAAATCGTCGAGGGACAAGGAAGCGAGCGGCTGCTTACAATTAGAACTCGGATAGGTGAACGCGCGTTACGCCGTCGATCGCGCGATAAGAGGAAATCACCAGGTTTTACGAAAGGAAAGAAAAGAGAGGAAAAAATACGTCTGACGCTGAGGAGGTGGGAAAAATTGACGCGATGGAAACGATCGAAAGGCAACGGTTTCCGCGTCACGGCGGAAGGACATAAATAAAAATTTCTACTTTTTGAATAGAGATCTATTACAGCCGAGATTTCTGCAGCGAAAAAAATACCCGGAATTCCGTCTGGAGAGGAATCCGGTTCCTCGGCGTTACGTGTCCTTCGTGGAAAATGTATATTTCGACCTGTGAATTAAATGAACGGAAGGGGGGGGCGTTAATTAAGTCTTGTAGCGATCATTGTTTCGTGTCAAAAGTTGAGCCGTAATTTTTACTCAGATTATACGAGCATGTTCCACTTCGTTTCACTTTTGTGTTTGTTATTCATTGTTTCGCGCGTGTGCTTTCTTCGATGTTTTTTCTACCATTTCCCGTTTTGGTAAACGATTTATCTATTTTATTTGTGCTACGTTTTCGAAATTCTGTACCCCTGTGTCCCGTTTGTATCCCAGCTCGTAATATCTGCTTCATACGCGCCACCGATTTTCGTTCCCCGCATTTAACGAGTTCGCCTCGTTTGCGCAAACGAACGAATTGCACGGATTCAGCTTTAGAAAACTGAATCGCTCATACTTCGATCAATTTGTTCGACCAGAAATTTCCCCGCTGTCTTTCTTTTTCTTTTTAATTTAATGCAGCGGTTTGGAACGTTATGCAAGTCGGATTAACGCACGCTTTTCGATGCATCAATTTTTAAATCTACCCTTGTAAGAAGTGTTTCGTTGAAAATTCGTGTTCTTTTCGCCCGATGATACTTTTATACTTCGATGATTAAAAAGAAGGTTGATTGTTTCAATTGATATGAAAGGTTAATAGTCTTGCTGGAATCGGGTTAATTGTTTTAATTATTTTGTCTTTTCCTTTTTTTCCTTCGCGTTGGTTCACGTCAACTGGCGCGATGTTTAACATCTAATACTGTAGACTGTAGATACAGGTACTCCAGCAGGTAGGACAAATTATTTTACAGATAACGTTAAATAATGTAGAAGTGTGCAAGTGATGATTCAATCTGAATTATCGAAATGTTCATGGGATTTCAACGTTTTCTATATTTTATGTATTGAACTTTTAAACCAGAACTTTCGTATACGCTAGACGAATCAAAGGGGTGAACATCAGCTGTTGTGCCAATTTGCCAATTTGCAATTTACTCTTTCGTAATAAAGAACGACTCATAATCAGCGTGAGTCACGTCGCGGCATTAAGTTTCTTTTTATCTCGTTTCGCGTTTGCTCATTACGCCGAGTTGAATATTTCGCTGTTGAGCAAACTGGTACACTTAAGTACATACTATTGTCATCCGCGGTTCTGTCAAGGTGTTCAGATAACACGGTAATCTTATTTGCACCGCGGTTGATCCCCGGGAGATTAAAATGACAAAGTTACACCGTAATCGGTTGGTCCAGACCATAAAGCTGGGCTTGCTTCTCGGAAAGGAAGATCGGCGTATGTTATTCTCGGCTTGCAAAGTGTGCCTGCAATTAAGATGATTCGCACTTTGGACGCAGTAGGTGTACTCCTTTTTTTATTTCCCCGTTTCATCGCAGCTGCACTTTTATCACTCGTCGGTCGGCAGAGTTCGATGGCATTTATTTGCAATTATTTCTATTCCAACTTCTAAATTCTCGCAACAAAGAAATTTTAAAATTCACTTCACCTCGATTCACGTCAGACGTATCGGTCAAACTTTTTATAACGACGTTGAAAAACCTGCTGAACATAATTAAGAAAATAGTGTCTGAAATAATCATTCGTCGATCTTCGAACAATCTATTACCAAAGTCAATCGACATCCCTCTAAAATCCCTATTAAAGCTTCATTTTAAATTCCAATAATCCCTGCAATTCCGTTTGAACGTTCACCACGCTCGTACCGATCTCTGCTTTCGTCCCTTCGCGTAAACGCGGCAATTTGTAAGCGTTTCGCAAGACGACCAGGCGACAGAAAATGGTTTTTTAAACGTTCGTGGTCCCACGCCACGGAGATTTGACACCGGACCCGCAAAACGGTTCACTCATATGGTTACACGCGTGTAAATGGTACGTGCTACGCGTACACTCTCACACCGTGCACCGTTCCACGCTGGACAAATTGGCCCCGCTCCAGTTTAACGTCACGTTGACGAGGTCGTCGTCGTCGTCGTCGTTGTCGAGTGCAAGCATCATAGGGTCGACTTTCCAGACGCGGAAACGGTCCCGACGAACGACACTCGTGATTTTTTTTTAATTAAACTCGTGCCGCGATCGAGCTACGAAATCCTCGTGAGAAAGGGAGAGGGAGAGAAAGAGAGTGTGTGCTGAGAGGTTTCACAGCGATCTGGAGATAAGAATTTTAGTTGTACCGTACCGTTTTTTCTTGTTGTTCTTTTTAGAAGGTCTCGAAAATTGTCGCTTCGAAAAGAATATATTTCCGCGGGGATTTGTTGTTGTTTGAACCGGGGGACACATTTCTTCGAGCTCGATCCAAATAGTGCTTCGCATTGGTTATACATCTCGCGATGCCTCATTCGTCATCCCAGCCCAGAAAAAGGGAAAAGCCAGAGGAGAATGAAATCTGATCTTTCCACGTGTACGTCCAGCCCCAAAGGACTTTTTCCCTGAAATAGTGAAGGAAACGCAGGCGAGAGAAGAATCAAATCTGATCTTTCTAAATGACCACCACGAACATTAAGGACGCGAACGTGGACACAGAAGCGGCTTGGAGCCATTAAAAAAGACGTGACCTGTGCCCGTGATCTAGTTGCACACGTGCGCGACATGAGCGTCACAATCTTTCCGTGGTCGTCTTGATTGCACTTGACCCGTCATCTCTCGACCAACCCTTTATCCGTGTCCCGTTTCGGTACACATCGTCCCTGTGTCCCGCTACGGAGCAGGTTCCCGGGCCAATGCCACCGACGTTCAACACGTGCCGTTCCGTTGTTCAAGCACATGTGGCTTTCGTGGCGTTTCGTGGCGTTTCCCTCTGTCTCGTGCCTCCTTTCTTCTCCCCGTGAACTTTCCCTCCCTTCACGATCGTCGTGTCCTGTTCGAAGAGACGGGAACGTCGAAGAAGGAAACGACGTATCGTGAATGGTAAATCGAAGGCAAACCGTAAATCGATGGGACGCGAATACAGTCAGTATTAATAAAGTTTATCACTGGCTGAGGGTGGACATCATTTAGGATAATGTTTCAGTTTGATCATTCTAATCCTTTCCCTTTAAGGAGAAACCTTTCCCCCGTTTATATCGTTGCAAATATTGTTGGACGCGTCCGAAATGTACGCACGATAAATAGATAAGCGAACGGGGACCCACGGTGAAATGGTTATAACTGGGAAAAGCGAAACGGGAGGGCACGTTTATATGGGAGTGTACGACGAAACGAGGACAGCTTTCGATGGTTTGGTGGCTCGGCCAGGTGAATCGCAGCTGTTTCCTTGTTTCCGTCGTCTCCCGTCGCCGTTCTCCATCATTTCTCCTCCTCTCACGGAGTTCACGAGAAGGAAATGATGCCCCTCGCATAACAAACCGACGCGATGATGCCCGGCGTTCGAGTCTACTCTTTATCCGCAAGTTAACGTGTTACGCGTAATGTATTGCGCAATGTGCAATCGTGCGCCGTCCCTTTCCGTTTCTGACGCGGGGGCTCCGTTGCAATTTTCATTTCATTCTAATCATGTGTTAAGCAGAACAATTTGCTGCACCTGTCGCCTTCTCGATTCTCTGTCGATTTTAAATGGGAGGAGAATAATTCATCGTCGAAACAGAATTTCGTCTCCTGTCTCTCGCGTTTCAAGTACGATAAATAATTTATACAATTGGATATAAATGAATTAAGGTGATTTTGTTCTTATACATTCTTAATGGCGATGCGTTAACGGCACGGTATTATTTACATCAGAAATAATTCAGGCAATTGCAATAGTGCTCCGAAATGGGGGAAAAAATTGGAAAGTAACGATTGTTCGCGCCGAGGCAGAAATATACAGGCATTAAGCTTTCAAGACGCGGATGTCTGGTCGAGTCGGAAACTGTGCTTACAAATCTTGCTCTCAATTGACGGTGTCCCTTTTTCCCCGTCGTTTCCCGAGGTGGCTCACGATGGAAGAAGGAAATGACGCCCCTTGCATAACTAAATGACGATACGTCAGGCCGTGGCACCGTTGCTTTCCACGAGCGACGTGTGACACGCATTACGCGACAGATTCCACGAGGATTCACGCGTAGAAAAGATTCGAGACGGTTCACGAGTCGTTCGAAACATCCTGAATCTGTATAAAATTAAAAGAAATAGGAAATACTCCCCCGCTTTGAAGCAATCGCAGGGTTTTGGAAATTGGATGTTTAACATTTTGAGAAAAAAAATGCTCCTCTTTTTGGTAATTCTAATATCATTAAAGGCATGAATATATAAAGGTAAAATAGTTAGAGGCGATATATAATATTTAACAAAAATATTGAACGAAACTTTGGTACCTATATTTAAAGTTTGCAGAATTTAATTAAACTAAAAAAAATTTATTTCCCTGTCAGATGCTTTCCCAAATAAATTAATCTGTAAGTAGCTCCAAAAAATCATTGCTAATAACATAATGAATACCTTTATAAATCCAGTGATGGATAGTTTTATTCTGTCGCGGTATTTGAAACGCTAAATCATTTGTTTAGGTAAAATAGGTACCACTACTTACTTTCTCGAACAATAATAACATCTGCGACATCTGAAATGCAATTATTATAAATAAAAATTAGAACGAAAACTGTAAGTTAGAGAAAAATCGAACGATCTTGCTTCGAAGTCGTACGCTTCTACGGTTCGACTGTTCCGGACTGTGACGAAGTTGCTCCATTTTATGATGAATTCGTACGAACAGAGGATCCTTTGGTACCACTCGATTGCCAGGAATTCGCTTACTCGAAGCAGCCGATCGAATCTAGACTGAGGAAACGCGGAGGATCGAACAGAGGCGAGCTCGGTTTCTGATTTCCGGACGAACGGACTTTCTTTGTTCGCCGATTCGTACCTGTGAGCAAAATACGCACACACCTACACGCTGAATTTCACTTACCTTGGCGCGCACAATTGCCGAAGAAAAGTATTTCGAAGTTGCGCAAAACTCGTCTCGTGTGACAGCACGGAAACGGAACGCCTCTTGCATTGGCTCATCGACGAGATTCGATTTGCCTCGATGTCGAAAGAGTTTGCAAAAGTCTCCAAGCATTTCTCGATAGTCATACGTATCAGTGAAACGATAACGAAAAATTCGATACACATAGATGTCGAATAGAACTTTTGCCACGGATCTAGAAACGTTTTCTCCAACACTCGTACAGAAAGGCTAACCAACGTTTCATTTAACACTAGAACTACCGATAGGTTCTGGTACAATTTAGACAACATACGTTAGACAGATTACGAACACGAAAGTGGTTCAATGGACATTAAATAAAGATAATAATAATAATAATAATATATTTCATTAATCAACGGGCTAGAGAACCCTTTAGTATACAGGGGATTGTGTCACATAGAGAATATTAGTATCATATACAATATGAAGTAAGAACAGAATTACAGAGAAGAATAACAAATGAAATAGGATAAAATAATAATAAAGTAAAATAATAATAGAGTAGAACAGAATTGTAGAAAAGAATAACAATTGAGACAATTGAAATAAAGTAAGATGCAATCAGATAAAGCATAATGTAATAAGATAACATAAAATAAAATAGAATAAAACAAAATAAAGTAAAGTAAAGTAAAATAAAATAAAATAAAATAAAATGCAGTGAAATGGGATACAGTGAGAAGATAGTTCTTGATTCCTGAAAACGGAAAAGTTAATAACTATTTACGATTTACAATGTACCGCGGTTAAAACGGATTGCTTGAACCATATGAAGGAAGTCCCGAAGATATATAATTGTCATTCTGTCTTACTGAAAGCCATCGTAAATTGCTGCAGCAATACCTATATGTTAATAATTTTAAAGCAAGAAATCGAAAACCAGTCGTTTCGACTGCCTTGGTAGTTCTAGTGTTAACTAACCGAATAAAAATAGAATAGATACCATTTTCAACGAGGAGCAATTCCAAAACGATTCGTCGAATTGAAAAACACGCCGCCCAAGTTCTTTCCCCGTCGAAACGAACGGGAACGATACTTTCGATTTACCTTGATAGCCTCGTGTAGCATTCAAAGCCGAAACACTAATTCAGTCAGAATCCGCGTGAAGGATACGAGACATCAGCATCAATGTTCAGCGTTTCTAAGAGCCGGAGGAGGATCGTTTTCGCGCGTCGGTGGAACTGGTCGGATTGCCGATTGATTTCGCGCAGTCTGCGGAATAAGAGAAACGCGCGCGAAATCTGCAGGTACAGGCTTTCGCTTCCAGCTAAACGGTATCGCGATCTCATCGATTTTTTTTTTCCACGCGCCGCGTCACATAAGCGAATTCCATCGAAGCGATCCATGTCGTTTCCGATTCGCCGTCGCCGGCTACCTTCGCCTTCGTGAGTGCATCTTGAAAGACGAGGCACAGCCAGAGACGCGAGTAACGCAAGATCGACGTCATTTGATACACATACACGAAGACCAGCGAGATGCACCTTGGCGCAATTCGTCTGGCCCGCCGTATTTCTCTTATTTATTCCTCTTGTTTCGAATCCCCCGCGGCTCCCGTCGACACGTGCCGCGACTTTAGGAGGAGAATTTCGACCCTGGAGGTGTTCCAGAATTTCGGATTTCCAGACGCGAAGCTCGATGAGATGGGAACTCCTCTTTCTCTCATTAGTTTTCTTCCTTTTTCCTGTGATTTCTTTACATTTCTTTTGGACGATCCTTCTCCCGTTTTTCAGTTTTCTCTGCTTGTAATTATCGTCCCCGTTTCGACGCGTCTCGCCTTTTTGAACTGTGCTTGCACGTTTCGATGCGGAACCCATGGGGTTGAGAGAGGAATCGTGATTGTTTTTTAAAGAATCTTTTTTACAACAATTTAAAGAATAACTTTTACAAAATCTCGAATCAGCCGACCGTCCGAGGGTTTTATTTCTCTTTCTCCGATTTCTTTCCTTCTTCTTTAGTTCTAGTTTACGAACGCAGAGGTTTTGCGCGGCGAAGAATGTGTCTTTTATAATAATCGTTCGAACGAGGTTCGCGACGCCAACCTTTGTGTTTCACGTGTAAAATGAAACGTTCCTACGGACAGAGGAAGGGGCTTACGGAAACACATTCGAACGAAAGTTTGTCCAGGAAATCCTACGCGTTCAGTGACCCCGCTTGCAAACGACCACTGACTTGCATCCCAAATGGCCATAAAGAACTTCGAATTTTCAATCCCTCTGCTCTGGTGCCTTCGCCAAGAAACGCACCTCGGCCGTCTTAAAAATCTGTTTAAAATTCTAACCCCTTGCTGTTTCTCTTTTATATTAAGGGATCTCTACCTTTCAACGTGGTTCTATTTATACTTGAACCTCGCGAGGCTTTTGTTCGATAATATTTTGTATCGTATCGCAGCCGGTTCGGGTGTTCAGAGGAATTCAGTTTGATTTAATTAGAACTCTTCTGGAAAAGAATTATACATTGGACTTGCTTCATTGGTACACGTTTCTCGAGTCTAACGCGACATTAGTCAGCGTTCGTATTGTGTGATCAATTTAGAGAGGGGATTGAGGAATTCTTTAAGTTCTGAAGCTTAGCAGTGCATCGTGGTGTCGTCCGTTTAATGTTTCCAACAGAATTTACTTTAGGATATATTAGTACAGATTAATCAATTTATTTTAACAGGGATTTATTTTGAAATGATTGGGAAACGATGCGAAGACATTTCTAGTGCGTGCATTTTTTAATTACTGTGCGGACGTTGTACTTTACTGGTACGTATGCTGTACTCGTTATCGATGACGTAGACGACACGCGAAAATGACTCGAGAAACACGATTCCGAGAAGCCCAATCGAGATCGGTTTCCGTAGAATCGACGATACGGAAACGTCACGGCAACGGGCAGCCAGATAAAATTCGCGAATGTTTCTAGTAACCTCGCGTGCATCCTTCTACGAAGAAAACTATTAGACTCCGCTATCTAACTGCACGATCGTACGACTAACGAGGCAATCTAGCCGCGAAATATATATAAACCGGCCTGCGGTCTAGCCTTTTCGCGCATAAATCTGTTGCACTTGTTAAAATAATTTCGTTCGGTATACGCAATTTCGTTGAAGTATGTATCACAAATTCTCCGGTATCCAAATTAATCTATACATTCTCCGATAAATTTGTTTTATCCGTATCTACACACTGTTTGCCCACCATTGTAAAGCTGAACACATAGAATTTAAAATTCCCGATCGATACAATTTTAATCTATTCGACGAGACAGTTGATTTCGAAACGGAGAGAACGTCGTCGTGGACAGAATCCTCTTCCTCTAGGAGAGACGTGGATATCAGTGTACCGTGAACCAACGATCTCTCTCTCGAGGGAGAATTCGAACACGAGAGAAGAAGGAGCAGCTCGCATGAGTACAAAGAATTATTACATCTTCGCGGTCTGTTGCACGAGGCTGTGCGTTTAGTCATGCCACGTCCGAAAGTGGCCTCCGCTAAGAGGGAAGAAGAAAAAGAAGATGAAGAAAAAAAAGGAGAGAATCGACGACGTGGGCATAACAGGAAGCGGCACGCTGGCTATACGACGAAATTATCGAGATTTCCTTCTCTGGTCACAGGCAATGGGACAATTTCAGTCGCCGGCTATTTACGACGAAACATTGTAGCATACTGTAATGCCTACAACGATGTTACCTCTCTTTCTCTCTGCACGGTCTCGTCTGGCTGCGATAGAAAATTATCTTCGAATTGGAATTGTCCTTTTCGATTCAGGTCTAAGGGATCAGCAAATTGGGGGAACAGTGGTCAATTAACACTAGAACTACCGATAGGCTTGTGTACTATTTAGACAGTACGCGTTGGACAGATTATGAACACGAAAGTGGTTGTATGGACATTAAACAGAGATATATAATTGACATTTTGTCTTATTGAAAGTCATCGTAAATTGCTGTAACAATACCTATATGTTATTAATTTTAAAGCAAGAAATCTGAAACCAGTCGTTTGGACTGGCTTGGTAGTTCTAGTGTTAAAAGATGTCAGGGGTATGCTTGTTCATTCTTACCTTGATTGGAACAGTTTTTATTTCATTTTTCCTCGACTACAGATTTCCCCCAAGTTAATTAACTCATGCCACATTTTTTTCTCGATAAATAAGTTCGTTCCAATCAGAGAAGCAAAATGTAACTTTGCCACGGCGAAAGGGTTAAGGTCGACACTCCAAAAAACAGCCCCCTTCGGTGACAATTACGAAGATAAAATTATTCCACCCAAAAGCTGTCTGTCAACGTCGTGCGCTCTAAGTAACAGTACAGAGACTTCTTTGATTTATGGACACGATAAAAATAATCATTCGATGATCCAGCGATCGTGTGATCGTTCTCGCTAGAAATACACGTCCGTCCAGTTTCAACGCGGCCTCCGTCGCGTCGATTTGATGCAGCATCTGCGTGGCCTCCTCTTGCCACCTGTGTACACGAACGTATACGTATACATTATCTTCCGCCGCGAAAGAACACGCCTTTGTCATCCGCTCGACAAACTTGAAAGTCGCTATATCTTCGACGTATCTTTTCCGACGACGTGGAAGACGCGACTGTTTGCACCGACCCGTTTTTGGTCACCAGGGGGAAACAAACAGAATGCTCGGTGTCTTTTTCGCTCGGATCTGAAAATTTCGTTGCCCTCTGGTATTTTCCTATTAATTTTAAATTCGGGTAAATCACTCGATGGATATTGCACGCCGCTTTCCAAAGCTGCTGCGAATTTTTGCACCGCCCCACTGATAACAGGGAGGGCTTGATCTACTTATTTATAATTTATTTAGAGAATTATTCTCGCGATAATAAATTGTAGACGATTGTCAACACCCCGCTTTCCAAAGCTGCTGCGAATTTTTCACCGCCCCACTGATAACAGGGAGAGCTTGATCTACTTATGTATAATTTATTTAGAAAATGATTGTATTAATGTATTAATTGAATGTATAAACTGTCGATTAATGTATTAATTCATCGTACACGTCATCGGGGGTTCATTGTGCATATAAAGTAATGGGGCAGACAATGAAACAGAAATAAGAGTGTTCAAGTGAATGATCAATTTCGACCAATTTAATAAAGCATCTGATCGAAGGTAATCCGTGTGTCCAAGAGTTGCGCAAATTCCTCGTTTCGATTGAAAGAGAAACGAAAAATTTCCATCCTCTCCCGCGGTTTTATCGGCGCTGCTCGTGTAGATATGGATTCCGTAGATCGAAATCTGCACGCGGATGAAACAAGCCTTTCGATCGGTCGTCGCGGAAGATGTGTCGGATTCGTGTCTTGCCGATAATACTCGACGACATCGACCATCGGCCGTATTAAACTTAACTTTTCCATTGGGCGACAGGGCCGTGAGAGAGAGAGAGAGAGACGGGGCGAGGGAGAGATCTGTAATTTTGTAAATAAAGCGAACTTGTTGGAAGATAAGTCAGACAGCTCGCTGGAAACGCAAGCAGATCACAGATGTGCAAATAAGCGACGCTTGTAGAGATCCTTCGGGGATCCAGAATACTCAAATAGATCTCGCAAATAAGTTCACGAACCAGTCGAGGGATCGAGTGATATAATGCACACCGAATAAAAAAATAAGAATATACTTATACAAGATTAAAGAAAAAATATATACAAGTATTATATCAACCATAAAACTGTCTAAAACGTTGTTAGCCTGTAGTACTCATCTACGGGGAATAAGAAATGTTTAATCAACGTGGTTCCAAAAATTCAACCCTTTCGATGCAATATCTTAGTAATGTAATTTTCTATTTAAGAATTGACAAATGGAAAATTCAATACTGCAGCGAAGGGACCGATTTTTGGAGCCACGTTGATTAAACATTTTTTATTTCTCTCTGCGAGTATCATCGGCGCGTAAAGTTTGACATCCTTCTTTTATATAATATTTGGGGGGAAATTGAAGACTATCCTCCCGAGCGAAATCAATTCGAAAGTTTTAGTAAAATCGAGGATTCTGTTTAGTCGCTCACGCAAGCTCGTTTTTGTGACACTTGTGGCTTTTATCGTCGCTATCGATGTCTCGATAACATTACTTCTGAGCCGTTGAGCCCGGTCACGCGTAGTTTATCGTTGCTCGCGATTGCTCGACAGCCTCGCGATTCATCTTCCGGTAGCCGGGTTACATTGTTCGTTGGCGTAATTGATAAGCCGAATTACGCTACACAGTACGATGTTGCATTAATCCAATTTCGAAACGGGAATTTATCAAACGAAAATGTGAGGCTGAAATTCACACGCACGAGTGACTTTTCTTTTTTCGGAGTAGCGGGGATACTTGGCTATGCGAATTGTAATCAGACGTTGGGAAATTAAGAAACGTGAATAATATTCTACTTTCTGAATAATTCAAATAAATTTTGTAAAAATTTGACATCGAAAGAAGAAGCACTATATATATTTTAATGCAATAGAAAATCGGGTTCAATAGTTACGGATCAATTACTCATTTACACTTCTCTTTTTTGTTATAAACATGCTGGACCATGTATAATTAATTATAACTAATATACTACACTTACGATAATCGTCATGCGAACAAGCCATCATTCCACGAATATAAATATTACCCGACAAAATAATTTATCAGCTGAATGATAATGAACGGTGAAAAGGAAAGCGGTGGTCACCTTTCTCCTGTACGAATTAAAATATTTCCCACAGCAATTCATTTCCCCACATTCGCTAACAATAATCGACCGCGAAAGGGTTAACGATAAAACGCTAGAGAGGCCCAGAGAAAAGCAGTTCAATGAAAGAATAAAAAATTTCCATGAACAGGTTCCCTCCCTCGTGAGCTTCGATTGTTATTGCGAACCACGTTAACCAGGAACGAACTAGACCTTTTAACAATACGCAACGGGAACGATAACGAATGATCAATCGTAGTATCATTAATTATACAAGAACGTTGAGGAGATCTAATAAGCGGTTCGAACAATCAAAGTACCCTATCCGGTATCGGTCGAAGAAATCTTCCTCGTGCCGGAGCGAAAGAGAGGTCCATTATCGTGTGCTTCTAACAGGAAACGTTCTGAAAGACGTGGCGTCTATAGAAATAAACTTCCTCGCGTTTTACATACTCGCGCCGATGAAAAGGAGGGAAAGAAACGGGAGAGAGTCGTAACTGGAATTTTTGTTAAAATAGGCACGAAAGTGTTTAGCGTCGATACGGTGGTCCAAATTGGAAGTAGGTTGACGGAAGTGAAAATTGGTCGCGGGATTTCGCCGGATGGAGATCCTCGGGGGTTCAGTTCGATCGAGGCCAGATTCTCGGGGCGATCGAACCCTTTCATTGAACCGAGCAGCGTGCAATGCATAGCGGGACGCGTCGATGGACCACACTTGGAGAATACCTGAGCACGTAATTGTTGGCTGCTGGTAACGCGTTAACTTGCTACACGCCGTGTGCCCCGTACAATGGTCTCGGCCAACCGGAAGTGAGCTACCTGTCTCCCACGTGCGCGGTGCAGCCTCCTTCATCGCGGTGTGCACGCGGCGTTCCGAAGAGAGATTAGTTTGTATTCATCGAATATATATTCCTCTTCTTCTTATTGTGTCTACGTTAGCCGGCCAAGAGCCTTTGCTGCACGGCGAGAAGACGCTCCTTCGGCCTCGCTTAATTCCTCCGCGTGTTAAAGCTATTTATACACGATGCACTATGCATGTACAGAAATGTGGAATTAACAGCGGCGATAGAGTTGCGGTGGCTTATTAAAAAATCAATACTAATGGTCTCGATAAGAGCTCCTGTGCTAAGAATGAGTTAATTGTGCGATACAAAATTAATGACTTGGACAAATTTGAGAGACTCACTTCTTCGTTGATCATCGAATAATTAAATGCGAATTCGAGAATTACTTTCGGCAAACATCTACCATTCAACCTTGTTGGGAATAACGAACGATCCACTCAACCGGATAACCAGCCTGCACTTTTTATCGTACTTAACACTTATGTTAGCAACCGGGTACCTGGGTACTCATTTCTATATTTGCTTTAATAACTTTTGTACGTTCTTGATAAAATATCGCAAAACCGCACCAGATCTCAATTCATCGAACAACTTCACGTCAACCTACGTTTCGCGATAACAAATTTATGCAGAATCTTTTAAATAACTAACCTGCGAACTTCTTCACCGTTTTGCTTGCTAACATATGGGTTAACAACTGCATGCAAACTGATTATACAGTGGGCGAGAAAATTATTCGTACAGTGCGTTAGTTTCACTTGCACCTTCATTATTTTGGCGCCGTCAAAATGTTGGTGTGAAACAATATACATCATTTCAAAGTGCAATAGAGGTGCTTCGTATCCATGCATATATATCGCTTTAGGAATAATTGCCGTTTTAGTGACACCAAAATAATGAAGTTGCAATCGAAACTAATGCACTGCACGAATACCCTTTCAGACCACTGCACATCGCACTACTGTCTCGCATCAAGTGGACGTTACAAAACAGGTAACGAAATGACAACCAAAATGCTCGTCGGTGAGTACAGGAAGGAAACAGAAGAAAATATATAAGCCCGTTCCAAGAATATCGCCACGCTAATCAAACCCATTCTAAGCACCGTCTCGACCACCAACAGAATTAACCGTCTCCTTGACACGTCGTCGTCGTCATCTTCGTGTCCCCCAGGGACCCCTCCGACACCGCGGCCAACGAGTGTCGTCGCCGGGTCGGTGCGTGGCTTTTGTCCGTGCAGCTGTGTGCACGCATGCGACCTCAGCCCGTGTTGCGTTGCATCACGTTGGGAGGCTGGCTGCATCACACACGTGGGAGACAGGTAGCTCACTTCCGGTCGACGGGGACCATTATACGGGATGCACGAAATGCACAAACCTACCACATGATACCTTGAGATTCCTGGTGCACGCACAGAAACGGGTACGTGTCGCGGGATCGTGTGATTCGCAGCTTCCTCCCGGGGCAGCCACGCGAGAAATTTTCGTAGACCCGAGGTTTCATCCACGATCCTCTGTGCTCGATCCCGGATCGATTTCTATACGCCGGTGTGGAAATTCGAGAGACGATTCGAATCGACGCACCACCCCTCTGCCAGGGATATGAAACGCCCTGTGCAAATCAAAATTCTTGCGATTCTTGTGTTTTCGGTCGGGTCTAGATCATTGGTTGACAGACTTTTTATTTAAATACAAAGTAGTGAGACGACGTTTCTGGTGATTGTTTTCTTATATTCGTCATATTGGATCGTTTATTTTGAAAGTGGTGTAAGTCCATCTTTTTTAAACAATGAGATATCACATAATTTGTGATTAATTTAGAGTAAACTGTTTTTTAATAACCAGCAAGAAAAACTACAAAAATGGACTTACACCACTTACAAAATAAGCGATCCAATATGGCGTTCGTATATTATATTGTGGTTTGGTGGAAGTTTTCTTCTCATTCTTCTTTTTGCATCGATATTTCAACACCATCTAGCTGTACAAATTAACTTCCAATTAATTAAACTAAACAAACTCGTCGAATCTCTCCAAACGTTCTGCAAACGATTTTTCAAGATACCATCCTCTTCGAGTTCGTTCTGCTGTTAGCTTAAAATTGATTTAAAGTCGAAACATTCCGAAGACCCTAGGAGACAACAATTTATTCATTTGTATTAATGATCGATAACTCCTAGGAATTATGGAAGATTCTAAAATGTGTAAGTACGAGAGTCGTGTGTCCGCGGAGAATAGGACGATCGATTGTTTGGAAGTCGAGTATCGAGGGAAGTTTCTCGTGTTCCCCCGCGTAATGGAATTAAGAAAATTCGGCGAAAGAAAAGATCTCCGGGGAAACCTGTGCGCGGCGTAACCTGTGCCTGTGCGAGGGACCCATTCATGCGAGTGGATGCACGGGAAACCATAAAGGAGAAAGCAGTGCATACCATCTGTCCAGAATATTTCCGTCACGAAACTACTCGATGCTCCATACGGCGCATCTCCTCTCGTAACGTGTTAAACGTTGAATTACGCATGGTTAGAAACAATGGGCAATGAAAGAGTTACCCTTAGTTTTCTTTTTTTTAACATACGGTGTATTACGTCCCATAGAATTTTTTACTCAATTAATATTACGACATACTGATGTCCAACACGAGGCCTGGGAATTCAAACTGAAACCCGTATTAATTAATAAAGTAATATAGAATTGGATCGTTTAAATTTTTGGAATTTAGTAGTTAAATCATTTATCAAATAATTGAATCACTTGTAAAATACAATTTTGCGAGAAACGAGGAAAATAATCAATGGCTACAGACGAGTAAGGAATTCTTCAGCCTCTGTTCCAACAAGAATCTTCTCCAGCTTCGATGCGATGGAATAAAAAAGAAAGAAAATACGGGAGACAAGAGAGAGGAGAGCGGACCGATGGCCGCTCCTCATTCGTAATTCAAACAGCGTCCCGTTCACAGATGAATGAGACTTTGGAAACACGGGAAGCATAAAAAGCTCGCGACACGATCTGTAATCTGCTCAACATCCACGTGGAAACGCGTGCTGCGATGGCTGCTCGGTGTTTCAACCGAGGAAAGTTCGAGGAAAATCGGAGAGAAGGGTCCAAATTCTGAGTGGAAATTTATTGCGATCAGAAATATTTAATTATACGAACAGAAGTGGCTCGTTTGCAAGAAGGAAGTTCTAATCAACGACTCGTTAAATTCTACGCTCGACTCTGATTGCATAACATTGTGTAAAACGAAATTGTGGTAAATAATCCGGGCGAAAATATGCTACACATGTAGATGTGAATAATTGATTAAAAAAAACAAAGAGAAATAGGAAATTCAATGTGCGAAGGGTAGTCAGAAAACAAAGCGTGTCTCGCGTGCTCTGTGAACATTAACGGCACACACGTTACAAAGTCGCAACCCCATGGAAGGTGGTTGACGAGCATATAATAGTGCAGGGAGGTTGAAAGCGACCGGCAGGGCGAGGCTAGACAGGTACTTACACATATTTACACGAAGCGTTCAGACATCTGTCGTGCACAGGTAGCGCCAGCGCGCGAGCACAGGGATACGCATACAAAAATTGTATCTCCTGTCGAATCGCAAAGGGGATGACGTCAGGATTCGAACAATTTCCGCCTTTTCCCATCCAAATTGAATTCACATTGAAACTTCGTCACAAGTTCCACAAAGCATTGTTCAAAACCTCATTTTCGATTCCAATCATTCCAAGGACGACAACGCGTCACTGATAACAATAAAACGCATCGAAAGTGTACCGACAAATGAAGTCAAGCCATCCAAGGAACAATTCAACAGTGCAATATATTTTAATGGAAATTATTGCCAGCCCCATCGACGAGATAACTCATCTTCCCCGAATTACCAGCCAATAAGCTTGACAATACGACCGGTGAATTATTCTATCGACAAAAGAACGAACGACGACAATCGGGTTCTGTTGCACCTACTTCTCAGAACAAACGACTCCAATTGCCGGTCATATTCTAACGGATAACCTAGATTCGCGTTGGACTGATACGCTCACGGCCGACCACGTGGATTAGCCGGGGTCCCTTTCGTATGCAACTTTCGTCGCTTCTTTCCCTCCGTGTACGCAGGTACACACCTCTAACCGCGCGTATCGGCGACGCCACGGTACTTACTTACCTGAGCCCGCGCGCATCTTCGTACTCCAAGATACGTGTATATACGTATGCACAGTCTGTAAGTGGGTCCCGTACCGTTGCCTCGCGTTTAAGCCTAACGACCTACACCTGGTGAAAAGCATAGACAGACTACTGTGCGAATAAAGGGTCACCGGTAATAAGCCCCGTCGATTGTCCACGAGGCATAATTTGTCGTCTATGACCCTCTCGACGGCAATTCGATCTTTCCATTCCTTTTCTTTCCCCCCTTTGTCGCCGGGATACTGTTATTCCCTCGGTTTTCGTCGCCGTTCGATTCTCGGTGCAATCGAGACGATCGTTACTCATTGTGAGCATTCTTACGGCGAATTCGTCGGGAATTCACAGATGATGATTCCGTGAAGCGATTATTATGGGCTCTATTGTTCCGTGTGTACTCGACGTCGTTCGCCCGTCGTGGAATTACGTTTATGGTTTTACGGGGCGAGTGGACCTTATTTCGGACAACGTCGACAGAGAATTAATGCAGATTCATAGAATGTTCCGTTCACGATAGTGGGCAGAGTGAAGTCTTACGGTTTTAAGTCAGCACGAGGATCGCGATGCACGGTCCGTGAACGTCGCGATTATCATCTGATTCCGCGAGTCCGATAGGAAGGACTCGACCGTTCCTATCGATACGCGAACATCGAGATAGAGGGTATTATCTGGTGGCCATGGTGGCCAGATATGAAAATGTGCGCTCTCGTTTCGAGGCCTCCGAGATTTTATTCTCGATCTTCGCGAACGATAAAAGCGCTTACTAGGAAATCGCGAAATCGTTATCGACGAACGTGTGACACATTTTTCGAAGATTTTTTTTCAACGACGCCGCGTGATCTAATGGCAAATATCGACAGGATCGATATTTAGCTGTTTTACGGGATTCGTAGGGGAAACGCAGGTGTGGTCTGGGAATGAGAAAGGAGGATATGATTGATTGGCAATAATTATTTTTATTTACGATTATAATTGACTTCTTTGTGCATTCTAGAGCATCTCTAAAGACCCAACTCTTTAAACATTACGTTAACTGAATTTGTACTATATACCGAGCGAATAAATAAATAACAAAATAAATAAATAATTATGACCTGCAGACTGGAGGGCAAGTTTTACAATTCCAGTGGCCGACCTTCTACGCAATATCGACTCTCGATTAATCGCGCCCGATAACGAGAACAGTTCGTAGATCACGGTATTAGCGTCCTATTAGCGTTGACTAATTGTTAGTATCTCGATTGATACGTGAAATTGCATCACTCGTTGGTGTCGAACTTACAATAGTAAACACTTTTACTTTTACTTCACAAGACTCCAAATGTTATCCTATCTACATAAAATTCTCAAAATATGTAACAAATCGATCAATCGATTACACGTATGCTCCAATGATTAATACGATCCACGCTATACGAGCCACCAGTGATCTACAACTCGTGCTACCTGTTTAATAAAAGAAAGAAAAAAACTACTACACTACAAATCTTCTACCCAAGCAAACGCGTCAAGAAGAGTATCTAACCGTCCCCTCTGTCCACCTCCATCCGCAAAGAAAAACTCAAATAAACAAGAGCAGAAAGAAAAACGGAGAAAAAAAAGAATCAAGCCAAATCCTCCTTTCCATCGATACCATTTCGGTTCGGATGAACTGTTCGATTTTTATCAGTTCGCAAAGAGACTTTGACCTAATCCCAAACCGGATGGACCAACGGTGACATCACCGTTCAAACATGGGCGAGGAGGAGCAAACAAGTGCGATCTAATCGCTGGTTCGTCATTTTATCAACGGGCTTCGGGTTTCACCGAACCGAGAAGCTATTGGAGTTGCAGCATCACCGATGTTGCGCACTGCGTCAATAGCCTTGCGTTCCAGGACTCCCTTTTCCCTGTGGGAACACCTTATCGGAGTCTGCCGGGAGGAGAGGAGACGAGGAGAGGCGAACGGCGCCGTAGCTCGTTTCCACGAGAGACGCGGTCACGTTGACAGGTTTCCGTCCCGGAAATCGTGGTCGATGCCGACCTTCCTCTCGATTCCGTTCCGACTCTGTGCCGCCCCGATTTTGGCCACGATAGCCGCTGCTATCCGTCCACTTGGCACTGAAAGTTACACTCTGAGAGACGTAAATGCGAAGGGGGATGAAAGGAAAGGGGGTGGATCAATCTGTCTTCGGAGATATTTTTGAAGAAAGTTGATAATGAAATTAATTGCGAAAGTTTAATTGAAATTAAACGAAAGGGGTGGATCGAACTGTTTTCGCAGATATTTCTTAAGAAGGTTGATAATGAAATTAATTGAGGCGGATGATTATTTGGTCGAGTAGAAAATAATGTTGGGGGAGAGTTGAAAAGAAGAATCTGAATTTGAATCTCTGCTGAATCTGTAGAACTAACTTAATTAAGATACACGAATATTTATCTGCATAAAGCAAGCCTGAGACGTTAGATGTATTATTGAAAGCGATACAAAAGATGGAAATGAATGCACCTGGTGGAAAGGCAGTCGCGTTGAAAGTTGCAGAGAAAAAGGAATTCATCCTTGAACGAGCGAAGTTGTAGCCGGGCAGACATCGTTAGTTAATTGTTTTCCAACAGCCTCGTCATAGTAATGCAACAATTTCCCAGGAAGCAACCACCTAGATGCACACACTTAAACCATTAAGCGTATCTCAATCCTGATCGCGAACCTTAAGCAATAAACGCTGACTTTCGTTGGCTAATCTCGAAGATTTCCCAATTCTCTCCAGCAATTAGAGTGGATACGTTCTCGGAAACGTTTATTCGTGTCCGGTGGACATAAAACCGTGAGCACAGAAAGAATAAATATCCGTATTTGGAATAAAGTTTACTGTGGTACAATTCAATGGTTTCAAGATTTATTGAGAATCCGCAAAATGCGCAGGGCGACGAGAACGACGGACAGAAGGAACGAGTGTATCTCTATTCGGAATACATTTCGCTGCGGTTCAATTCGAAGGGTTCGTCCTTATTGAGGACCCGCAAGGATAAAGAAAGGCGAACGGACAAAAGGTAGCGGCAGAAATATGGAAAATACACGACCAACTTTATCTCTTTATTGTTGGCGGCCCTTCAGGTAATAAAGACATTAAACAGACACCTTTTCACGCTTCACGAGTGATCCAGAAATTCGTAATACGTACGCACACTGGGGAAATACATATTGAACGGAAAATTACGAATATACAAGGTAACGAAAACTACAGCGGTGGAAAAATTCATTGGGAATTAATTGTACGTTCAATTGGCAAGGCTCTCCGAAATGTTCTCCACGAATTTACTAATGATAGAACGATCACTGAACCCTGGCCTTCGATTTCACTAAATACACCCATCCCCCAGGTATTTTCACCGAGCCGTTCGAAATTACCGTGCCACTTGTCCCAGCGATTCACTGCATCCTTCAAGAAAATAAAAAAGAAAGAAGAAAATTAACGAAACTTCGCATCTCAATTCCAAGCCGACAATTTTATCCGCCTCTTCGATATCAAGCGTCAATGGAGAATCGTACTTTCCGGCGATAAATGAAACCAGAAAATTTCTACGAACAACGAAACGGCCGAGGACTTCGGAAAGATGCAAAATCGCTTCCCAGAGGCGAGACAATATCGACGACGACGACGACGGCGTCGGTCCTCCGTCTGCGAGACGTCATTATCCATCTTGAGATCGTCTATAGGTCGTTCTGTCGTCACTAAGGTCGTATATACACTTACCTTCGTTTACGGCGTACGAATAATGCGATGGCGGATTAAACAAGCTTTTCACTGACTTACTCGCCCCGAGCTCGTTCGCCCGGGACTTGTTAATCCCTTTTATTGCGGGCGTCGTTTTACCGCCCTTACCGTCATTGTTTCGCTTCTCGCTCCTCCGGCACGGGAGCACGTAGACTGTGTATTTGGAAGAACGGTCGAAACGAATTGCCGAGGGGATGAATCGCGGGTTTCTGTATATCGTTCGGGTTGACGGACGTTTAACGCAAACAACTCGTGGTCGAATGGAAATTTCCCGTTCAAAGTTCTGGGAACGCGAATGCTGGTGAATCGTTTCGGCGAGAAATTTCATACGATAAGGGAGACATTATCGATTTATTAAAACGACGCTGCCATTGATTTCGAAGACTGCGGCTGACGTTCAATAGACATTTTCCCTGTGGAATTAAGAATGGGATATTACGCGATTATAAAATTGTGAGGCAATAATCTGCAATTCACCGAAAAATATTTCTTTTGCAATTCTGTTAATTACTCGATACAGTTTGCCTTCGTGAATTGACAATTTGATCCCTCGTTTGTAACGCGAGGTGCGTTGTCGTTGCCGTTCACCTTAATGGTGGCCCCCACAATGCCCTTCGAATATTTATTGCTTCTGGTCGGAATGGTATCTTTCGTTTGAAGAGATTTTCTGGAAATCCGCTGGCGAAATAAATGTCTGGAGATTAGACGCTGGGGAATTTCGTCACTGGTAGCGAGGTTGGTTCCGGTGCAATTTCGTTTCATTGTTCCATTAATCGAGCAGGTATGCATACAGGTATTCACGGCCCTTCCGTTAATTATCCCCGTGCAAGTCTTGTTGGCAACTTGGTCAAAGTGTAACATCTTCCAAACTTCATTCCTGTATTCCTCCTGTATTCTCTATAGATAGTCCTTCACTTTTATCCGTGTACTAATGATTCGTACGAAATATTTCTTTTAGAAAAATTCATTTTCACAAGAGATCTCCGAAGAATGTACTTCGATAAGAATAATTATTAGAGGAATATTTTTTCGCGACACTACGAAGTACATCAATACTTAATGATACCAAGCGAGAAAATTCTTTTATCTGATTGTTAGAGATAAATTTGCCTGATACCCAATTATTCTTCTAAATTATTTATTCTATTTATTTACATATAATATCTGTTATGCAATACTCTCCAATTCAACACTTGACGTGCATAATTTCTACTTCTCGATACAATTATGTTTCCATTATTTCCTCTTCAACTTTACCTTCTTACCCAATTATTTCTCTCATTTCCTGCCCCGTGCCTTTTTTAAACTTCGATTTCCTACCAACGCTACCTCCCTTCAACATCGTCAGGACTTCTTTTGAACTAATTTTCTATCCGACAGAATTCCTGTACTCGTTAGAACGACTCTTAGCGCCTATCTTTCTATTTTTTCCCTTCCGGTCAAGAAAGGAAGGACTGATATCCGTCCCGAAATCCGGTGGACGCACGACAGACCCTCTCGACTACAGGTAGTAAACGGAAACGGTTGAAAGTCAACTGGGATCCCGATTTTTTCTCGGCATCTAATTTGACTCCCGACAGGTCCAGACGCAAGATCCGTAATAATGACAAGGGTTGCTGCTTTCCCTTCCCACCCCTTTTCTCTGCACCTCTGACACACGATGGACCATCTGGACATCGCGGTCAATATCCAACCCTTTCGTCGAAATTTCATTTTTATCTTTCTCGCGCGTACAAAAGAGACGAACCTTTTCCTCGTTCTTTATTCACACGGCCAAGGGGATCTAATAAACGTTTCCTTTGAACGAGGGGGAACAGTGGAACTAAAGAGACGTTCCATTTGTTTAGTAAAAATACGTGCTGTACTACGCGACATCCATCCGGACTCTGTCTTTGAATATTTTATAACAGCAAGAAGAAGAAATTAACAACATTTCTATTCTTTTCAATGAACATAGTACAGAAATTATTTTGCAATCGGAAGACGCGGGATTAAATTTGAAACGGGTGTAAATTATCTGTCGCTCATCGAAGTGTACCACGAAAGGTTTAATCGCACGAAATCGCAGGTATCAGATATTAGCATAAAGAATAGCCTGGACACCTTCTCGAAGAACGTTATGGAATAGTTTCACGTTGTTTCTCCCTTATGGTCCTAATGTCTCGAGAATAATAGCAGGGAGGAAGTCAGTTTTTGTTCCGATATAACATTGTCGAGTCCCAAGTTGCGGCTGTTTGACCAACAGACTTCAGGAGATTATGCGCTTTTTGTTACGCGCAGGTAGGTATCTTTTATGGCGATTCATTGTTAAGAAGGGGTTGACGCATAAAGGGGGTGGTCGTGTTCTAACGTTTGCCTAAACCGGCAACTGGACACTCTGATCTCGATTATTCTTCTTCTTAATGGGCAAAATATGTAATGGAAATATTACACACAAGTTGTACATTGTAACAGTTATTTTTAATATTTCCATTATTTCGGTCCGGTCAAGTTAATCTGAATTATTCGGTGGATGTGACGGTAATAATAAACGTCTATCGTGAACAAAGTAAGATAATACATTTAAATTCTTGCTGTTTGCAATCGAACTGTGCAAGATGTAATGCATATCGGGCTTTTCATTATTTTCCTACATACAAGGGGAATATTTTCGTATATCTTTCATGCTGCCTGCTGTATTCTTATTAATTACTGTATACAGTATACGCTGACGATGTTGTGTACACTGTAATGAGAGTGGTGTAAGTTGATTTTGGGAATTCCTCTCAAATGTTGGAGACAAATATTATTACAGTAAGGTGCCAGACGTTTCCATCTCTATTCTGTTCTTAAGTCGTTAATACCTATATAGGGTTTATTGGCGTAACCAGGTGGTACGGTCATCGCTGAACAAGAAGGCAATAAACGTCTCTTCCGTAATTAGTGTTACTGTGAAGTTGTAAAGTCAATAATTCGTATTAAAAGTAACACTTATATATTTACCATAACAATTGTACACAAGTGGACATATATATCTGACAAATTTCTAATATTCCCAGACATCCAGGAAAAATCCTGCGACCCTCCCAGTTTACAATAAACACTTTTCTATATTAAATATATATATTACACATTTTATTAATATTACAGTAAGAATAATAATGATAAATTCATTACTATTGCAAAATAAATGATAGTTAGCCCTCAGTTCTGTTTTACGTCAATTATTAAATACTTGCAGGCGTGCGACTACGTTGAGATTTACAGGTACACGCTCCGATTTTTCACCGGAATTCTACCTATTCGAAACTCAAAGGGTTTCCGGAAGGTGGACGGGGGCAAAGCGCATTGAATAGAAAGGCATCAAAAGGTAATTTTCCTAATAATGTTTGTCGTCTGTTTATACTTTTGAAGGGTCCAAACGATCCCAATGGTATTATTGCCTGGGGGTAATAAATACAGCCAAACAATTGCTGTTACACCCAAATTATTACACAGGGCAATTTAACTTACGGGGCATAGGCGTTTACTGCAGTAGCAGAATGGATAATTATTATTCCCTGTGCACTTGCCGTTTTCACTGTAAATATTGCATTACTTTATTAAGAAAGGTGTAATGTAGATAAAGGAAGTAATTATAGAAATAACTTGAAACACAGGACCCATCTAACGCTAGCCACTGCCGGCGAGGAAAGCGTTAAAGTAAATTTCAATTTAAACGCGTTTAAATAAAAATTAGAGGAACATTGAAATAGCGTGGCATTGAAATACATCCGCATTAAAAGAAATAAAAAAACCACAAAAGTAGATCCTTGACAAAAAAAATAACAATAACATTCGATGCGCTTATCAATTCTGCTTCGAAGTAATATTTCTAGCAGCTTTTCACGGACGACGCATACTTGTGACTATCTAAGAAAAGACCTCAACGTTGATAGACAGTTTCAGGCTGGTAGACGTTTGAAGACACGGAAATGATGAACTTTCGCGGCCGGTTTTTATCGCTATCGCAAATGGTATATATACCTATATTAAAGCATCGTTCTACGTTGTTCCCCGTTGTTGTTCTGTCCGGGCTGACGCAAATTCGTGCATGTATTATCTAACGAAACATTAATGCTCGGTCATCCATCCAATGAAGGTAACATTGCACCTTATCGGCAAGGAACTATCGTCAACAATTTTCGCGATTTCAGTCGCATATTTGTCGCAGACTCTCTCTAGAACGATTTGCTGTTGCAATCTGACGAAACAGCAGGTGTAAAAATTCGAATAGAATCGTACCTTTACAGTTGGTCAATATCTACAATATTTTATGAAATCAATATTATTTTCTGTTTCTGTTCACTTTGCTTCCACGTATTCCTGAATATTTTCCTCTGCGTAATTTCGTTCGTGCCGCATTTAGTTCGCTGCTATCTAACGAAATTTCTAATGCGAAGGATTCGGACGCTAGATAATCCCGTCCGAGTTTAAGTAGCAGAGAAAACGGCATTCACATCTCATTTGCGTCACGAAACTGTCCCGTTTTCTTCTAATGACTAAAGGTGCAATTAGGTGTGTTCTGTTTTCGATGAATCATCCAGGATGAAACAGATTTGTTTGATCACAAATACCGCAAGCATTTCTACCCGTAGAACGTCCATAATCCATAATAACGAATGCGGGGAATTAGGAAAAAATTATGAACACTCGTAATTCGGGGGAAAATGTGAAGTTTAATAAAACCAACGTTGCGAGATTAAATTAATACTGAACAGCAGAGGCTTAACCAACTCGGCTCGCAATAATACCCAACAGCAACTACGAAATAATTTCCCATGAAAAAAAGTCGAAGCGTGGCAAAAATGCACACCCTCGACCCGAGCGACATATGTAATGGATTGATCCATCCGTCACGAAAAACTGCAAAGGCACCCTGCGAAAAAGAAAGTAAAATAAAAGAACCTAAAGCCAGTATGAAACAGACATTAAAAAAAGCCAGCCCAGAAGTCCGCAAGCGGAAGCGTGGCTAAGCCAGCGAACCACCACCCCTTTACGTAACTCCCGTTGCACCTGAGCAAGAACGGTGCACCGTTTCCCGAGAATCGAACGAGGGAAGAAACGCGCACGTATCGCATGGTCCGGAGGTCTCGTCCCCGTCGTGTGGGTGGCTGCGCGCGCTACTCTTCCATCCACGCTCGCACACCACCCCGGTTTCACCTGATACATGCGCAACGAAACACCGTCGACGATGTAGCGGCGTTGGCATAGGTACGGGCCGCGTCGGTGGGGAGAGATATAACTCCGAGAGAAAGAGAAAGAGAAAGAGAAAGCCTCTACGTGTACCGAGAAGAAGGGATAGTATCAGCGTGGGAGGGGAAGTGGCATACAGGAGCCAAGAGAACGATCGCAGCCAAGAGAAGGAAGCACCTAGGCCGCGATAAGGATGTACGTGTGTGTACATGTGCGTGGACTGCGCCCGTACGGGTAGGGGGCATAGAGAGGATCTGTGCAGTACAGAGAGACAGAGAGGGAAAGATTCAGTTGGTACACCACGTTTTTCCCGTGGATAACACGTACGAGCTGGCCAAGCAAGTGGGAGAAGCAGGTGGGAACGGTGGGGATGCGCCGGTGCCGCTGGAGAAACGACCAAGGCTAAGGAGGACGGGTGTATACCACCCGCGGCTTGTTAGACAAGAAGAGACGCGTGAGACACCGGGAGATAAGAAGATAGATGCAATACGTGTATCGAGATAAGTCCGCCGTTCGTCCGATACTTCTGCTTCGAAGGAGAATGGAGTACGAATTGATCGTTGCGTATGTCAGATGCGTGACGCAAGAAAGGATTGCATTTTTGATAGAGCGAAGAATCCAGAGTGGAAGCGGCGGAAAAAGTGGAAAGAGACGCGGCCGCGCACCTTGTCCGCGCAGGGTAGCTTTGCGAGCGGAGGGGCAGAAGGGCGCAGGAGTGGGGACGGGACTCTGCCGGTCGAACGGTGCACTGTGGCAGCCGGTACAGCGGGATTGGAGGGAGGGGAACAGGTAGGAGGGGGATGATGAGGCTTTGCGCAGAGACTCAGAGAAATTGTCAGAACCATCGTGTCACTTCTCCACGGTGAGTCGATCCGTTGTGACGTGCTCTCGTGGACAATCGTACTCTCGTTACACTACATATTAAACCCCCCACCCGCCACACTTCGGGTGCTTTTACACGACTTTGTGTGACGATTCGTGTGTCTCTCTCTGACTTTCCAAGGAGAGGACACGTTATTCCTTCGACGTACACGACGGTGCGTGGATGTGACACGGGGACGAGCAAAGTGTTTTTTTTTTTTCTTTCGGAACGAATTCAAAGAGAGATCGTCCGGGAGAGATAGATAACCGTGTCTCTGTATAGTGGTGCTGTATTGTAAATCGAGTGTCGCGGCTATATCGAGTCACGTACGCCGCTGAGAGAACATTTCTTTCGCGGCATTTTGTATGTATCGCATAGGCATCGTTAAGGGGAGAAAGAATTGTAGATTTAGTTTGTTTGTTTTTTTTTCGTTTCAATTTTCATTTTTTCGCTCGCAATTTTTACCGCGAGCCAAACGGTTCCATCGTATATACAAGTAGAGTCAGTGGCACCTATGGCGAATCGGCCGCGTGTTAAGTGCAACGTACACGATTTGTTTGGATGTTAAGTGCCGGGGAACGAGAGAGCCAGGGATTCCATAAACCGACGACAGTTACGCTGGAATCACGTGGAAACCATGGATTACCCAAAGAAAGGTATGTGCCACGATCGTCGAATAATAGTCAGGTGACGCACAGAATCGTCGATCGTGTCTCGACGACGGACGATAAGAGATTTCTGTATTGGCTGATCTGTCGCGATTTTTCGTCGCACGATGCCGATGGGCGATTGCTTTCTTGGCATTGGCCGATTAAATGGAGGACGATCTCGTGTTGGGAGATTAGGTGATTCGGAAATTGATTCGCGGGAGCTGCTGCTTCAAAGTCACGTTCCTCTTATTTCTCGCGCAGACAGATATGTAAATCGAGAGATTGGAGTTAATTAAATGTCGGCCGAAGTGGGGACGATAATATGTTCGCCTTGCGCCTCGATTACTAAATTATTTTAACAATCGAATCGCCCGTGTTAATCACAAAATTGATGAAAAATTTCGTTGATATCTCCGAACATTTCTGCGGTCAGGTCCGCTTAACAATCAACTCGCGATACAGGTGCGAGCGGTATTGCAATTCTCGCCGATCAAAATGAGTAAAACTCGCCATTTGATTCTCGATGCAGAAGAGAGCTCGCAATACGCGTCGCGTTCCGAGACAGAGATCAAAAGTCATCGAGCCATCCCGGAAGCCCGTTTTTATTTTCGTTCGTTCGATATTGTTTCCGTGGCTCAAGGAGAATGATTGAAAAAGGAGTAACAGCAGCCGTGGTTCCATTGGGCGAAATCGTTCGATTCTCTTTCACCGCTCCGTTCCTCTTTCTCTCGTTGTTAACGACGCGGCTATTGTTTTTCGAATCTTCTTAACGCGGCGTTAACGCCGACTTATCGGAGGCCTGGGAATATTTATGCTGGAAGGCAACAGGATGCGAGCAAACGACCGAAATTCGATGGCTAATGAGCAAGTCGAGTACTTACAACAAAGCAAAAGAAGAAGAGGGAGAGGATAGATACTATCGTTCGTGACCGTTCTATGTATGTGTGTACATGCTTCGCCCCCCCGTCCCCCTGTATCTGTTGGCCGCTCTTCTTCTCTCCAATCTTTCTACGATTAACACACAGAATGTATCTCGATGCATATCGGTGTCTCCATTAAGTCTGTGCGTGTAATGGGCTTTTCGTTTCAAGAACGCGGCGCACGTTCTCCATTGAAATTCGCGTGTCAATGTTACACGAGATTCCGTTTCGCAGGCGCCTTGAAAATGCCTGATAAACGGCGGGGCACGGGTTGACACTGAACGCATCCCACTGTTACATCGTTCTACGATCGTTATTTATATTCACGAACGTGGCAAACTATTCGAAAACGACCGAATTTCACGCTTGGTTAAATTAAAGGGCTGCGGGATCACGGCTGCATGGGAGATTTGCGACCAAGATCCACATCAACCTGAAAGTTTCATCGAATGTTTAGAAATTGCTCCGTTTCGCCAGAGTTTGCATCCTTTTATTTACTCGCAATTAGAAGATCAACCTCGAACTTGAACGTAACTGTATGGATATAATACACGTGGGTTTACGTGGACCATGGACAGTTGATCAGGGTGGCTCGCCTGTGCGCATCCAATTTGCCAATTCTAGTCGCTTGTCCCCTTCGATTAGCCGGCTCTCGCGAGAACTACAGAAATCTCGCGACCCGCACAGTTTCTCTGCTCGAATCTGCACGATCGCGTGTGCCTCGGTTAGACGAAAGCAGAGGGGCTAAAAATCGCGTCCGCGGAACGAAAGCTTACGAGATAACGAGATTACGCGGATCGCCGAGTGACGTAATCGTTGCCTCCGCTATCCCGCAAAGAGGGAGCGAGTCGGTCGGCCAGTTTCCAGGAAGCTCGTATCGATTTTTTCTTTTTTTCGGCCGTTGCTCGATACACACGCGATACAGTTCGATGGGAAGAACGATCTCGCGACGGCGCTGACGTGTCCGAATTTCTAATCTATCGAACGTGGACGGCTCGACAGTCCAAGTCCACGTAGATAAGGACCCGCTGTTATCGGTGGAAATTATCTGCCGGGACGCTCTCTCTCGAGGGAAACGACGATCTTCGGGGATGGAACCGAAGAAGTGTCTGCCGGGAAAAGTGTGTCAGATCTCGCGGTGGAAATTTTCTTCTACCCTCCGACAGACGGGGAATTTTCTACAGAATTTTCTCCCCGCTTCCGGGAGGAGAATGTTTCTTGGCGGTTTCTTTCAACCAAAGAAAGAAATATTTCAGAAGAATTATTAGTTACCTCGCAATAGTTGAGCGATAATATCGAAATCGGTGGAGTAACGATAATAAATAGCGATAGATACTCCCAAATGATTTATTCGGTCTTGCAATGACGAGAAATCGACATACGGAGAACGTTATAATAATTAGCCGGCCCGTTAAAATTATTGCAATACAGCGAGGCGCGCCTTCGACTATTGAGATTCTGCAACGTCGATGCGACCGATAACGCGTGCTTTTGTCTTCGTTCAATCTCCCGCTCGAGTGTTTCCGATAATTGAGTGGTCGAAATTCGGCCACTTCACAATTAGACTGTTCAAGAGGCGAGGGAAATTGTTGATGGCACTAGTTTTCGGCGAATTCAATGGAAGGTTGTAAGCGGGCATTGCTCGGGGGTGACCATTGTCGGGAGAAGCAGGTTTCCACGGGGTAGAACCGATGAGAGGCGAATTAGGGCGTGGCGTGGAAAGTCAACCGCTCCCTTATATTCACCCCCTGGTGCTTTCACCCTCGAACCAAGCGTTCCAATTAACGTCTGCCCCGTTGGCGATGGTTCGGCGTTATTTTTGCACGCGCCGAACTCTTCGCGCTTTGCTTCCAGCAATTCGGCGGACTAATTCAATTAATCCACCGTTCGAATCTTTTACTGTGTAAAAGCAGAATGGTTCAACAGTTTCGTGACGCAGTCCGTTGATTCCTTTTAAGCGAATGATATTTAAATGGCATCGAATGGCGGGTAAAAATGGTTGTATTATTCATATACATTCTAGATCACAATTTCACGTTAATCGTTTCCAAGTTTACAACCGCTGTCCCACAAATAGCCGTGCATTCTTTAACTCCGATTCCTCCGACCGTACCCCACTGGCCTACTTTTATAATCAAGCTCCCGCAAATAATTGAATAATACCTAAGTCTATGTTTCAATTTACATATCCCCCCATCGTAATAATAATTATACTTTCATATCCATAAGTCAACCCCGTGTCTTCCACACAGAATCGTAAAAAGCACATCCCTTATGTTCTCCTTCCACACAGCTTCAAAATTCAGAGATTTATTTCATTTATTAGTATTTAAACGAGTACTCCAATGTTAATCACCGTGCAACACTCGGTGTCCAAATGCCCTTATATATTTGTACGACGAAATTATTCGAAATAGAATGAAGGATCGAAGTATGTAAACGATCCACGATGTTAACGATTTCACGTGTAATTCGTGAGAGCGTGCAAGTCTGCTTGCTGATCCTCGACTCGTGTCAACCCTTTGCCCCGTGCAAAGCTGCGCTTCTGTTCGTAACGATCCATATGCAGCTTGTTGTAGGTATGATAGCCGCGTCTCTAGGTATATGCGGAAACACTCG
The DNA here is from genome assembly GCA_963583965.1 of Nomada ferruginata. Classification (NCBI taxonomy): domain Eukaryota; kingdom Metazoa; phylum Arthropoda; class Insecta; order Hymenoptera; family Apidae; genus Nomada; species Nomada ferruginata. The sequence continues at coordinate 13,063,312 of OY757218.1, forward strand.
GTTGGGCCACGTAATACGAGGATTCTTTACGTGACATCCTTTGCGCTGGCTTACACACGTTGGTCAATAGAAGCGGCCGAGAGGAGCATTTGACGAGCAATTATATTCCCCGTGGATCGATCACCCTGCAATTCGTTGCATTCCCTCGAACTTCGTTTACTCGAAATAGACAGAAGACACGATTGTCGCGGAATTTGCATTAACCCTTTATAACGCGACATCGAATTCCTGTGTACCACGGTATGTGGTTTCAACACTTATGTTGGCAAGCAAAATGGTCGAAAAGTTCGAAGCTTAGTTATTTAAAATATTTCACTTAAAGTTGTTTACACGAAACGCGAGTTGACGTAAAATTGTTCAAAGCGATTTTGCGATATTTTATCAAGAACATACAAGAATTATTAAAGGAAATATCGAAATGGCTACCCGGTTGCTAACATAAGGGTTAATCGATGCGGCGAAAATTATTCGGTATCTTTACATATTCGAACAGACAGATCTTCAATTGAATGCTCCACTTGCCAAATCGATTAACTCCGCTTTCTGAATTTTATTAAATTTCAATGTCGAAACACTTTATTAGTGTTTATTAGTGTTCTGACATTAAAATTTAATAAAATTCAGAAAGTGGAGTTCATCGATTTGGCAAGTGATGCATTCAATTGAAGAAGAATGAGCAAATTTTTCCGATCAATTCCGCGACCCGAATTGAATCGACCATAACTATTGCACCGGGTTAAATTGCATTCCGCGAAACGGGGAGACGGCTCGTTAGGGATTCGCGTAACGAGCATTTACACCGTCGAAAGGGGAGGATCAAATTGTCGACGCTAGAACGGGAATATCGAGACGTGGAAACTTCTCCATCGCGATGGAAATCAGAATATCACGATGAACGATTCGTTCTGGTTACGCCGGGCCTGGGAAAGAATTTTCCTCGCTTCGATCCGCGCGAAACGAACCGTTTGCCTTTCATTTTCCATGCGTTCGTTTCACGGGGAGATCCGCGACGATGCTCGCGCTGCGACGTCGACGTTCCCTAAGGAAATGCCTGAGAAACGTTTCTTCTGTCGGTTTGGCATTCCCGTTGCCGGTATCGTCGCGGTTTCGACGCTGAACGTATGTATTCCGTTCCTCATCTTTCGAGCCGAACGGGTGCGAAAGTTGAATTGAAATTCGGGGAACAATCGCGGGGAAAATTGCTCGCTTCGGGTTCTCGGTAAACGGCGTGGCGATCTCCATGCGAGGGAAAGAAACGTTCGGAAGAAACGAATCGCGCTGAAAACAAATAAACGATCCGTCCACGTGGCACTTTTTCATTTCCTCCGTGAACTCGGAACGATTCGGTGAACGTTCGTTACTGTTTGCTCCGGTATCCTAGAGGTCGATACTCGTGTTTACACACCGGCCAGATCATCGGCATTTTCGGGAGGAAGACCCGACGATCATGCTCCGGCGAGATAATGGCGCGTGAGTGTTTTGAAATCGTTCTGAGCTCGGTCGTGTCACGATAAGTCGTGAAAAGCTTTCGCGCCGGCGTGTAACGAAAAGGCTGTTATTATTTTTCTTATTATTTATCCAGACTGAATTCTTTCGTCCGCGCCCGGCGTGCTCGTTAAAAAGTGAAGTAATAATTGCACGAAGCGATCCGACGATAATGAAATTTTGCATTTCGTTAGGCGAGTGAAATGTTGAGAACAGTATTGACTACGATAGTTACAATGGTAGTCTGACCTATCTAATAATAAGAGAGGATGATAGTAATGTCAACGACACTATCGGACCTGCCAGTTCCCTTTTCTGATCCTCAAAGTCGCAGGGAATATTGAAACGACTAATGTGTTCGCCTGTAGCGCGATTAATTATAAGAATTGCTTGAAAAGAATTTGAAAAGATATTTAATATGCTGAACTTATTATAATAATTATACATACTCTTTGCCCTTTTACCTGTGGCCGGCGTGACACGGGCATCGCAATATAACTACTGACGCTCTACAGTTTCTATCTCTCAATCACATTCTCTCTCACACGCGCAATGAACACAATCACACTCACACTCTCGCCGTTGAAAACTTTGCACCCAGAGGAATTAGAATCTAAACTCAGTGCAGAAAAAGTTTCGCTGCAATATTGCCGAATCTTCATTTCGTTGCTTCATCCCGATGGAATTATTATCGTGCAGCCCGCCGATCAACACCTCTATATCTTTTCTCTTATTAAAGTTCTTATTAAAGATACAATTAATATTTCCCCAACAGCCGATGTTCGGAATGAAAATAATATCTCCCATTCGATTTAGCAATTGAAAGTTCGGTTTTTCTTCAGCTTCTCCTACCGCAATTAACTGTCGCGGCAAATTGCTAAGCCTGTCCGTTCTTCATCCCTTATCTATCGTTCTCCCTTAATAGCACCGGAAAGGAATTAAAAAAAAGGGAAAACGGGACCATGTGTCCCAGGATACAGAGAGGGTGGCAGCAGGGGGTTACGGCTGGGTAAATCCAAGGTTGTCAGGGCTACGACTCTCGAAACACACTAACCGCCCGCCATCTTTGCTTCTCCTGCGTGCTGCGTGGGTGTACCCAAGCATGATGAAGAACCGTGCTGAAGGGATTGGTAGAGAAACAGGGAAAGAGGGAGGATAGAGGACAAAGAAAGAGGGTTCTGGTCGACGCCAAACGGTCGAAGAAATAAAAGAAGCAAAAGAATTGAGAGAGTAGAAAGAGGGGCGACGGAAGAAGATCAGGACACCGTATAAAAAACGGTTTCGTGTTTTTATTTCGTCACCTACCGAGCGTACTGTAAAACGATCCACATGCATGGCTGGCGAAAGGTTTAGAATCGCTTTTGTGTTTCGATAATTCGAGGGGGAAGCGATTATTTCTTAGGACAACTTTGCAATCGTGAAAATCTTTCGATTGACGGAAGTCTGATCGAGTACAGCGAGACGCGTGTACCGTTCCCCCCGATACGCTCTCGGAATGATAAAATAGTTGCGCTAGAATTTCGAAGGTTATGCCCATTCTAAATAGTACCATGCACGATCCAGGTAAACAGCTCAGCTTTCCCTGAAGGAGAGAATTAAGGCATCGCCTACTGACGCGAGTCTATAGTAGATATACGAACACGTTCGCCGAGGTGAAAATGATTTATCGTCAGGCTTAATCGTACCAACAATTTCGGCCACGTTATTTACCGCGCTGTGCATCGAGCACGGTGTTAAATAAAGCCGCTGCAAACTCGTGAAAAAGGTAACGCAATCTCCGCCCGGCAATATTTATCTCGCAGCCGTGCAACGTTTATAAAAAGCAACATCTTTCACGACACAGACGTTCCAAGCGTACGCAATGAAACAAAACACAGTCGACGATAATCCCGAAAAAGAGCTTGGTTCCGAAGACATAAAAAGAGGGAAAAAAGCGTGAAAATAATAACGACAAAAAAGAAACTGATCAGCGAGAAAAATGAAAATACCGCGAAACCTTTAAATACGTAAAAGAAGGCGAGAGGCAGAACGAGCACACGTATACGCGTGTATATATACTTACGTGTATACATATACATATATAGATAGGTATACACGTAATACAGAAAAGAAAAAAAACGCAGCCGTAAAAGAAGACAAGGGGGAGAAGTAGGAGAAAAAGAGGCACGGCTTTGCACGGCGGAGGGGGAAGCCAACTGCGCGGCGGAGGGGGAAACGAGATAAAAGCTCGGACAGATGAGAGTCGGCCAATGGCGTGCATCCCCCCACCGCTCGCTTCAGCGCAGCATCACCATGATTCGTAGGAGGCGCTGGTTGGCGGAAGTGCGCATGTACGCCCTCGATGGACTGACACTGCTCCCTTTTCCACGGCAACCAGCAACACGAACTCTGTAGGGGTGCATTGCGGATACAGGGCGTGGCGTTTTGGCCCTTTCGAAACCCTTTCCTTTCGTTTCGCTTGTTCAGCGACGCACGTTTTCTTTGCGAAAGCGATCGGCAATTTCGTGAATAGATAGGAAGAAAAATAATAACATCATCATATTTTAAATACTGTAGGTCTTTCTATTTATATTTTTATCGCCCGGTGATGGGGGACGGAATTTTATTGTTTACTGCGGCATCTCGAGGGGAAGTTTTTTTTGTTAGAAAGTACCATAAAGGAGACGAAATTTGTTTGATTCTGAAGAGGGACGAAGAGCTTAAAACTGAATTTTAAATAGATGGAAACTAGTGCGTTGATCGCTACGTCGAAATAGACCGATCGTTCCGAGGAATCGTGCAGAATAATTGAACCCCCGGATCGGAATTGTAGAAACTTTTCAGAAGCACGGTTCGACATAATTGTAGGAGCGTTGTCATCGTTTCTAACCGTGGCGGACGCTTCTCTGAACTCTGCTGAATCAACAATGAGAGCGTAATCGAAAAAATATTGTCATTCATCGAAGCACAACAGCAGAAGAGGAAACCGTGTATCGATCTTTCGATTCGGAAACGAGAAACGTCGCCGTTCGCTTGGACATCGCGTTCCCGTTCGATCAAGGATCACCGTGGACTCGGTCCAATTTATTTCCCTTTCGTTAAACTTGTAATTCGACGATTAGAATATTCGCGGTCGAATGGGTCGTGTGCAAACGCATCGCGGTAGACAGGATGATGATGTTTTACGCTGGGGAGAGAAAAAAAAGTAGAAATCGGTTTATTCGTGGTTCACAGAGTCTGGTAACCATTGGTCTCCGGTGATCGGCGATCGTTAGAAATGGAAAGCAGCTGGATTTCCACTTGTCACGACACAGATGGATCTGTTCCGAATTTCACCGGGCTCTATTACCTTCTCGTGTCGTCCATTTCATAGATGGCCGATACAAATAGTCTATTTTATCGTTGCACAGTGGATATTAATTGCTCGGAGATAGTAGGATAGTAACTGAATTTTTATCTCGGAGATTATTATTATTATTATTGATTATTATTATTAATAATACAATTAACGGGCAGTGCCCTTTTTTACAACTTGTATAACTAGATATACATGGTTTTGCGCTATAATTCACAACTTTTATGCCTCGGACATTCTAAGAATTTGTTGCAGATTCCTTTTTAGGGTGGTTAATGATATATTAAAGAGGTCAGCATTATCCATCAAGGTATTAGGTTAAATTTCTGCATTTAAATTATATCTTAACTCAACATCGAGGACGCAATCATCTTTTTTAATATGATCTATAAAAAGATATTACGCTGTTATCCCTGTTTCGTTTTGTACGTTTGAATGTAAAAAGTTCCTCTGCTTCGTAGATGCTTTGATGGTGCATAAAAGTTTACAGATTCTAATAATGTTGAAGAGTCTATATTATTATTCAGTAGTTTAAACAAAAACGTCGTGTCAAGAACTATTCCTCGATTTTTTAGCGTATCCAAGCGAAGTTCCTCTAATATGGGTGCATAATTGTGTTCATTATATCGCATAGGGCGTTGTAGCTTATAGGCGAAAAATCGTAAGAATTTGTGCTGCACTGCCTCAATCATTTTTATATATTTGCCTATCGATGGTGACCAGTGGTGATTTTACTGGAGATGTCGCGAGTAAAAGAGGAGCTTCAATTTTGTCCCTGACCTTTCCATAATATAATATAGAGAGCTTCGATTAAATGGAAGAAAATGAAAGATTATTCCAATGCTTTTATTATATATTCGAATAGTGGATCGAAAGTGTGCAGCCGACATTGACCCTCCGTAAGTAGATCGACTTGTGCTATTCGATCGATCAGATGCAAGCGCATAATCGAACCGGCCGTACCTTCCGTGATAATATTTGATAAACAAAATTTCTCGAAATCCAGATAAACAAGTTAGTCAGCCGCGTCCGTTCACAGATAAGTGGCACTTTTATCCGATAGATAAATGTTTGCTTAGTTCTCGTTGCGAAATCATCGGGCGGGGGGAACTTTTGCGAGAATATCTTGCTAATCTTTTACAATCCTCCGCATCTAGCGCCAGCCGATTATCTCGAACTCGAGGAACTCTACGTTGGACGTGCTATCACGTGCCTGCAATGCTCAACGTCGATACCTGCCGCCGGTTGAAGTTGCAGTAACGTTACGAATCGCTGCGATTTAGTACAACTGTATCTGATTCTATTAGGTTGCCCCAAAAGTTTCTTTTGCCTTCTTACTGGACATTAACTGCAAACAGTTTCACGAAGAGTGCAATATTTTTAAACGATGCACGATACGTTCCTTTTCATCATTCTCCTTGATCCGTCCGGATGCATCGTGATATCGTGTTTTAACATTTTTTCTATGTTGCAAAATATTGATCAACATGATATTTATCTCATTTACAAGGAGTAGAACTTTTTAAAGAAATAAATGAGTAATAATCAGAAGGGCAAGATTTGAAGAGCAAGGGGGCAGGCTGGAATATTCCAAAAGCCTTCCCTGCTTTTCCATCTTTCGATACACGCAGAACGGCACTGAGACTATCGATTCGAACGACGTTACACTATTGGAAAGCCGGGAAACAACCGAGTGCCCTAGCGTCAACGAAAAATGGATCGGAAAAATGTTCGACTAAACGTTGCCCATTGAAACGGAGCAGTGAAACAGCGGAAGAAACTTTTGGGACAACCTAATATATCTAGATTCTGATTCGAGCACTTCGATGCACTCGTTCGCGCGACTTCGAACAGGTATTCAGATCGGAGTTCATCTACGCGGAGCCGAAGCGGCTCGTGTTTCGGCTCGGGTTGAAATTTTTGCGAAATCCGAATGAAACTCGCTCGGATTACCCGACCGTCGACGATCGAAAATCGGGCAACAACCTCTTCCGAAATCACCGCCGGCCACCTCCGCAACGCCCTATCGACATTCCCGGCCGCGTGCCACGTGACTACTACGTCTTGTCACGAAGCGAAAAACGAGCCGAGGTCGGTGCAAGTAAATCGCGCACGTAAATCATTCGTGTCGAATTTATTCGAGCGCAAACCGCAAGCAGAGTTAAACGACCGAAAACCCGTTCTGCCCGCGTCACAATCGCGTAGCCGCCCGGCGATATTCACCCTTTCGTCACCGACGAGCCACGCGTGAAACCGGCTTCAATCGACCTCTCCTCCACCTGTCCCTACGCTGTCGCCGTCAGGTGCGACGAGCCACCTTTCTGCCGCGATTAATTCGCCACTCTGACGCTAGAACTACCGATACGTTTTGGTATTATCCAGGTAGCACACGGTAGACAGATTATGAACTGGAAAGTCGTTGAATGGACATTAAATAGAGATACATAATTGTCATTCTGTGTTATTAAAACTCATCAAAAATTGCTACAACGATACTTACATGTTAATAATTCTAAAGCAAGAAATCTGAAACAAGTCATTTTGACCCCCTCGGTAGTTCCAAGTGTCAACTCGTTGCACTGCTGGCCTTGTTGGTAGACAAATGTCACGATAGATGTAAAATCAGCTTTCGTATTGAATTCGATTGGTGTTAGACTTGTAAATTTGTCGTCGGATGTTACGAATTTCCGGCTGGCCTTATCTATTCTCCTAAATTAGTTCTTGTTCAAGTCGATTTTGCACGACGTTAATGGAGCTCGTCGGTTTTGAATTCATCTCGCAATGAATATTCTTCTTTATCTCTTCGAACTTTCGATCCGCCTTCGTCGACTCAGGTGTTCCTTGAAACGGCCAGCCACCCGCGACGAGAAACATTCGGAGATGATTCTCGCAATCAAACGGGAGAGAAGCGTAGGATCGTCGATAACGGGGCGACATGTTTTGTCTGCATCCTACTGCAACTCGATGATACGGATCGACACTGCCAATACCGCTTAATCTAGTTTCTTGTCGGGCGAAAAGAACGCTCGACGGAGATAAAGCCCATGATCACGCACGTTTATGCCGTCACGACACTTTTTTTTGTCTTCTCAAACGCCGCCTTTCAACGTGTTTCATCGGGTGTCATCATTGCGGAATCGTTTTTTTTCTTCACCCGCGTAATCACGTTCTAGCCGATCGATCGCACACACCTGCAGTATTCTCGATTCCTCGATTACAGCTGTGCAATATCTTCGTATAGTATCAAACAAGTATATTCATAATTCTAGTCGTTAAATCGTTGTGTTCGGAAAATTTTATTTCCCATACTCGTATATTTTACCAACGGTGTAACTTGAACGACACTGTAGATGTAAATCGTACTGACCCGAAAACCTAATTTCTAGAAGCAATTGCCTTTTAATTACCTGGTAGCGAAATATCGAAGCTTCGATATTTTATCGTGAAATATAGCTTGACACAACAAATGGATTATATTGATGAATTAGAAGATCGTAAATAAATTATTAACAAGTCGGATTAGCGACGACTGCAGTGAATCGTGGGTTCTATTGTGTTGTATCGAACGATCGTCGTGGATCGACCTATTTTCGTCTCCCTATCGTTCTCGGAAGCTTGCTCTAGCAATAGCCTCCAGGATTGGTAAAAAAAGAATCTTGTAAATAAGAACGACTGCGGTTCGAGCCGCTGATAAGTGTCATTGTCCCAGTACACGAGGCGTTCTTTTGCGGTCGTCTATCAGCTTCCGGAAGACGTTGTACGCCTCGCAAGGATTTCTGTGACACGATCCTATCGCGGTGCCGTAGTTATAATTACAAAAAAATTTGCAAACAATAAGACCATTATCGGTCGAAGAGAAATCGACCAGGTATTCGCTTGCAGTCGCTTTAAGTGCAATCGATGTCCTCTCGAGAAAAGGGAGAGAGATTCCATCAAACGGATATAAATTATCTTTCTTTTATGAATTATTTAATGGGTAATATTTATTAGTTGTTACCAGAATTTCGTGTACAACGAGATACACCGAGACGAAGAAATTTCTATTTCAATAATTGCATTACTTTCATTTACAATATTTCTTCTTTCTGTTCCAGTTACTGTCAAGAACAGCCAAGAGCAGGAGAACGAGTCGCAAGCCGATGCTGATTCTTCGCCGTCCAGCGTAAGTATCCACTTCAATCGAACGAAACAATTAAAACTATAACTAAACACGAAGAATTATTAAGTCTGAATTAATCGAACGAAATAATAGTAATAATAATCTCTATGCCCCTTCTGTCTCCAGATCGAAGTCGTCCCGGAATGTGCACACCCCTGCCCCGCCTGCCCAATCGTCCTAAACAGCTCCAGGGAATTAACAAACCACCTACGCGGCCATAATTCGCCCCGCAGCACAGATTGCAGCGGCGAGGACGATTACATCTGCGGCGTGTGCAACAAAGTGCTGAGTTCGGCCAGTTCTCTAGACAGGCACGTTTTAGTGCACTCGGGGGAACGTCCATTCAAGTGCAAATACTGCGACATGGCGTTCACGACAAACGGAAACATGAACAGGCACATCAGAACGGCCCACAGGAGCGCGTCGCCGCACAGCTGCACAGATTCCGAAGGGAGCAGCGACTCCGAGAAACAATCGCAGAGGCGACACTTAGAGGAGTACAACAACAACGAAATCACAAAGAGGAACTCCCCGGATTTCATCGAGAGGCAAGACGAACACATGCCCAGCCCGTCCGGCAAACGGAAGTGCCCGGACTACTCCAGCGACAACGAAAATCAAAAGAGGCACAAGATCTTGCTGAGCAACTCGAGGACGGAAATGAAATTGCAGCCGGACGACAGCCAGGACGTCTATATATGCCCGGTCTGCGGCAGGCAGGATTTTGCCACCAGCGCCCTCCTGGAGGCGCACTTGGAGCGCTGCCATCCGGAGTTCCCCACGAAATGCGACTCCTGCAATTTGTCGTTCAAGAACCACAGGGTGCTGAATCTGCATCGATTCATGATACACTTTGCCGAACATTCTATAGGAAGTCCGGCGAGGAATCTTCGGAATTCCATAGTGGGCTTCAACGACCTGACCTTCGTCGACTTCTCCTCGGACAAGTTCCCGGCGATCGCCAGGGCGGTCTGCGAGCAATCCCTGCACAGACCGGCATCTGGAGAGGTCGCGAAGTTTCAATGCTCGAAGTGTCTCCGGGCGTTCCCTTGTAGATCGGCGTTGGACGCCCACGAAACGGACTGCGGGGTGACGAATTCGCAGAGCAGAATCGCGGACGACAGTCAGTCCAGGAGGGACGACTTCTTCGCCCGGCTGGATCTCCAGAATAAAGCTGCCTTGACGGAAGCCAAAGAGGGGAAAGATTTGGCCGATATACAGAGTATCATATCGGTCACATCTGGACCTATCCTACAAAATTTCCCGCGATCCGACTCCAGTACACCGGAGAGCAACAAGTTTAACCCCAGTACCAGTTCCTCCAGCTCCTCGGGCACTTTCTCCACCGAGTACCACGAGGAAGAAGCCCAGGACGCGTTCGCGGCGGAGTTCAGAAAGATGAAGTTGAAAGGCGAGTTCCCATGCAGACTCTGCTCGGCGATATTCCCCAATTTGAGAGCACTCAAGGGTCACAATAGGGCGCACATGGGCGTAGGACCTGGTATGCCATACCCTTGCAACATGTGCCCGTACACGAGCTCGGACAAGGCCACCCTGGTCAGGCATCTGAGGTCGCACAACGGCGACAGACCTTACGAGTGTTCCCTCTGTAATTACGCGTTCACCACCAAAGCCAACTGCGAGAGACACGTGAGGAACAGGCACGGGAAATTAACGAGGGAGGACATCAAGAGCGTCCTGATCTACCATCCGAACGAGGATTCCACGAACGAAAGCGTGGAGAGGACGTCCCCTAGAGTATCGAAGGACGATGTCAGGAAGAGCCTCATATTCCCGCAAGAACGTGACGATCTCCAGCATCAGGCGCAGATACATTACTCCTCTCCGGCGCACGTGGACGGACGCGGCGAGATCCGGATAATAGACGACGCCAAACTGAACAATTCGGTACTGTCCATGCAGGGCATGAACCATTTCGAGAAGATCAATGTGTTCTCGATGCCAAGCCAGTCGCTGGAGGTGCCGCAGCGAAGCGTGGACGAGAGGCCGGACACCAGGTCAGACTGCTCGAAGGCCGACGACGATGCGGAGTCCAGGTCGTCAGAAGCGAGTATATCTCTAGTCAACGATATCAACTCAGATTCGCACCAAAGAATACAAGCTAGTCCGATGAATCTGAAGAAGAGGTCGAGTTTGTCTGACACCGCTGGCGAGGACGGTCCATTGGATCTGTCCATGGACGTGCTAGATCTCAGCAAGAAGTCCAAGGAAAGGGACGACGATCTTGGCGTGTCTGGATTGCATGAAAACGAGTTCGCGAGGAACCAGGAGCAGCTGTACAACGCGACCAGTCAACTGTTATTGACGGAGGCGATACTAAAGGCCAGACACGGTACGTCTCATACCACTTCCTTGCCAAGTTTCATATAGAAGCGCCGTTTACAAGAACTTTCATGTATTGTCTACAGGTATTGGAGCTGGACTTTTGCCACCGTACATGTTCAACCCTCATGTATTCGGCCAGGACTACACTACGAAGGAAAGGTTGCAGAGAGAATTGGTCAGAGGTCTGCAATTGACCAGCGGAGGGACGTTGGTGGAGCCATCCATTGTCAACACCGGATTCCCAGCTTTCTGTCAAGGCAGAGACTTCAATTCGCAGGCTGTCGGCGAGCAGAGCGAATACGCCAAGCTGATCTCCTCTAAAATGGGAAATCAGGGCCACTCGAGTAGAGACAAGCCCGATAATCTACCGTCTTCGAACTCCGTGAAGATGGTGATTAAGAATGGTGTCCTGATGCCCAAGCAGAAGCAAAGACGATACAGGACCGAGAGACCCTTCACCTGCGAGCATTGCTCTGCAAGGTTCACGCTGAGAAGCAACATGGAAAGGCATATTAAACAGCAGCACCCACAGCACTGGAGCCAGCGGCCCAGAGGGGGCCATTCGACTAGAGGTAGGCCGCCGTCCAGTCATCCGACGCTGCTGCAAAACCTTGGACAGTCTACGTCGCAGGTAAACCACAACTATTCAAGTATCCTGCCGAAGGTCGATCAATCGCCAGCGAGCTCGGACTTGGCCAAGCATCCCATTTCGGACCAAGTGAAATACGCAATTTTGGCTCAACAGTTGAAGGCGAATAAAACGGAAGACAACGATTCAGAGGAAGAACTGGTTATCGATGAGGATCCGCAAGAGAAGGATAACCAGGAATCTCAGGAGCAGGAGAAGAGCCTGCTTAGGGGGCAACTGGAAGGCACTGAAACGGGAAAGGAAGTCACCGTAAAAGAAGAGGTGATGGAACCCATGAACTGTGACTCGCAGGAAGATGCTGTTGAACCATCGAACAACGAGGAAGGCGAAGACGAGGAGCCAAAGACTTCTGACACGGAGAAGCCCGCAGAAACGGAGAATTCTGACGCGGGCTCTAATCCAGTTCTGAAGACAGAGGCGGCTGAAGTGGAAAATGAGAAGGTAGAGGACGGAACGACAGATTTAGCAAGCGTGTCAGAATTGCTGGACAATGCCTCGCAGCAGTACCAACAATTTCAACCGCAATATCTGAGCGACGAGGAAGGATTGGTCGCCTCTAACAGCGACTGCAATAATTCTGGCAGCGACGAGAAATCCGATTCGGTCAACTCGTTAAACTCAGTAAACGCCTCGTCGAAGAAAAAGAAGAAGAAGAAGAAGAAGAAGAGCGCGTATTCGATGGCGCCTAATCGTGTGATCTGTCCGTACTGCGAGCGACCATTCCCCTGGACGTCTTCGCTCAGAAGACACATCCTCACCCATACCGGACAGAAGCCTTACCAGTGTGTCCACTGTTCGCTGTTATTCACTACCAAATCGAATTGCGACAGACACCTGTTAAGGAAACATAAAGCCAACCCGAACAAGATGCGCAGGGTTAGGAATTCCTCCTCTCCGGATTCCCAAGCAGTCATCAACAACTCATTCTCCATGAGAAATGTTCCCGAGAGGCCGTACAAATGTAACCAGTGCCCAAGTTCGACCTTTTCTACTTTGGGCAATCTGAAAAAGCATCGTTCCACCAAACATGCCAGGAAAGTTACATCGAGGCCAGACAGTCCATCCAGCGAACCTCAGAACAGCCCCCAGGAATGTTCGAAACAGAATAACGAACAGAGCGATTACGACAGCCAATCCTCCAGCGTCTCTGAAGGGACAGAAGTGTCCTCGATGGTGGAAATTGCTAAGACCCCAAATAATACCTCGTCGTCCACCAATGATACACCCAGATCGAGGAGACCATCCCCTAGATCTTCCCCTGGGCCCAGCGATGTGCCTTTCAAGTGTCACCTGTGCGACTGCGGCTTCGCGGACAGACAGGACTGCCTGGAACACATCAAAGTTAATCACAAGAGATCCTACGAAATGTTGGTTGCAAAGGGAGCCCTAGACATGGACATTGACGCTGTGGAGGAGCAACAACCCCCGCCACAACAGACCAGCGATGGAGAAGAGAAGAGGGGACGGTTTCCGGATTACAGCAACAGAAAGGTAAACGCCTGTTACATTTATCAGTAAGCTTTATACAGAGTGTAAGTTTATGTACGCATTGGCAGAAGAAATGCTTCTCATCACCCTTTTTTTCTTTCTTTCGATCAAAATATGCCAATGGTCTGCTTACGCTCTGTATCGCAAAGTATGTTTTAAGTGGGGATTATTCTGTAACAGATGAGTGATTAAACCAAGCGTCCCAGCAGCAACTAAATCAGCCAACATTTCCAGGTGGTCTGCGCATTCTGTATGAGGCGATTCTGGTCCGCGGAGGATCTCCGACGTCACATGAGGACCCATACCGGGGAGAGGCCGTTCTCATGCGACATTTGCTGCCGGAGGTTTACTCTGAAGCACAGTATGCTGCGGCACAGAAAGAAGCACGAGTCGATCGACTCCACGATGTATGTTGGCACCAGCGGGGACGAGGAGAATTCTCCTACACAGCCATCCAGCATCGCTCTACGTAACCAGCAACAACCGCCTGTCCACGCGGCGAACAGCAATGGAAACCCCCGACTTCAAGACAGAATCTCTTTACCGACTGTCGCTCCGGTCGTAACCAGTGATGCAGTGTCTAGTGGATTAATACGATTTAATCCGTACGAAAAGTTGACCACTCTGTCAGGGAAACTGGCTAGTATTCCACAAAATGTGAATTCAGAAACGAACGAGAGCGCAGATAACGATTTGATTTCTAACCTCCTAGGAATTAGAGATAAGAACTTTATTGACCGCGTACTACAGGCGTCCGCTGATGATGCTGCCAAACTATTGGGGGTGAAGCACAGCCATGAATGAAGTAACTTCGCCTGTTATTCTTGGACTTTTCACGATCGTGCCTTAGGTTCCTCACCTCTTCGTGTATGTTTGCTGAAGTCGACCGATTAACAATGGTATATAATACGATGGATACAGTGAAGGCAATCGGCTTTGCGATAGTCGAATGCAATCTTGATGGACTCTTCATGTCCGACATTTTAATCTATTAATTGCTAGTACTGTTACGGAATTGATTGAGGAATGGAATTCTATTGGAACATTTGGTTGACTACTTTGTGTGACAAACATTTTAACAATAACGGCAAATATTGGTAGATGTAAATTTAAAATTAGTAATTTAACAGTATAGTTAATTCGTGAAGATCTCATCAAGTGTTCATATACACATTATCGAGTCTAGAGGTAAACGGTATATCGATCGCGGAAGTGCGGCGCGATTATCGGCATCGCTGAACACTTCTTTTCTCCGTCGGATTCGTGCTTACTTTTCTTTGTGTGCTTCACTCTTTCATTCCGAATTTCTGCCCGTCGTACAAAGCACGACGAATGTACTTACGCGTGAATCACACACGTTTATAGTAAATTTGGAGGATAGGCGTCGTACGCTGAAGCAAGAAAATATCAGCTTTATCACGTACTAAGATCGATTAAAGACAAAGAAACGAAGCTTTAATTAATTACATGGATAACGACGCTGTCCGTTTATTAACCGGTCCGTACTGGTGCCCAAAGATACAATTTACGCAACGAATTAAGTTAGCCATATAATACGTACTTCTATTTATTATTTGTCACGTACTAGAGCAAAGATTTATCTTTATGAGGAAAAAAAAAGTTTTCTGGCGGGATTTATAGTTTGTTGGGCTAGAGTAATATTTATTACTGTGAAACGAAATAACCGGGTGAACTGAAAATGAATAAAAATATCGTTGAATGGGGGACCGGATCGCAAGTGAACAGGTAGACAAACAATTCGTCCTCGTCGGTGGACGTCATGCAAACTGAAGAATGCGATCGGTAATACGCAAAATGTAGAGCAATATAGGAAAATAAAATTTATCACGATTATACATATAGATATACATATATATGTAATATCCGATTTCTATTCCGTCGCGTAAAAAGATTACTGTATATAGTTAGCCTAATGAAATAGTGGTAGGTCTATGTTTCGCGGTGCATCGTGCATAGTCTACGTTAAATAAGTTCCCTATAATGGAGGAAATTTAACGAAAATGCAATTATACCAAATAGTCGGCTTTGATTCAGCCGAGTGGCAACCGGATATCCGCGTAAGATCTCCGGGTATACGAATCGAGGACTGACCGATAAAAAAGATTTCTATCTCCTAATTGTCATATTTTCCTTTCTCTATTTTTCTATCTTACTTCACAAGATTCCTCTACATTTCCTGTCTGTTTCTATCTTTTTTCATCGTACGCTGCGTACGATTCCTGTTTGTATCACATATAAACATACCACACGTGAAACAGTACTATGTAACTTCTTCCTCTATTCATCTTCTTTGTATTTATCTCTATCTCTATCTTCCCTCCTTTTTGTGTCTCTCTTTTTAAGCTCACCTGTATTTATTCTTTTGTAGCGAAAAGAAAAGAAAACGATTGCGCGCGAATCGACGTGCGCTCGTCGATAGTCGAGTTTGGTAAATAAAAAGCTTGCTCGGGGTGCTTTCCGTCACATTTTAAATGCCGTGGATAGTTACGTTTAAGTCTTTCTTCGATTATACGTATGCATTATACATGTATTGTGCAAAAAATATATTTCTATTCGACTGAATATAAATTTCATGTATACAAAGTGCTCGAGAATCTGTTGTTGATATACAGATTTATCGTTCCCCTGCACAATGCACGTATGATCATAAGAATTAATCTTATCACTTTAAATCTTTAACCGGGGATGACGAATTAACTCGCCCCCAATGACGAGTCACCCTGTCATCCCCGGTTGAAGGGTTAAAGTTAAGAATATTAGACGTTACGACTCAATGCGTCCAAAAAAAATTGACATGAACTAAGAATGCGACGAGGTATACATATATGTATATATACATATATACGTGAACCTTTTATAGCAACCTGCACGTGTAAATATAGGAGTACTAAAGAGGGGAAAAATATATAAGTTAGTGACTATACTCGAGATTTAATTATATCGAGAGAAATGAAAGGCAAAGAAGTCTGCAGAAATTTGTACATTTTCCGTTTCTGCTGTCGCGTCGACGGTGTAATTATTGCGATGCGTCGAATTAATTATTAAGTTGACTATTGATAATATGAAAATCAAAACCTATATTAGCTTTCGTTCTTTGTAAGGTTACGGAAGACACCCCTAGTAACTATTCGCTCTGAACCGGTGTTTCTTTGTTAACTAAGAACGATTTTTAGAATGGGATTAAATGTGCTTGAAAAGTAACCATTTCTTAAACAATGAATGTCTTTTACACTTTTTTTTTTTTAATATAAAAAGTTAATCGTTCAATTAATTCCAGAGTATATTTATTTATTATCGTTAATGTTTCGAATACTAAATATATTCGTTCCCGGATAATCCGGCAGCGGGCTATTTAATCGTTGTTTGAGAAGTGTTTAATTGGGCGTAGATATACTGAATGAATGGTGTGAACCTAAGCGATCCTCGAGGATCGGAAGAAAAGAGGAAAACGGGAAACGCTGTTTCAGATCTTGTTTAAATACGTTTCCACGTCGATGTAGCGCAACGTGTCGACGAAGCATGCGTAACGAAACCTATAAAGTATGTAAACGATCAAGATCTATTTATTAAAGAGGCGAAATACGTTTGAACCTTTGGAGTGGCGTTTTTTCTTGATTCGTTTAAGAGAATTTAAGCTATGGTGTAATTATTGTAGCGCACGTGTACATGAATATGTTGTATCCTTGTTTAAACTTTGCCTATGAATGAGAATATAGCATATCAGAATCATATACAAATCATTTTAATTTACTCTCTTCCGTAGGGGAACAAACCAACAACAACAAACACATTCGATAGGAGGGTAATGTAATAACGTACACAGAATCCCTTTCCACAATTTTATTTCCCGTCGAATACTATAATATTTCACTAATAGTAACGTCCAGTAAATAATATCAATTAAAATAATAAATTATTGGGGGTAACCAAGCATATATCGCTATGTACATATAAATATTACACATTTCACTAATCTGCGTCCTACGATAAAACGCTATCGACAGAATAGCGTCGAATGCCGATATAAGAAAGACTCGCTTACATTTCCATATTTCCCTTTAAAACCTTTGCACTTTCGCTGTTCAAGTCGCTCAGGAGACATTATATTGTCAAGAGAGTAACTTTCGCGGCCACCGTTGTACACTGGATACATGTGCAACGTTTGCCTACAAAACGCATTTCTTTTTTTTTTCCTTTTTTTCTTTTCTTTTTTGTAAGTCGCTCTATCACGATTATACAAACGTGTGTGTGTGCGTTTAACAAGAGACACTTAACTATTGGATCGATCAAACAACACCGACGCCCTTATGGAGCTTTCTATTAAAAGATTTCAATCTTAAACGTTCAAAGTAGCAACGAGTATTCACTATTTCCGGTGCGTTTAAAACATCATCGGATCTTTTGTTGATCGCGCCCGAAAATTACAAACAGTCATATGGAATATTTATTTATTATTATTTTTTGTTTCTTTTGGTCACGTTTCCTTTGTGAAAAAGACGAATGGTATATATATATCTTTATATAGATATCAATTAACCCATTTGCATCAAAACGCGGAATAATCCGCGAGCCGCGACTGTCTGCTATCACCAAGCACGGAATAATCCGCGAACCGCGACTCACATACAATCGACCGTGCGCGGTGATACGAGTCAGTCGTCAGTCGTCAGTTGAACGTCGCTGATGTTTCAACGCGGCAGCTGAAATAGACCGATGATGCAAATGGGTTAAACGCACTCGAACGTAATAGATTAGCAGTGTTCATTTCGATCATTTCCAGATCCATCTATAATGGAGGATACTTTTCATGATCGACGCGTCACCGTTCTACAAAATCTCTGTTCAACGTTACAAACGATCCTAAATAAACCATCTTAAATACTTAACATTTAATTGTATCGTAATGGAGAAAAAACATGATGTGCATACATATACGTGTATATCAGTATAGTATCGATACACATTAGATCGCGGGAAAGTCTGATCTTCCTGTTACGAGCTACGAGCAATGAAAAAAGCGGACAGAACATGGAAGCGAATTACGAAAGTACTACTACACATATGTACACGTATTGCAGCGCTTTCTGACTCGACGATACAAGCGATTTGCCGTTTGATAAACTTATTATACCTTTTACTTCTTGTCAATTACCTTTTTTTTTTCTTTCGCTTTTCTTGTTTTTGTATAAACAAATCAATAGCACTTTAGGCATTCTCCACATACAGATAACATCCATTCTATATGCACTCGTAAAGAAATTTAACGGAGAGTGAATAGTAATAGGAGTATTAGGTCGCTGAATCATACCACCCATCAAAATCATGCTACAGTATGTCGTTCACTTGTAAACCTGGATCCGGCTGGGTGATGTTATCCATCGAAAATTCGAACGGTTCCTCGTCTTTTATCTCGTCCTCGATTTTTACCGTGCTACTGCTTATATCCTCCGGGGCTGCCGTATTGTTGCATACCTGGTTTGCAGTGTTCAATGTGTCCTCTGTTTTTATATCTTGCTTCATCATAAACGCCTGCTTCTTTGTCTTTGTTTCCTTCTTCGGGTCAGTTCTCTCCCTCTCGTACATGAACGTCTTTCGTTTCCTTCTCATAGGCTTGCACACCTTCTTGTACAACACGTTCATTTCCTTTATTCTGCTTGTTGGTATTGTCCAATCCATTTCTTTGGACGTCGTGTCGGGGTTACGTGTAGGATCCATCGTGCTCTCGTATTCGGGGATCTCTAGTCCCAATTTTTTCATAACGCTAATTATTATCTCGTCCACGTTACCGTTGATAATTAAATCCGCCTTTTTGTCCTAAAACGATACACGCTTTTACAATGTATCTAAATTTAAATGTATTATTATACCAACCACAGTAATGAGACATACGATTATACATATTATTGATACATATATTATCAGCGTGAAATTCTGTTCGGAATATTTCGATAAGAAAATAGCTTACGTGCTTGGTGGGTTGTAGATTACATATAACAAGTCGACCTCCGTACTTCTTGGTGTACAGAGGTAAATTACCGCTCGGAATAATTTGAAGCGTTGTCCCAAGGCATATGCTCAAATCGGCGACACTGTAAACGCAGTTTCTCGTACAATACTTGTTGCGACAATATCATTAGAAAAGGAAATAATTTTCAACTAAAACCTGAGACATCAACATAGGATTTTTCAGATCAACGAATCGTTTTCCAAATCTTTTTAATATGCACATCAACAACCATTAGACACTCTTCTTTTCATCTGTTCGCAAAAAATACCAAATGTTTAACATTAAATTATGTTAAAAGGATTAATCTCTGTTTAAAAATACATTCATCAATATTCTGTTTGCGCAATTTTGCGTTGCAAAATCCCTAAGATCGTCCCTTTCTTCGCGCCGAAAATTGGGGAGGGAGGGGGGAACAAATTACTTTTGCTGATGTGCTACTTTTGAGTGCATCTCCGCACGATTTTTATGTTACCTAGAATGCAGATCGGACAAGGACAGATCGCTGTCCGGCAAGTTGTGTTCCCAGTCGAGGATGGTGTCGTGCATGCGTCCACGACACGGTCGACCGCCTATTTGTTCAGACCTGCACACTGTATCGAGAGACTTTTTGCCCACGCTTTTCGTCGCGAAATTCCGAATAAATTGCCTGGGCGAATAATTCATTGCTTAAAATAATTGTACAATGCGTAGGCTTATTGGAATTAAATTTCGGGGCAACGATACCAACCTTCCGCATTTGTCACACTGTTCGGTAAACATATTTCCATGCAATTCAGCGAGATTCTGTCTCTGCACTCCAGATCGGAGATGCAAGCCGTCAATATTCTGGCTTATGATAAACTTAATTCTCTCTGAAGATAATAAAATGATGATTAATTAAAAGCTATCAATTTATATAGGAGAAACTTTTACGTAGAACTAAGACAGTACTCACTAGCATCTATTAATTTTTTCAATGCCATGTGTGTCTTTGTAGGAACCGCTTCGTCGAAGGAAATGTTCATCGTGGGCTTTAAACCTTTTTGTTCTAATGTCCATACCCCATTTGTACCTCTACAAAACCATACATGGTATCATACGGATCGTACGAAAAATAAATTACCTCCAATAACATACAATAATGGAATGAAGCATTTAAATATTCCCATTACTAATATATTCAATTACTCGTTAAAAAAACAGAAAGTGTATATATAAATAATTACAAATATTAATTCGCAATTTCGAACGAAAGCAAGTATTTTTTGTTCATATTCTCGAAATTTCTCTGCATCAGCATCATTGTCCTGCAAAATTCTCGAAATTTCATCCAATGCATTCTGCCTCGCATATTTAATCTATCCGAATTTCGAGTCGGATCACGGTCACCATTGTCGCGCGCAACAATGGTGGACGCGTCGATCAACAGGAAATTTCGTCCCCGTACATTCGCGGCTCCGTTATTCCCGCTCGATTAATTTAAAAGAAATTGGCCAGTGGCGCTTTCGAACGCATAACAGAGATCGGGAATTACGAAATGAACGGGGAGAGGGTATGCGTGGAGGGAATGGGGGGGTACATAGAAGTAGGGTGGGGATTCGAGCGAAAAATTACAAATGATAATCACCGAAAATCCGGGATGCCCGCAGCAGTACTGATGCCGGCACCGGTGTGGACGACGACGTGCCGTGACGCTTGCATCCAATCGGCCAGAAGGCCACATTTCAGTCGCAAAGCCTCGACACTGTCGTATCTCTATAAGAAAAAAAAGCCGCCCCCAAAAAAATGCAAAAATTTGCACGGATCGGAGAATCGACGATTGAAAATCGTCGTGGATGGCGGAATCCCGCCAAACGAGAAATAGTGGACGACGCTTTTCTTACCTCCTCCAAACCCAGCACTCCTTTGTTTTCGTATTGCGAGAGACCGTCCGCGTAACTGCATGACATTTTGCTCGCGCGATCTATCGAAAATTTCCGCACGAAAACCCGTCTACGACGCTAACAATGGCACGATCGTGTTTTTTATTGCGCGGAAACTGGCATTTCGTGAACGATATTACCGGGTTCCCATGTGTCGCGTCGACACGTAAACAATTTGTAAGTTAATGACCGCGTGCTGTTATGTTTATACGCTACGAATGACGATAAGTGATAGGAAACTCGAGATCCACCGAGAACGCATTCTGTTTTATAGACTGCACTGCATGCAATGAAATGGCACTTGAACAGAAAGAAGATAATAAACGTGCAGCGCGTGCGCAATACGCACCCCTGGGAGAGGTGGCTATAGCGCTGCAGACGCTTGAGGTTCTCGCGTCCATTCAATTCATGCCGCGAACACTCAGCGCCATCCGCAGACTCTCTCCGCGACTTAACCCTGTCCGGCGGTAACATTCGAAACCACTGTCATTTGTCTATTAGCTTTGCGATAAAGCTCGCATTCTTCATCTTTTATTTAATTTCGTCCTTCTGCCCACCCGTTTTAAAAAATTAGTGGCGATATATTCTTTGTATTTACTTCTTGGCTTACCATGTTAGGATTGGAACTATTCGTTGAGGAATTTAAATACTTTCAATCATTTTTGGTCTCGTTTAGTTAAGGGGGTAGACGCGGCACAGGCGAGTTACAGCAATAGACAAATCATCCAATGTATTTTTTCGGCCAGCATTTTTGCGACCCCAGGTCCTATTACCATTTTCGTGTCAGTCACAACGTTACCAACAGATTATAGGAAACGATGCGAAAAATAAATAATGTTAAAGGATTCTTTTGTTCTTTGCCGCAATTCTTTGCTGTGTAATTATTGTTATGTGTATCTATTATATGTATATTTTATTTCAAATCTTATATAAATTTTAATATTACTTTTGCTACAAGTTGTAATACGTGTACT
Source organism: Nomada ferruginata (assembly GCA_963583965.1). Lineage (NCBI taxonomy): Eukaryota > Metazoa > Arthropoda > Insecta > Hymenoptera > Apidae > Nomada > Nomada ferruginata. Next base: position 13,085,676 of record OY757218.1, read on the forward strand.
AAATATAAAATGAAGATTATAATAAATAATCTACGTATGCATAGGCTGCACAATTGCTGTAATTTAAATTTATAAATTTCTACATAATGACTATTTGTAATAATTATGTAATTTGTACTTTGTGCAGTAGTTTGAATAAATATTCAGTGAAGGAAATTAACTGTTTTTGTTATTACCCATTCCTTTGATACTGCAGTGTCCAGTTCCTATTCCTTAAACAAGTTATACCGTGACTGGACTTAAAATGCACACGTCTGGAGCGGAAAACTTGTAAAAATAAACCTACGTCACAAATAATTAAACTTTAGAGAGTTTGGGAAATGACGTCACGTTCTAGGAATTTCCGAGCGCTTAAACTTTCGAGTTTCGGTTAAAAAATATCTGCTGAAAGTCGTGGATTTGTATCAGGAGAATATGATATGCAAGGAGGTATACGAACCTCGGCAGTTCTTGGAAATGACGTCACGTTCCAGGAATTTCCGAGCGCAAAATATCTGCGTTTCTGGCAAAAATTTCTCGCTGAAAATCGTGGATTTGTATCAGGAGAATATGATGTGCAAGGAGGTCTTTGATCGCAACAATTCTAGGAAATGACGTCACGTTCCAGGAATTTCCGAGCGCAAAATTTCTGAGATTCTGGCAAAAATATCTCGTCGAAAATCCTGGATTTGTATTAGGAGAATATGATAAGCGAGGAGGTCTTTCATCGCAGCAATTCTTGGAAATGACGTCACGTTCCAGGAATTTCCGAGCCCAAAATTTCTGAGATTCTGGCAAAAATATCTCGTCGAAAATCGTGGATTTGTATTAGGAGAATATGATAAGCGAGGAGGTCTTTCATCGCAGCAATTCTTGGAAATGACGTCACGTTCCAGGAATTTCCGAGCGCAAAATTTCTGAGATTCTGGCAAAAATATCTCGTCGAAAATCGTGGATTTGTATCAGGAGAATATGATATGCGAGGAGGTCTTTCATCGCAGCAATTCTTGGAAATGACGTCACGTTCCAGGAATTTCCGAGCGCTTAAAATTCTAGATTCTCCCAACAAATTTTTCGAGGAATGGAGACTTTGAAAATGATTGAGAATTTCCTGCTGCCAAGTTTAATAACGTATAGGGCAATTTTTACAAGTTTCTCGTTTCAGGACTTTGCATTTAAAGTTCGTCCACGGTACTTCTCGTATAAGGAATTGGAATTAGGTTCTTTCAAGGATTGGTAAGGTATGAAATTAAAAAGAGCAGTGGAATTCTTTTCATTGGCAATTTATTTAAACTAATTAATGACGATACAAGTTACAAAAATGTTGCAATTCAAATTTACAAGCTAATCCTTATGAACTACTCCTTTGTATCTATTTATAATACATTTTACAACTAAATCTTTTATCAATTCTAAACTAACATTTATGTTATATGAGGAATACTATAAACATAAATAATCTGACACTTATAAACTATTCTTTGAAGTTAATTTACAATATATCTTACAGATAAAACTTGTACTAAAATTTACGTACTTTATATGCTAATTCTTATTTTAAATTACAACAATTATGTAACTTGTGCATATGTAAATTATTTATTATATCTTTCATTTTATATTTAGCACATTCAGTAGAACTTGTAGTAAAAGTAATATTAAAGTTTATATAAGATCTACCGAATAAACTTAATATAAAATAAAATATATAATAGATATACATAAGAGTTAACACATTGGCGACAGGGCATTTGGAATACAGTTCTAAAATAACGCGTATACGTGTCATCCATCACCAATGTGTTAATTACACAATTATACGCTATGCACTAATAGTTGCAAAGTATTTTTATAAACTAATTTACTATAACTAATGTATGTGGCAAGAGTTATTCTTTCTTCTTTCTTCTCTTTATGTATGATGAGAAGTGCCGGTCAATGCTCTTTACTCTTTGCCTGCGAAACCTGCACACACAAAAAATATATTATTAAGTGTGTAACAAGAGAGAGAAAGATTATTACGGAACAAAGGGAGGGCCCAACCAGAAGCGTAAGGAAAGGAAAAATATGTGACCTGTGCGGACAAAGTTTGGAACGTTAGAACATCTATTAACACGTTGAGTGGCACGTCAGTCATTGGTGACTGACATTAGACTTTTTGTCCAGGTCGTATCAGTCACTGGTGACTGACACTAAACTTTCCGTTCAGGCGCCGGCGTTTCACAGTGTTAAGCTACGCTGTGGCGTGCTGTTTCGCATGTCGAGTCCTGTGGCCTAAGCGGAAATCGAGACAAAACCGGCGTGGCACACAACGTGTTCAGAGTATGGACAGAAATAGAGATAATAGGAACTAACAATGACTTACGAATTTGAAATGACACAGGGAGGAAAGGGAAATATGTACAATAGATATGCAATAAAGAGATAAGCAAATAGGGTAATACGTAAGGTAGAGAAGGTATGAAAAGGATGGGCGAAACAGAAGATGAAAGTATTGGAAAGATAGGTTATATTTACACTAAGCCCAACTTTCATTGCTGCGAGACCGGAATAATAAATAATACTACTATTAGTATGTATTTATTACATGCTGCAAAATTGATTTAAAGACCAAAATATTCACAAATGTATTTACCTTTGCTAAAGATCTTGTTTGTTCTACAATAAAATGAAGAACGGAGCTTACATGTTACTACACATAACGTAGAGTTAATACTAAGTTTGCTAACACTTTATTCATATGAAATTGAGAACACGAATTGATTTCAAGCATCATTAATTTACTTATATAAATAGAGACATAAGTAATCAAATTATGTTAATCTTATCGTACCACTATTTCTAAACAAGTGCTTGAAATGACATACCACTGGTATCCCTGACTTATCTACACCCAAATTGGTCTATAGTTTCGCCATCTATAAAGAAGTGCTCGAAACTACCCATATTTCTGCTTTATCTAAAGCCATTAGGATCGCCATCTATACAGATGTGAATGAAACTAATCAGGCCCTATCTACACGTAGGGTAAGTAAGGGCTCGAGTAGTTTCAACAAGTTGTGTATAGGTGGCGATACCATAGTAGCACTGTAGGTATAGCAGAGACCCGCGTAGTTTCAAACACATCTTTACAAATATTAATTAATTTATGAATTAAAATTAGACTTCTTCAGTATTATGAATATACATCATCCACGTAAATCGCCATTATCGCTTCTATTACTAGTATGTATTTATTACATGTTGACAAACGTGTTTCCTACAACTAAACCTTGTATTAATTCTAAACTAACATTTATGTAATATAAAAAATACTATAAACATAAATAATCTAATACTTATAAACTATTCTTCGAAGTTAATTTTAAAAATATCATACTAATAAACCTTATACTAAAATGTACGTACTTTATATGCAGAAGCTTATAAAATTAAATTGCACCAATGTATAACTTGTGCGTATGAAAATAATTTATTATACCTTTCATTTTATATTTACCACATTCAGTAGAACTTGTAGTAAAAGTAATATTAAAGTTTATATAAGATCTACCGAATAAACTGAATATAAAATAAAATATGTAATTGCTATACATAACAATTAATTACACAATTGTTTTAAATTAAACTTACAGGCTAATAGTTACAAACTATTTTTATAAACTGTGGGAGTGGGTGGGGTCCAGCATTGGAACATAGGGCATTTATGACTGGGCCACTTGGGACAGGGCTGATCTGCAGACATGTAGCAATGGTCTGCGATGCAGGCCGTGCATAAACGAGGGAAATTACACAGCGTAGTTGGAGGAGCAGAAGAGGGTAGATTGACCAGCAGGGTAGTGTGGTATTCGGAGTGAAGCAGCATGGAACTGAGTGTCAACAGCGCAGCGTAGAACAACGTGGAGCAGTGTGGAACAACGTAGGCTTCTATAGAATAGATTAAGATATATACATTTAGTTGTGCAAAGTATCTTTCGGTATATCAAATATAAATATTTTATATTGCACTTACATCGGCCTTGATTGCATAAACCTTCCAATTCCACAAAACCAATTTACTGTAGCTGAAGTATGTGGCAAGAGCTCTTCTTTCTTCTTTTCATACACCATGAGAAGTACTGGTCAATGCTCCTTATTCTTTGACTGCAAAACCTGCGCACACATAAAATATATTAGTATGTGGCAATAGAGAAAAAATTGTTGATGGATGACTAAAGGAACAAAAAATATGGGAGTGCCTTACAAGAAGCGTAAGAGCAAGACAAGATGTGTAAATCGTAAGGTAGAGAAGGTTTGAAAACGAAGAGCGAAACAGAAGATGAGAGTGAAGATAGTATTGTAAAGATAGGTTATATGTACACTAAGTCCAACTTTCATTACTGCGACACCGAAATAATGAATAATACTGCTATTACGATGTATTTACCTTTGGTAAACAGCTTGATTGTTGTAGAATAAACTGAACAATGGAACATACAATGTTATTACACATATTAATTTCAATGTAGATTGTAATACTGTGTTTGCTAACACATTATTGATATGTAAATGAGAGTACGAAACAATTTTCCAGCATTATTAGCTTAATAATATAAATGAAGATATAAATAATCAAACTTAATTATGTTCAACGCACCGCTATTTATAAACAACTAGTTGAAGTTTCGTACCACTCGTATTCCTGTTTTATCTACACCATAAGTGGCCTATAGTATGGCCATCTATACGGAACTCCTTGAAACAACTCGCGCCTGCTATCATATCGCCATCTATACAGAAACTCTTGAAACTACTCGGGCCTCTGCCATATCTCCACTTAAGGTAATTAACAGGCACGAGCAGTTTGAAAGAGTTTCGTAGAGATGGCGATATCATAGCAGGTGCTAGTAGTTTCAAGGAGTTCCGTATAGATGGCGATACCATAGCAGATGTGAGTAGTTTCAAGGAGCTTCGTGGAGATGGCGATACCATAGCAGGCACCGTAGATATAGCAGAGACCCGCGTAGTTTCAAACACATCTTTACGCATATTAATCAGTTTATGAATTAAAATATATACATGGGTATTTCCATCACCAAAAAACTTGAGGAATAAGAAAATGTAATTCTCTAGGCGAAACATATATGAAAATTACTAAAGAATTATCTCTAGAGCGACAGTAAATAGTACATAATATTTACAACTACAAATATGTAGATACAAAAATAGAACAGAGTATTAACAGAAGTAATTACAATAAGAACTTGAGGTTCTGTCCACTTAAATGAGTACAGTAACCAATGCCCACTGATTAAGGGCTACCTACCGAACAGTATCCGGGGATGTGACTCGCCAGGAACTGTTGTTCGATTGCTGATCAAAAGTTGAAATAACTCGGACGCCCGCTCTATCCGCGATTCATCTGAACAGGTCCAAGAATTGGTAGGGAAAACTCCCTGAACATTAATTGGGGGAAAAAAACGAACATTAAGCGAGCACTACTGTACTTTGAGTCCTACGTTCAATGCGCAGTCGATTCGCTCGAATTATTTTCCACATAATTATGAAACGTCTGTTAAACGTTTAATAGTTATACGATAAATAATCGATTGCCCAGGTCTCACCACGTGGAGGTTACTGCGCATGGAGACCCACCCTAGCCACGGCCCTTCCACCCTCCAATTACGCGAAAGCTAATTCTAATATAACATGTGAGAAAGAAAAATCTCCTATTATTGTCAATTTGTAGAACGTTCATTAATTGATCGTAGTACAAGTAAGACAACAAGAGGAGTACTTGGAAAATTCACGACCGAAAGCTAAATTATATATGAGAAGGAAACCTCAAAGAAAATCTGCAATAGAATTCAATTTTCTGAAATAAAACTTTCTTAAAAATATATCCTATGATCTTAAAAACTAGACAACGAAATATTATTACAGCAGTGTACACTGCTGTCTCAAAAACAAAGACACAGATTAAAAATAAATCCTCCTTCTTAAATACTAGATTAGAGTCAAATGCGCCCTGCCTGGCTAAAGATCTAACTTAAAACTAAAATCATCCTACCTAATATAATATCTAAGAGTTTAATTAAAAGAACAATTTCAATGATATCCTACCTAAATAGGAACGTAACAGATACTTTATCATATTATTGTAGGTACAAGTATGCATATACTTAATTCCTCTCCAATTAGTCCATATTAATTTTGTGGTCCATGCCTTCCTAGAACAGACAACTGACAACTGGGCAGGGGCTGGGCACGGACAGGGGCAGGGTGAGAGTGTGGTCATATTAAACATATTTTAAGCAATCCTCTTCTTCAGCTGAGTCCTTTCAATCCTTCTGAAACAAAGACAAATTGGAAGTAATTAGTAAAGCATTATAAAAATCTTAAACTCATAACTGGGATCAAATGGGAGGCAAGTAACGAAAGTGACTGCTACCGAGCAGTCCGCGAGCCCTCGGCCCAGAGTCTGGACAGTAACACGACTTACAATCAACACCTGTTTCGATACCGAGCCACAGCAATCATTGAGGAACGGACATGCAAGACCGCAACCGCGAATCCAGATTAGGTCCCCTTATGCCTTCTGCCACCCCAAGGTGTGCTTGGCGTGGTCTAACGGGGAGAAGTATCCCACTTGGCGGTTCACCTGTCCAGAACCACAGTCACAGCCTCACACACCGCTCGTCGCTGAAAGTGCAACCCAAATATCGCAACAGGTGCAACAGCGCCTTACCATCGGTCCTCTGAGCCGAGAACGGAAAAGGGAATGAAGCAAAAAACGAAATGAAGCAAAAGACGGAATGAAGCAAGAAAGGAAATGAAGCAAAAGGGGGAATGAAGCAAAAAAGAGAATGAAGCAAAAATGGGAATGAGAGGGGAAAGTGCAATGCGCAGTCAATTCGCTCGAATTATTTTCCGCATAATTATCAAACGTCGGTTAAACGTTTAATAATTATACGATAAATAATTAATTGCCCGGGTCTCACCACGTGGAGGTTACTGCGCATGGAGACCCACCCTAGCCACGGCCCTTCCACCCTCCAATTACGCGAAAAGTAATTCTAATATAACTTGTGAGATTGAAAAATCCCCTATTATTGTCAATTTGTAGAACGTTCAGTAATTGATCGTAGTACAAGTAAGACAACAAGAGGAGTACTTGGAAAATTCACGACCGAAAGCTAAATTGAATATCACAGAAGGAAACCTGAAAGAAAATCTGAAAGTGAATTAAACTTCCTGAAATAAAACTTTCTTAAAAACATATCCCATGATCTTAAAAACTAGACAACGAAATATTATCACAGCAGTGTACACTGCTGTTTTAAAAACCAAGACACAGCTTAAAAATAAATCATGCCTTCTTAATTACTAGATTATATTCAAATGCACCCTGCCTGACTAAAGATCTAACTTAAAACTAGAATCACCCTACCTAATATAATATCTAAGAGTTCAATTAAAAGAACAATTTCAATAATATCCTACCTAAATAGGAACGTAACAGATACTTTATCATATTATTGTAGGTACAAGTATGCATATACTTAATTCCTCTCCAATTAGTCCATATTAATTTTGTGGTCCATGCCTTCCTAGAACAGACAACTGACAACTGGGCAGGGGCTGGGCACGGGCAGGGGCTGGGCACGGGCAGGGGCTGGGCACGGGCAGGGGCAGGGTGAGAGTGTGGTCATATTAAACATATTTTAAGCAATCCTCTTCTTCAGCTGAGTCCTTTCAATCCTTCTGAAACAAAGACAAATTGGAAGTAATTAGTAAAGCATTATAAAAATCTTAAACTCATAACTGGGATAAAGTGGGAGGCAAGTAACGAAAGTGACTGCTACCGAGCAGTCCGCGAGCCCTCGGCCCAGAGTCTGGACAGTAACACGACTTACAATCAACACCTGTTTCGATACCGAGCCACAGCAATCATTGAGGAACGGACATGCAAGACCGCAACCGCGAATCCAGATTAGGTCCCCTTATGCCTTCTGCCACCCCAAGGTGTGCTTGGCGTGGTCTAACGGGGAGAAGTATCCCACTTGGCGGTTCACCTGTCCAGAACCACAGTCACAGCCTCACACACCGCTCGTCGCTGAAAGTGCAACCCAAATATCGCAACAGGTGCAACAGCGCCTTACCATCGGTCCTCTGAGCCGAGAACGGAAAAGGGAATGAAGCAAAAAACGAAGTGAAGCAAAAGACGGAATGAAGCAAGAAAGGAAATGAAGCAAAAGGGGGAATGAAGCAAAAAAGGGAATGAAGCGAAAAAGGGAATGAGAAGGGAAAGTGCAATGCGCAGTCAATTAGCTCGAATTATTTTCCACATAATTATCAAACGTCTCTTAAACGTTTAATAATTATACGATAAATAATTGATTGCCCGGGTCTCACCACGTGGAGGTTACTGCGCATGGAGACCCACCCTAGCCACGGCCCTTCCACCCTCCAATTACGCGAAAACTAATTCTAATATAACATGTGACAAAGAAAAATCTCCTATTATTGTCAATTTGTAGAACGTTCAGTAATTGATCGTAGTACAAGTAAGACAACAAGAGGAGTAGTTGGAAAATTCACGACCGAAAGCTAAATGGAATATCAGAAGGAAACCTGAAAGAAAATCTGCAAGAGAATTCACGTTCCTGAAATAAAACTGTCTTAAAAATATATCCTATGATCTTAAAAACTAGACAACGAAATATTATTGCAGTGGTGAACACTGCGGGCTTAAAAGCTAAGACATAACTTAAAAATAACCCCTACTTTCTTAAATTTTAGATTAGATTCGAATACGCCCTGCCTGACTAAAGAGCTAACTTAAGACTAGAATCACCCTACCTAGTATAACATCTAACAGATCGAATAAAAGAACAATTTCAATAATATCCTATCTACATAGGACTGTAATAGATACTCTCCCATACTCATGTAGGTATGAGTATACATATACTTGGATCCTCTTCGGTTAGTCCGTATTAATCTCTCGTGGTCCATGGTGTCCTAGAACAGACAGAAACCCGAAGCAAAAAATTGCAGCACCTGCCAACAATATTTGGTTTTATAAACCCTGCCTAATTAAAAGTCTAATAATTTCAATTCGTGTAAAACCTGCCAGTATAAAGATCTAAGATTGTGTGTTGAGATAAATCCTACCTACATAAAGAGCTAAATGTATTGTTCGATTTATATTTGGGCCTGCCTAATTAATTGTCTAACACCTGTAATTAGTTAATAAGGACAGGGGTTTGGGGCAGGGATGGGGTGAGGGTGTGTTCGTATTATACATTGTTTCATGAATCCTCTTCTTTTCAATGCTTCTGAAACATGCACAAACTCGAAATAATTAGTAAAGCATTATAAGAATGAATTCTTAAACTCACAAATTGAATCGACGAGGCTGGCTCTTTAATTTTAAACTTTCCAGTCGTGTCTTTGATAATATTTCTGGATCTGTATTCTATATATTCCACCCTTGAGCCTCTGACGTATGTACTTATGTTTGTTTAATATAGCATATTTGGGTTCATCTGTGAATCTGTAACAATCTCAAGCATTGGATTAGTGACATCCCCAAGCCTCCCCATTTTATATCGAAATGAAGCTGCTTTTAATTCGTAATAACTGAATTTTAGCGCAGTTAATAAATCAGAATTGATATGAAAAATGCTGCTACTTTTTGTTAACAATAGTTAATTGGATTTCGGCCAAAGTGATATATTCTTTTGTACGTTCTAGATCAAACTGAATGGTGGTATCACGTTCATTAAAAACTTCAAAATGAAGTAGTCACATTTCACTACAATTGATTCTATTTTGCTTCAACAAAGAAGCGACAAACGATTACTCGGAAGAAAAATATCAAACTTCAACTATCACCATGCCGAGACCCAACTACTGCCAATAACGTTTTTCGTGCAAGGATTTTTGTTTAAACATTTACGGATATCGCGAGTGAATTTCAATTTCTACAAAGCAAGCTCGAAAAGTTATAAAAATTGGCTCTACTAAAAAAAAGGTTAAGATAGAATTGCAACAATTAAGAGGAAATATTTAAGAGTTAAACTCCAATAATGAACAGTCACTAGTATTAACTCTAATTTAAATTTACTATCTAGAATTATTATAAATTTATCAAAGATTCTGCAAATTATATCTGTTTTTTACTTTGCTCTTTTTCTTTTCTTCTTCTTTCTTTTCTTTTCTTTTCTTTTCTTTGTTCTTTTTCTTTTCTTTTCTTTTCTTTTTTCTTTCCTTTCTCTTTCATTTATTTTCTTTTTATTTCTTTTCATTTCGTTCACACAGTAATTTACTAATATGTATGCAAATTTTTAGCAGTACTTCCATCAACAGACATTCCAGGTAGTATAATTATTAAGAAAAATAAAATAAAAAGAAAGGCAAATATAAAACGCTGAAAAGAAAAAGTTCCTGGTTCAGGAACAGGCTTCCAATTGGAAGCAGATGGGGACTAGTAGTCGCAACTCTACTTAAAAACGCGATCTTTAATCAACGCAACGCTAACTGGAACTCGCGATACAATCATTTCGCAACACTATTTATTAAGACTGATAGAAAGCAAACAGTAAATTATATGTACTATCCAAAATTAAGCAAATTGAAGATCCTCTGAAAAATGAACTGAAAGTTCCAATACGCGAAAGCTATTTCCGCAACACTAGAAGCTCACATGTAAAGTATATTATAAAATACTACAATTTAACTAACAATAAGAATAGCAATAAGTGGCATTTAACGCAACTCTAACTCGACCCGTTCGCAAGTTTTTCGCAACTCTAAAGCAACGCGATATTTTTGGGAGGGCTGTATCGTTGGGCCGGAATGTGCATCGGCCAAGTACAAATAAAAGTTCTACAAATGAAAATGCAAGCACAGTGACAAAGTAGTAACAAAGAATGATTCCCCATTCTTAAAAAGAATGGGGTACCATTAGTAGTTGCCCTCTTGAGTGACAGTTTATTGGGCCTCTTCGGCATATAGCCTCTCCATTTCGATGGACCCAAGGGCCAGCTGAAACTTAATCTAGGCTCGAGGCTCTAATCGAAAACCAAAGAAAAACTTATAAAGGTGAAATAAAAAGTTTGAATCGCGGAGCTAAATGGAACACACGTGGTCGAATCACGACCAAATAAAATCGTAAAATTGTGATTACGGAAAATCACATAGATTACGATTAAAATTGTAATCGTTCTTCGTTCACACGTGCAGCCTCGAGCATAATGTAACGCGTTTCGTTTCGGAGCCTAAATCGCGACCACGACCGCGAAGGATTCGAAAAATCGATAGGCAAAGCCAGAGGCGAACGCATTTTCGTTCGCGCCACAGCTTCACCGTCGACTTTTCAAATCAGATTTCCTGAAACAGGTTGAACACGCGAAATAGTGCCTACCCGATCGGAGACTGTGTCAACCTGCCCGGCCCTACCTACTTATGTCTATCAATCACACCAGAAAGTATGCTACCTATCCTACCTGGACCTATATTTAAAAAATGGCAAACAAACACACCAACACACGACACTCCACGGTTCTCAGTCAAACACTTGGGCGCAAAAGCCTACACTAGGGAGGCGTCCCGGGACACCCCCGACACCCAAGTGCTGTCACACAACTTGCACACTCTAATGTACGTACCATTTTTCTGAAATCGACTGACAGTGGCTGGGATCTCTGCGTTCACGTGGAAAAAACCACGTCGCGGTTGAGATATTTAGTAGATATTTAATAAAATAATTAAATAGCACCGATACAAGAGGTACTTGATAGCAATTGATAAGTATATTCAATTCTTTTTGGCATTTGGCCTCTGTCATCTTAAATGACAAAAACTTCGTGCCCAAGTATAGTAGGAATTATTGAAGCAAATAATACTAAAAATGATGTCTCTGTTTTAAATTGATGGACATCTTATCTTGGTCATAATAGCTACATTTTAATACGGAACGACGCAAATCCACAGCCTAACCACACACACAATGCGGATATTACGTCGTGCACGATACACCAACGCACTGTCAGTCGCCAACAATAAATCATTTTATGGCTTATAAACTAAAAAATATCATCGTGCTCTACCACCGTTCTCCCACCCAAGTAGCACCGGGGCACATGAGTGGGATCCGGGCAGTGAACACGGAAAGGGTTAAACCTGAAAATCCTCGTCTAAAAAGATGATAAGGACATACTGATTTTCTAACGGACTAAAATACATATATATGTACAACAGATCTATATATGATTCTATTTTATTGAAGAGAAAATTAAATGACTCTACTTTATTAGCAAAATTGTGCAATGACTCTACTATATTAGAAAAATTATGCAGTGACTCTACTTTATTAGAAAAATTATTCAAAGACTCTACGTTAATAGAGAAATTATTCAACGACTCTACTTTAATATACTTTGAATTAAATTGAAACATCCTCGGGCGTTCCCGTTATCAAAGCATTGATTCTAAAACGCAAGATTGCTTTAAAAGTTGATTGCCTTGATTTCGAAAACTACCCGTTCGCGTATTGTCTTCTTGTACATTCAGGTTTAATTAACATTTTGTACGGAAACAATGAACGTATCGATATCTTTAAACGCTAAAGACTAATATGGATATCGAATAATAAAATTATTCGATAGTTCCAACAAATTGATAAGGTAAATGAGTACCTTCACTTTATATATTATCAAAGTAGAAAAAGATGAAATACACTCTTACTAACAGCAATAATTATGCAATTTATTCTAACTGTGCAGTCATTGCAATTGACAAGTAAACGAAGTCGAATGGTATTCGACTTCTCCACTACAAACTAATGCACGTAGAATACTGGACGTTACTTTATATTCATTCAATAATGAATAACTATTTAAATATCGTTTCATAGGTATTCAATTAAATACTCTATTATAAAAAGATATATAGTGATATATTTTGTACTAAATATGATCTGTTTTAAAATTATCAAGCTATTTAAAAACGCGTTGTACAAGAAGACCTATCCTCACATAATATAAAGCAGTAAAGAAGTTACTACTCATGAGTATATTTCCATATACCCATGGTCACAGTGCTTGCCAGAAAAATCTACGTAATTACAACCAGTCACCCGTGTCGGTTCGGACCTTTCGTCCTGCGACATGATTGAGTGACCAGAGGAACTTTAAAGCATGCCACTCACCGGTTGCAGACTCACCAGGTGTGCGGTCAAGCTCGTCGCCATCGGAGCCATGGAAGCTGCTGAAACATTCAAAAAGAGCAAACAACATTAAAATCTATGTATTTTCAGTACTTTTGGAATGTGTTAATTATCAATGATTATTGCAATACAAGATTAAAGAAATAATGAGATACTTACTCGTCAAATTGATGGCTGAAAGCCCGAACTCGCTGAACAGGACACTGACTCTAATGGAACACTTATGATTGACGAACAAAGTGATTCTAATTTCGCGACAGTATTTCTACTGTTTTTGTGACTGCTACCGAGCAGCCCGCGAGTCCTCGGCTCAGAGTCTGGACAGTAAAACGACTTAGCATCGAGACCAGTTTCGATTCCGAGCCACAGAAATCATTAAGGCACGGATATGCAAAACCACAACCACGATTCTAGATTATGACCCGTATGCCTTCTGCCACCCCAAGGTGTGCTTGGCGTGGTCTAACACATAGGAATTTCCTACTAGGCGGGCCAAAGTGTCCAGAAAAGCAATCACAGCCCCACACACCGCCCCCCGATGACACTGCAACCCGGATATTGCAAGAACCGCGACCACGATTCCAGAATGGTGGATAACCTACCCATGTTAGAGAATAACGTAGTCTAACCGAGGGCCTCGTGACCAGGGTCCAGAACCACAATCACGCCCCCGCACATCGTAACTCGCTGATACTAAGTCCCTAACCATCAGTCCTCCGAGCCGAGAACGGAAAAGGAAATGGAATAATTGTGATCGACGAACAAAGTGACTCTATTTTTCGCGAGAGTATTATTTCGGAGCAAACACTGACTCTAATTTCGCGTCTCTTTACTGTTATTTATGTTGAATTATTATTAAGAGCGGCTGCGCTCAAAAAATAATAAAAAGAACTTTGACGGAACAAGCACTGACTCTACCAACCGCATTGCGCGCGGCCAACAATATCGTTATGGTGATACAATTGAGCCCATGGCAGCTTCTGAAACATTCAAAAGAACAGACAACATTGAAATCTTTGCGTTTTGAGTACTTTTCGATCATGATAATTATCAAAGACCATTGTAAAATAAGATTAAAGAAATACAGAGATACTTACTCTTCGAGTTGATGGATGAGTGCCCGAACTCGCCGAACTGCATCGGTGCTGACTCTAATACCGGAATACTTATTGCGAAAGAAAAAAAAATAAAATAAAAGACTACTATCGCGCACGTCAATTGTGATCGACGAACAAAGTGACTCTAATTTCGCGAGAGCAATATTTCGAAGCAAACACTGACTCTACTTTCGCGTATCTTTACTGTTATTTATATTTAGTTATAATTATTATGAGCGGTTTCGCTCTAAAAACAATAAAAAGAACTTTGACGGAGCAAGCACTGACTCTACTGACCGCATTGCGCGCGGTCATCAAAATTTTCTGAAAGAGAATCTGTACAAGTTAGTAAATAGGGTGAGGAGGTAGAAATTGAAGCAATACACATTTGATTTTATTTATCTCTTTCTTATTTCTTCATCCTGTCAAACGTCTGTTGAGGAAATACTGCTTTGTTTTAATAAAGTACTACCGTATTACTATTCTGATTTAATTACTGTTAATTGTCTATTCAAGATATACTATTATAGATTAATATAAATGATTTATCAAAAGCTCTCGCGATAGGAAATCGATTGTTAGATAAACGCGTATTAATTAATAGAAGCTAATAGTCAAGCGTATGCGGTGGTAAACTAAAACTCGAAATGTGATTGAATTGTAGGGTGATGTACATCGCTAACCTTCGACAACATAGACGACCTTACGCTGCGACGCTTGAACTGATAATGACGTCGCGTCGCGTCGCGTCCCGAACCTCCCCACTCCGCGCCGTCGCGTCGGTAGCGCTCGCTCGCGCTCGGTCCTATTCGCAATTTCCGAAAATCTTTCAAGGTTTCCGACCGCGGCCGTGCGGTCTACTATCCTTGGGTCACCTATGCGACTTCTACTGTTTCTGACCAACCTTGAGCTGGACCTACGACCCTTGGGCCATACCTACTGGACTTCTACTGTTTCTGGCCAACTTTTAGCTGGACTTACGACCCTTAGACCATACCTACTGGACTTCCACTGTCTCTGGCCAACTTTTAGCTGGACCTACGACCTTTGGAGCATACCTGTCGGACTTCTACGGTTTCTGGCCAACTTTTAGCTGCACCTACGACCCTTGGGCCATACCTACTGGACTTCTACTATCTCTGGCCAACTTTTAGCTGGACCTACGACCTTTGGAGCATACCTGTCGGACTTCTACGGTTTCTGGCCAACTTTTAGCTGGACCTACGACCCTTGGGCCATACCTACTGGACTTCTACTGTCTCTGGCCAACTTTTAGCTGGACCTACGACCTTTGGAGCATACCTGTCGGACTTCTACGGATTCTGGCCAACTTTTAGCTGGATCTACGACCCTTGGGCCATACCTACTGGACTTTTATGTTTTCTGCCCAACTTTTAGCCGGACCTACGGCTCTAGGATCGTGTCTATTGTACTTCTTCGGGTTCTGACCGACGTATAGCTGAACCTACGATCCCAGGGTTATACCTACTGGACTTTTTCGTTTTAAACACGTGTTTACCCCCTTAAGACTTTTCCCCATCACTTTCTTTACTTTTCTTCTCATCTTTTGGAGCACCGGGACCCAACTTGGGGCACTGGGACCCCACTTGGGGCACTGGGACCCCATTTGGGGCACTGGGATCCCATTTGGGGCACTGGGGCCCCACTTGGGGCACCCGGACCCCTTGGGGGCACTGGTGAGACCCGGTGAGACCCGGACAATCAATTATTTATCGTATACTTTATCGTATAAGGCAAGACAGGGATGTGAGTGGTACCTACATTCAGACACCTGTTTATAAGTAGCGGTGCTATAATTTGGTTCAACAAATTATGTTAATAATCCTCGAAAACCGTTTCGTACACCCATTTACATATCAATAAATTGTTAGGAAACACAGTGCTACAATCTACATAAAAATTAATTTTATTCTACAACAATCAAGCTCATTAGCACAGGTAAATGCATTTGTGAATATTTTTTCCTTTAAATAATTTTCCAGCATGTGATAAGTACAGTGTGTAACATAATAGGTCCACTTGGATTTTTTGGAATAACTCTGGACCTAGTCAACCGATTCGGTTGAAACTTATTCAACGTGTAGCCTAGCCACTATGGAGTATATGTGCAAAATTTCATATTAATGCAGTGCCTAATTTTTGTACAGTAAACATTTATCTGACTTTCGTCAATTTTTGAACGTAACAAAATGATAGGTCCACTTGCAGAAAAACCAAAACTTCAATTAACTAAAACATAATAACTTTAAGGAATAAATGTTTTCAATAACTTATTGTTTTTCCATCACTTTTTATTAACAAATTCAGTCTCTTGGTCATTGATTCTGCTAGATTTTGCATTTTGTGGTGTAATGCGATTCCAGGCCTCAAATATCGCAGTTTTCAATTTGGCGACAATATTAAATTGCTGACAATTGTTGTACACGTCACATACAAGTTGGCTCCAATGATTTTCTATAGGGTTTGCATCAGGACATCTCGCTGGGCAGGTGAGAGTTCTGATTTTTCGTCCTTGCAACCACTGTCTAGTGCTGGCAGAAACGTGAATTGTCGCATCATCGTGCATTAATTGTAATTTAACCGAAGGAAAACAACACAAGTATGGTACGACATGATCCGCAAGTACTTTCTGGCAAGCTTGCGAGTCCATATGAGTATCGACAAACGTCAAGGTTGCCTTTTCAAATGCCGAAAAACCGGCCCATGTCATTACTGAACCGCTACCAATATTTCATTTGCAGAAATAACGTGGTTCGCGTCGCAAATCATTTCCTTTTAATACTTAATTCTTAATTTAGGTCATCTTCTCGGATGAGAAGAAATTCAATTTGCATAGACTAGACGGCCTTGCACACTATTGGAACGATTTTTGGAAAGATTTTTTTGGCTGGCTTTTCGGCATTTGAAAATCGTCGGATCATGTCGTACCATACTTGTGTTGTTTTCCTTCGGTTAAATTACAATTAATGCACGATGATGCGACAATTCACGTTTCTGCCAGCACTAGACAGTGGTTGCAAGGACGAAAAATCAGAACTCTCACCTGCCCAACGAGATGTCCTGATGCAAAACCTATAGAAAATCATTGGAGCCAACTTGTACGTGACGTGTACAACAATTGTCAGCAATTTAATATTGTCGCCAAATTGAAAACTGCGATATTTGAGGCCTGGAATCGCGTTACACCACAAAATGCAAAATCTAGCAGAATCAATGACCAAGAGACTAAATTTGTTAAAAAAAAGTGATGGAAAAACAATAAGTTATTGAAAACATTTATTCCTTAAAGTTATTATGTTTTAGTTAATTGAAGTTTTGTTACGCTCAAAAGTTGACGAAAGTCAGATAAATGTTTACTGTACAAAAATCAGGCACTGCATTAATATGAAATTTTGCACATATACTCCATAGTGGCTAGGCTACACGTTGAATAAGTTTCAACCGAATCGGTTGACTAGGTCCAGAGTTATGGCAAAAAATCCAAGTGGACCTATCATTATGTTACACACTGTACATACTAGCAGCGGTATTATTCTTTATTTCGGTCTCGCAGCAATGAAAGTTTGGTTAGTGTACATATAAACCTATCTTTGCAATACTATATGAACTCTTCCACTCTCATCTTCTGTTTCTGTTTCTTCTGTCCCTTTTCATACCTTCTCCACCTTATGCATCGCACTATTTCTTGTCTCTTTATCGCACGTCTATTACACATCTTTTCATTTCCTCTCTGTTTCATTACAAATTCCTAAGTCATTTCTGCGCTATTAATTGCTGACTCTTTCCTGTCCCCTCTTTACTTTGGTACTGACGCATTGCTCCCGTTTTAATACATTTGAACCTTCCATTATCCCATACTTACTTATACAGGGTGAGTCTCCTAACGTGACGACCTCAAATAACTCGTAAGGTATTCGTTGCACGAAAAAATGTTTCAAACAAAAGTTGCATGGTATCTAGGGGGACATACAGTGCTCTAATCTGTTTTTTATTACCTTACTTTTTTATTGAGATATTAGGGTCACCTTCAGTTTTTTAAATGGAATGTCTAATATTTTTTTTCGAATTCGGATAAATCATCCAATTTTGCGTAAAAATGTATTACTACAGTGTTACATATTTGACAAATTAATTGTTAATTCCACTCTACCTCCGCCTTTGTACAGATTGAATTAAATATATTTTGCACCGGTGCTAGTACGTAATGAAAAATACAACAGGTCAATAATTGTAAGAATACGTAGCTGAAAAGAATAAAATTACGAGAAACATTCAATGCAATACCAATCCAATGGTACTCGCGATTATAGCAAGGGGGTGTTAATTCAATAACAAATGTTTAAAGGTCGTGTAATTATATTAAAACGAGTATATTAGGAGTAAAATATCAAATCTGTATCGTTGGAATAACTGCGAGCGGTACTGTATGTAAATTTTGTTGTCTGAAACCGAACCTCGTGTGCCGTGCGATTGGCAATCAATTTTATACGTTTGATAAACATTTCATCATAAATTGTAGGTACATGTCGGAATATAATATATAATATAATATACTATAATATCGGTTAATATAAGTAGTAGGTATTGCAAAGTACTGTCAGGCAATAAAGGGGTAAACTGTACCGGGGCCTTTCCTGGGGCACCGGGGCCTTTCCTGGGGCACCGGGGCCCTTCCTGGGGCACCGGGGCCCTTTTTGGGGCACCGTTTCGCATCGTTTTCAATAATCTGTGGGTAACGTTGCGAGTGACACGGAAATGGTAATAGGACGCGGCGTCCCAGAAATCGTGGCCGAAAAAATACATTGCATGTCTTGTCTATTCCTATATCTCGTCGGTGGCTGGATGCACTTGCCGGTGCTATTGCGATGTTGTCATCCATCGTTATAGTGTACTTTATTGTGTACTCGTACATACTCCTCCTGTTTGTACAGTTGTATGTACAGAGGTTCTCTAATCAGCTGGTGGCAATTGATTCTACTATCTATAATTTCTGGCAACATGAAGTCCTCATAGAACTTCCTCAGTGTTTCCCCCCATCTCTGTTGTCCAGAACGTATCATCTCTTTATACCTTTATAACTTTCATTCCTTTCGGCGTCCATAAACAGGATAAAAAACATTCAAGAACTCCGGGAGCGGATTAGGCGCACGCGATCAAGGCGGACGACCCACCAGGTGAATCGGACCTCGTTTGTTTTTAGGGAAGTAGGGCGGGCAACACACGTTTTCGTCCTTTGCAGCCACCTTACAATGGACCTTCTGAGGTCGTGGCAAGGCCGAACCAGAGGCTATTCAGGTGAAGAATAAGCTGAGTAACATTTTAACTGAAAGGCTGAAACCTGCCTACTTTTCTTCATCAGGAAGTATTGAGGAACCAGCGGTTCCAGATTCGTTGCAGGAAGTACGCACCCCAGACGCAAAGGGTCACGTTTGCGTGAAACTTTTCGGCTCCCGCCCAATGGGAGTAGAGAGACGACCTGCGGTCTCGCAGTTGATTGGCTGGGCTTTGGTGACCAGCAGGTAACGGTTGCAGGATCGAGAGAGAGGGTGGTAGGAGAAAGGACGCCAGGTTCGAAAGCGTCGTTTCGAAATTATTCTCAATACAGTTCCTGCCAAAGGAAGTTACAGTGTTACCACTTTAATCAAAGACCAAGGAAAGATCGTTGGTGCTACTTATAGCAATGGCATTGCGTCTTAAGATTGTTATAATACTTTTAATATTTAGCATAGCATTAGTGTTGCCTGCGAGAAATTCGGGAAATTCACGAAAGAAATATCGGAGCTGGCCGAAGTTCAGTGATAATATTGACAACGATCCGTTCCTTACAAAAACGAAGTCAGAGCTTAAGTGCGAGGAATATGCAAGACAAATCTTGGGCACAGCAACTATATTGTTCTTGGTGGGTTCGAATACGGAGGTGATCAAGGTAAATAATCGGAAATGTGATAACACAAATCGTCTTGTCATTGGAGGTGTTAACGCTTCCCCTGGTGAATTTCCACATATGGTTGCTCTGGGCACCCGAGCCCCGGATAGAACATTTAGCTTTTCGTGCGGAGGCACACTTATTGCACCGCAATGGGTACTTACAGCAGCACATTGTACTTATGGGCCCAAAAGTCCAACGGACGCTCGTATTGGCTTTCAGGATTTGAGTGATAACCAGAGTGGTATAACCACTACAATTAGTAAGGTAAAACGTCATCCAAATTATAAACCACCTGCTATCTATGCAGACATAGCTCTTGTAAAGTTAAGTACAGTCATTGTATTTAATGACAATATAAAACCTGCCTGTTTATATCAACAATACGATAATGTTCCTTTGCATGCATGGGTCAGTGGCTGGGGTGTTACTGAATTTGACGGTGAACAGAGTGATCAATTGCAGAAGGCTCTTCTCAAAATTGTCGATAATATAGCTTGTGCATTAAGGCACAATCAGTCAAGCGTAGTACCATATGGAATATCACCAAGTATGATTTGTGCGGGAGATCCTCATGGTGGTTGGTCTAAAGATACTTGTCAAGGAGATTCCGGTGGGCCACTACAAATATTTGATCCAAATAATTGCTTATTTCAAGTAGTCGGTGTTACCAGTTTTGGTCAAGGCTGTACAGTTGTTAATACACCTGGAGTATATTCCAGGGTTTCGCATTACCTTAACTGGATCGAAGAGACAGTTTGGCCGTGAATATAATTTCATAGCGTCAATATACATCTTACTTTGCAAAGATAAAAGATTGTTTATGTTTCAAACTTTTATTTTTAACTGATTCAACCATCGAACGTCAAAATACATGTAAGATCAATTGTACGCGCTTTGAAGCACGTACAAAAATGCTCGTTGAAAATGAGAGCTGAGATTAAATTAAAGTACGGACACGGTACAGCGGGGGTCGATAAACTAAGCACGATACACTAGAATTTTGAAGCGTTTATTAACGACACTAAACACCATGCTTGTAACACAATAACCTTACTCGAGAAAATACTAAAATTATAGAGTTTCGCTTTCTTTATCTCTTTATATTCGCTGTTTGCTAAGAATTCCTGATACGAGTGTGTCACTAAAGATTTAGAAAGGAAGGAACGAGCGTACCTTGCCACCTTTATTTATAGCTGGATCGCTCGTGGAAAGGCGCTAGAACAGGCGGCATATTTCCTGCTCTAGCTAAGGACTTTTCCGGAAGGATCTAGCAAGTGTCTCAACCAATGAATTAATTAGATCGACCGGATGATCGATTCCAGCCCCGTTGATTGGCAGCCGAACTCGTCGCCGATGCGCGGGAAGGCTAGCGTCGTAATCGCGCGCATTTTGAACATCAATATTGCTAATGATAATATCTTTTAAACAGGTTGACGATTCCGCGATCATTATATGTACATGTTAAATTATTTAATGACTGTTAAAATTGTTTCATTGTTTTGCACTGATGTTAAACTTTCTGGGATTTGTTATACTGTTGTGGTATGTGCACATAAACAGCTGTTGTAGTGGCGCTTTGGGTGCGTAATTTAGCGCATTTCCCGCCAAGTGGATGCGGAGTTTCTCCACATTCGCACTTGGACGCTGTGGCGTTGCTTTCGCCCAATGGGTGTAGAGAGACGACCTGCATTTTCGCAGTTGATTGGCTGGGCTTTCCTGGCCAGCAGGTAAGAGCCGCAGGATTGTGGCAGAGGGTGGAAGGAGGAGGACGCCTAGTTCGAAAGCGTCGTTTCGAAAGTGTTCTAAATAGAGTTTCTGCAAAAGAAAGTTACACTGTTGCCTAGTTTGACTAAAGCCATTTTAAGTTGTTACTTCGTTTGAATAAAGATACTTCTTCCACGTTTTAAATATTTTTATTTGTGGTCATTTCTTGCGGGATCCCCCACAACTTCGTGCCACGGGGTGGGAGAACCATGTTAACCCTCGAGTCGTAGTTCAAACGGTCTTCGGCCCTCAGCCGCTGCTTTCCCTGGTGGCTTCACCTCCTAGCGAATTTTTCTACACATGGTTCGATTCGTCTCGGTAGAGTTGGAGAGGCGTAGGATTCAATAAACAAATAGAAAGGGAAAAAATGAAGGGTGTTAGGAAAAAAAGGAACAGAACTCCTGAACATTACGGAGCATCCATGTCGCGTTAACGTTTTCGTGGCCGGTTTCTTTACTTTTCCTTTCGCAAATGCGTCTCCGTTTGAACCCAATCGTGATATGACAGACGTTGGACGCAACCTATCGTGAACAATTGTTTGTCTCACTTAACCTCAAACTCCTTGTGATTAAACTACATATATTACCACGATTGTCGGGGTATTAATGTTAGCTGTGTCGAATGTGCGAAACAAGATACCCACAGCGACGGATGCTTAGAAGTCTTCGAAACCTTTTACCGCACGTAAGTTGTAAGTACACTACTTTACTGCTTTTTTCTTTTGCTTTATTTGTGTTTTTTTTGTGTTTTTTTTGGTTTGCACGTATACTTGCGAGTTATCGTACGCTCGTTTGTTTCTATATTTTCTATTCTACACCTCAGTAGCCTTGATACTGTGGTGGTTTTTCGTTTGCGTATTCTTTGTTTTCGATCGAAATGTCGGACGGCTTTTACGTGACAGAGAAGGCTATGATAAAAATCTTGCATAATTATGCTACGTTTCTTTTTTGTTCTTTTACGTACGTGTGTAGATTTGTATTTGTAGTTTTACTATGCTTCTGAAAGTATGACTCCTCTCTTTTTTTTCGTAAGTATTCTGTTAAACATAGGCGTGTATCGAGGTGATGATTGAAATGCTAAATGCTACGAGCTTGGGTAATTGATGAGGTGTTGTGTACACTGTTCGATTAATTATTTACCAAACTGTTCAAGCCTGAGTACGTGTAACAAGTTTCCTTGCGACTTATTAATGAAGCGTGTAAAGCGGTCAGTCGGTTCTATAACATTTTCTTTGTTTCACAAGTGAATAGAAGAGGGTTTGTTTAAAACGAGAATAATTACATTTTTTAACAGACGACGTTAGTTGGAAACGTTATATGAAATTCTTATTGGAATTTTGGGAATGTTGGAAGTGAAAGTTTTGAAATGTTTGATTCCAAAGCTGTGCATTATAGTTTATTCTGTCAGTTAAATATTTTAAAGAAATAAATAGTAAAACAATGCATTATCGAATAGAAATATTAAAATTATTTGTCATCTAGAAATAATATGCGAATGCAACTAAAATTTCGTAAAAAATTATACTGCAAATCCCCATCATCTTTCGATTGTGATTGCCATTAAATATTTAAACGAGGGGGAATGTTATCAGCCATCTGACATTATCCGTCGTTAAATATTAATCGTTCGCGCCCCTAATAAAATTTGCACGGATTAAAATTTATATCAGTGCTTGTTTGCGTGCGAACGATCTTATTAAGTCGCTTTTGTAACAAAGGAACTTGTCAAGAATTAATGAACATATCTTCTCTTTTTTTTCGCTCTTGAGAAACAGCGATACACAAGCTTTGCAATTTACATAATTCTTTATAAAACAAAGTATGTAGATGCAACCTTCAGAAATTTGCTATATTTTCTGCATTACCAAGGGCAACATACTTCCTCCTATGTTCCTTCCAAGAAATCCGAAAATACGTTCAAAGTATACGTTTCCTCAATCAGCATTCGATAAAACGTCTGAAGAAGAACTCTTGCACGGCAGGAGAAACAATTATTAAAATTAGCACTTATGTCCAATGAACGCACTAACTTTTCCCGACAAAAGAAACAGCTCGAAGAAGGTGCTGGTACTATTGTCTAGCACCGTTAAATACTGCCACATCGACCAGATCGCCGATATTCCAAAGCGATAAGAATTGCACACGTAACGCTTTGTGATAAGGAATTGGTCGAAATCCCCTTCCACTGTGTTCGCCTTATAATACTTTAATAACGTATATGTTCCTGTAAAATATATGGAGGAAGGTTTTTAAAAATACAAAAAAAAATGCCATTCAAAGCTGGACCATACAAAAAATGATATCATTTATAAAAATAAACAATTGTTATAATTGCTCTTTCTAAATGAAAAATTACTTAAAAAAAAATGAGTCCGTTCGTTTACTTAAATGTTTCGAATATTTCTCTTAATAAAGAAGCAGAATATATTTTTTAAACTTCTGTGATACATATTGATCGAACCAAATTAAGATCTTGAATCGGTATAATTACTCAACGATAAAAGACGACAGTAACATTGGCGTATGTACATATTGACCACTGCTCTATCAATGAAACGATTGTATATTCTTTCCGAGACTACTAGAAAAACAAGAGGACTGTTGTTTCTGTTCAGTTCAATGTTATATCCCTATAAGTGTTTCCAAACACTGGCCTTCGTAATTTCTTAAATTATGCAAAAGGTCATAAGAGGATGAACATTACTTGCCGCGGTCAAGAGGTCCAATATACTCTTTTATATTTGCATTATTCACGGGGTATATACGATACGTATCTCAAGTTCATAAATGAAGGCTATACACCCTTGAACTACCCCAAGGCAACCATTTAAATACACATTTTAATATCGACTCGAGCGATGAGTAGCAGAAATGCATGCATAGTGTAGATAGCGAAGAACATTCATTTGGCACCACTTTCCGCGAAAGATCAACGAGTATGTATTCATTTGTCGCATTCCTGCGATCCACTGAACCGTACAATGTGTTCCAGTTAACGTACACATTTATACAGTGTTCATTTACGATTCATATTGCATATAGTATCCGCGGTTAGTGCAACTATCATATTCACGGTCTTCATGGAAAGATTTCGACGACTCTGTAATTTCCCTCGTCGTTTATTAGCAAACGTCCCCGGCGATGCAAGTACAACGTTAGTTCAAGGTACACCTGGAACATCAATAATCGACCCTCTTTGCAACACTTTCACCAAGCTAGCAATCTTTACCAAGACGTAGTACATACGTTTAAATCTCGATCCTTGATTGACCAGTTAACAACCATCGTCAGCTAACGCGATACTCCGTGCTGTTAACTCTGTTATTTCGAATTATCACCATCTATGTACAGTGCAACATTCTGTAGAATTCACTGCTGCTACCGAACCATACATGAAGAGTCAGACAGTTGTATGTACATATCTGGCTACCAACGGCCTGGACGCACGTGCTCTCCAGATGCAAACATTACATCTGTGTACATACACAGTACCTCTCTGTTCAAACTTTACCTTCTCCAGTTTTTCCCGTCTTATCTCCGTAACAAGCCTTCGAGCCCACCGTGCTGATTAGTCTACAGTGCGCGATGTATAAACACGGAGATAAGTAACACTGCAGGACCTGGATTAGCAGTCCCAATCGGTAGGCAAGACGAACTAAATAAATAGAGATCCGAGGGGAGTGTATAGAATAGAAACGTGAAACATTGCATTGACACAAAATAGTCGGCATCTCCGTTATCACCATACTTGAACAATTAGAACAGACGATTCTAATTATATTAATAATAAATTCAACCGGTGAATCGAGATCGCAAATAACGAGAAGGCATTTCGTCGGGGATTTATACTATACTGCATTTACGATCAAAGAGTGTGACGAACGCAAGTGATAAATACTGATAAACGTTGCCCGTCTGCCCTCATCTCTTTCTTCTTTTCCAGCCGGCCTCAGACCTGTATGATGTAAGGGACCTGTTAGTATGCTGGATAAGCGGCTGCTGCATGCCACCGGTTCGTCGCCATGCACTCTGATTTTCGTGGTCGCCTTGGCACTGACCGGGTGCTTCTCTTTTTGGCTTCACATCGACGGCTCTGGCCCACCTCAGCCGTACAGCAACGGTGTATCGGGCCCTGGTTACCTGCTGGTCCAACCAGGGAACGTGACGCCAACACCTCAGTCGTACTTGCTGCACGAACTTCCGTTCGGTGACAAATCCACGTTGATAGACATAAAGGACTTCCGGTTCACGATCAACCACGAGCCGTGCAACCGTACGCAACCGTTGTTGCTGATGCTGGTACACTCCGCGCCGGAGAATTACTTGAAGAGAAATGTGGTCAGAGAGACCTGGGGCCAGCAATCGTTGGATGTGGCGCTCCTCTTCCTCGTCGGTTCGTCTGGCGAACATCAGACGAGACTGGAAGAGGAGAATAGGAAATACAAAGATTTGATACAAGGCAATTTTCTCGATGCCTATAGAAACATGACTTACAAGCATGTGATGGCGTTGAAATGGGCTACGTATCATTGTCCAAGTAAGTGTGGCGGTGTATCTCTTGGCTTCGCAGACGCTTGAACTAGCGAGGAATAATTTAATCGGTGTCTGGTTGTTTTTGCGGGAAGACTGTGAGATAACTGTTATAAGTGCAGTAGAGTTTTTTCTCAACCCTCCGACGGCGGCGACTCGGACAGCGAGACCGGAGTCTATTCGATTCACACCGAGACCGATACATATTTGTTTCAAACTTCTGTTCGAGGTTCGCTCAAGACGGTGGTCGTCGCAAGAATGATCCATCGCATCGTTTGTTTCTATGCTTTCCGTTGTGGTCGAGGTGTTCTAGAGATCGTCAATTGTCACCTCGCGGCTACACGCACAGCTCCGTCACTATGTGCGTATCGGTCTCAAGCCAGTGTCGAAGGGTTAATTGATCAGTATGCAGCCGGACTGGCTCCGCCATTCTTCGTCAAAATCTAAAACTATTTCAAGCGTTCTTCGGTTGTATCTTTAATAAATAACTTGTCGTTAATTGGACCGATTATTAATACATTTTATTTCTACTGTTTCAGGTGCCAAATATATACTAAAATTAGACGACGATGTTTTTGTTCATATTCCTGCTATGTTGGATTTCTTAACGCGTGATCTATCACCATGGGGTGCTAGAAGGTTGATCCTTTGCGATCTTCTCTCTGTGGGCACCGTGAAGAGATCTTGGCGTTCAAAATGGAGGGTATCGCCGCAAGAATATCCTGGTAGACATTATCCCGCGTACTGTGCTGGATGGGCCATATTGTACTCCCCGGATAGCGTATTTCTTTTGTATCGCGAGGCGCAGAAAGAGCCGTATTTCTGGATCGACGATGTTCATGTTACCGGGACGTTAGCTAGGAAAGTAAATTTAACACAAACCTCTCTGCATTACTTGGTGCTAACCAACGCGAATATGCAGGACCTTTTGTCCAATCCGAATTCTCGTAGAGAATTTCTGTTCGGACCCCCGAATCTCACGGAGAACGAAATAAGAGCTTTACACAGTCTGGTCAGTAAACCACGGCCTAGCAGCGAAAGCCTATTAAATTGAGACTATTTGGGTTAGTTGGAAAAATAATTCGTTTAGCCACCTGTTGCCATTTTATCGTTAGATTATTTTTTCGTCTCATTACTTTTTTTCTTTTACTTTCAGATCACGTTCCTTTGTATTTTACTCACTAATATGTAGAAAGGGTTTCAAGAATTCTATTTCGTTTTTGAAATATGATGTGAAATATGGTTTCAGCGAGAAAGCGGCATCGGTTGGACAAATATTTGCCTTGTTTAATGTATACATTACAGGATATTCTCTGGTGTCTGATATTTTTCGCTCTTTCCACGCGTTTCAATTCTGTACAGATAAGAGTCTCTTTAATGTGAGTGTTCAATTTTTGCACAGTAATTTTACAGTATTATACTGCGCTGCAAGAGAGGTTTTTCTATATCGAATCGGACATTCTATAACGAAGCTGTATATTTATTTTATTTTTTTTATACGTGATTTTCTTCAGCTATGTATGCTGTTTAAGGCACATATTTTGTTATTCTAACAATTATGGGATGTTGATCGTATGGTTTACTTTCTAACGTATTTAAGTTACATTATGATAAAACGCTTATACAAAAAGAAAAAGGAAACGTCCGATTTGCCGAAATGAATCACAATTGATGCACCAATATTTTTTTGTACTTCTTCTTTATCTACGTTTTGGTGATTCATTTACATATTATTAAGAAATACTTTTTTAAGGAATGATTGTAAAACTAATCAAGGGGCAGTGCTAACGTCGTGCACAAAGTTTCTCTTCGCGAATCGACCAACACGTGTCGAAAGTAAGTGTAATTTGAGGATTAAAGGCGATCTGGTTCACAAGAGAGAGAGAAAGATTTATAGATATAATATTATATCAAAATTTATGATATCAGATTGTTATATGAGAATTTGAATGTGAATTAAGAATTGTTATGTAGCAATAAGAGTACAACCCAAAATCAAGGGTCCATTCGCAAGTTAGAAAGACTTAAGAAACGGAAATTCTTGTTCTTGTATCGTGGATCATTCGTTTCCTGCAGCTAAAAAAAAAATAGGAAAGAAAACTTCAGATTCTCAGTTCCTTGAACGATTATCAATGTACAACATGGTTCTATACGCGCCCTTCTTTCTGTCGATTTTCGGATCTATCGTCAATGTAATATACCTCAGTATGCGTATATAGTATACACACATGTATATGTGATTAAGTATTTGTATCTAATTCTTTGCTCTGTTCCGTTTACATTATTTCTTCTTGTTTTCTTTAAATCTGAAGTACAACGAATACGATTTATAAAAGAAGCGCACGAATTTCTCTGCAACAGAGAAAGAAAGATAGAGAGAGAGAGAGAGAGAGAGAAAGTACGTTTTACTAAACGGAACAATTTTCTCCTTCTAATATAATGAAAAAAAAAAGAGAAAAGAATTAACACGCTTCACCGTTTGCTTCAATGAAGATCCGTAACATTCTGAATTGATCAGTATACACTCATAGTATGTACCTACGACAACAAAAAAATTATATTGGTGATTACATTAGTTAGCGAAATGTTTTCTCTATTATTGTCTGATGTGAAATAAATGGTTATACTAATTTCTTTTATTTATATTAACTATAGGCAGCATTCTCGTTACATCGTGTAGAGAAATGCAACTTTTCCATTGTGTACTATTGAACGTGTCTACATAGTGATCGAGTGAAATACTCATAATTTCAATAAACCTCGGGTTTGTTTCAATTCCACGTTATCTATAACCCTATAAAATGTTTTCATTATATTTTATATGTACCTACGTATATCGTTATATAGAGTACAGATGGTCCAGTGTTATAAAGATTGCTAAACGAAAAAAAAAGAAGGGAAGAATATTTTGAAAGGATGCAAAAGAAGCGCCGTGCTTGACAGATCCTCGGTAGATGTCAGCCCCGTTCGGCCGCTAATATTGATCAAGTTAGATTTTCTGTGGACGCACGTTGATAAGATCTCGTATTTGTCGATTACATGAGAAATTTGTCGCGATAACAACAATCGTGGGGGGAGATTTTCGTCAGAATCGTTCCGCGTCATATGTGAGATTGTAATTTTTCGCCTATGACGTCATTTGTATATTACACAAGCGTCACCGCTCAGTCTGTTGTGGAAAATTTCGTCGGATCCATGGCATCGCCGTGTGAACACTGTTTTTCCTAATAAAAACTGAAACAAACGGATCTCTGCACCCCCATCGTATCGTCCAACGAGCGTGTCGTTGACAGTGGTCTCTTGTCCACGAGAGTACATTGCCGAAACAAAGTGAGCAATAACCCGCGTACCTGTCTCATTTCTCGCGATCTATTCGTCGTGTGTGGCTATATTTGCTGTCTACTAGAACGATATCGCAATGGTATTGTCGCGCGGCTTTTCTTTTGTTTTCGCGGCACCGTGAACGCTCGAACGACGTGTTTGAAAAATTCTACAGACAGTTTGCGCGTTTTCGTTCCCACGAAAATGACAATTCGACGCTGAACGCGATAAGAGACGAGGAGAATTTTTTTTTTCATCGTTCGGTGACTCGTACGAGCATAATCGCGTTCGAATAGTAAGAGTCGTTTCTTTATTTTCGATGCAAATTATTTGAGTACGTTTGTACACCGCAGATAAAAATGTTTACAATTACCGCCACGGATTTTTCTGACGTCGACAATTTTATTTATCACAAGACCTTCGTTTTTCACTGTTGCTTTTATGTACGAAGATAATTAAGCAAAATTTATGCGAGACGATTTGGTCTACATGTGTTAACGATAGACAGCCCTCTTTACATTGGCACTGTTATTTGTATTTAATTAAACGGTGATTGTTTTTGTAGGTGTAGTTACAGCGACAGCCAGTAATCTATCTGTTTGTTGCAATGTCGATGCAACAGTTCTGTTTGCGGTGGAACAATCATCAGCCGAACTTCATTTCGGTGTTCTCCACTTTATTAAACAATGAAACATTGGTCGATGTAACCCTGGCGGCTGAAGGCAGGCATCTTCAGGCGCACAAAGTTGTATTGTCGGCGTGCAGCACATACTTCCAATCTTTATTTACAGTGAATCCTTGTCAGCATCCGATTGTTATATTAAAGGATGTAAAATTCTCGGACCTGAAAATCATGGTCGACTTTATGTATTACGGTGAAGTAAACATATCACAGGATCAATTGCCGTCTATTATAAAGGTATATCTGTGGACCTGCGAATCTTAATTCTTAAATTTATTGAAATTCTATTAAAGTACTTTTATCTATATTTATTTTTATAGACCGCAGAGAGTTTGAAAATAAAAGGACTGGCAGAAATGCACACTGCATCGTTAACCAAGTGGCCGAGCGTCAGTAGCGAACCCGGAGGAGGAGGAGATCGTGGAGAATCTTGTTCGCCTAGTCCATCTCCATTGTCGCCGTCTTTTCGTAGAAAGAGATTAAGAAAATCCTCCATTTGTTCAACATCTGGATCTGGTGATAAGCAGGAAGAAATGAACGAAATCACACTGGTTGCGACTAATATTGTAAAACCTGAACCACTGATAGTTTCGCACGAAGGCGGCGAAAGTTTAAGAAGACCTGTTAATACCAATACGGAATCTCAAGGGAGCATCGACGAGGATCAAATATCTATTGTAAGTATATCGATTCGAGTATTATTATCTATAGCAATACGCGTACTTGAAACATTTGATGCATAGATTTTATATAGCATCGAAATATTAAGGAAAATATCGTGATGTAACTTATAATTACTTTATTTCAGATGAGCAACATGGAGAACAGTTCAGCAGCGACTCCGGTGCAGAGTGATGGTTCCATGCAAGATGTCAGTCAACAATCGGGGGGAAATGTGGCGCAGAGTTCAGTTTCTTCGCAACCACCTGCCCATCAAGGTAAGTAACTTTCCAACATGTGTGCAATTTGTCTGAGATTTCTTGGAAATGTTTCGTATAGATCTTTACATTAAAATAAGCTTGAAATTCTCGTGTATATATATAATGAAAGATTAATCAAATTAATATTACTATATTTAAAGTTTCACAACTTTGAACAGTATCAGTGCTGTTTTCAGATCCACGAAAAATTGTCTTAAGTAATGTTTACGTCGAGTATACGTATTGCATAATCTTCCGTATAGCTAAAGTAGAATATAAGTTATAAAATCACGACGAACGATTAAATCCTACAGATTGTACAAAAGAATGTTACTTTATATCCTTGAATACTGTTCCTATTTTTACCAAATACATTTGGTAACGCTGTTCTTTATTTATGCACAAGCGGCAATAATGAATTGTTAAATATGCATGATTGTATCTGTCTCTTACACATATACTTTAGTACAGTTCGGTAGCGAGACGCGATTTTTATAGTGACTGCGTGGTGGGTATCGAAATTGCATGCAAACAAATGAAACTTACACACAATATATGCTGGCACAGATGCGTTTAAATGTACTGCACAAGGAAAATCAACAGACGTTTGACATGAAAATAGAGCGAAAGTCGATAAGAAAAAAAAAAAATAGAAAAGAAATGAAATATTAGTACTGCAAAATCTTTAAGGGTAGTCTCATTCATAAAATTCACCATGGTACACAGATACATAGCACACAATGTATAATGTTCTTTTAGAGGACAGGTAAAAGTAGCCCTTTAACATTGTCGAGTGTGTATGTGTGCCTCACTCTGTCCTTTAACTAAAGTAATCAAATTGTACACATTTTCCAATACCAAAATGATGAATGACAATGTGCTTTAAAATGTATCTGTGCCATGCCACATTATTCTATTCTTGATATTTCTCCATATGTATACCATTACTATATCACACAGTCTTTTACAAATATCTTTTTTTCCCATTCTCTTCCGCTTACAGCTTAGCATCCATTTCCTTAAACTTTTCTATACACATAGTAGCAAATGAAGCATTACATTTTACTTAAACTAGATACTTACTTCTTCCAATTCTTGCTCTCATTAATAGATCAATTATTGCCGAGATTTGCCTTTCTCCATGATCATACGGACACATTACCGCCAACGCCAAATTTCATTCTCTATAAATCTAATATATATACATAATATCACACAACTTTACTATATACCACACACATATAAATTTAATTTCATACACCCAACTTATTAATTATTTATCCTTTCGCTAATATTAAAAAACAAACAGAAACATCTAACACACACATACAGCCATCCAACGAAATAATTCCTGTGCTCTGACCAAAGTATGAACCGGTCTGTTCCACAGGATTACAATGGACTATTATGGAGCATACATATCCACGTTTCGCTCTGTCCTCGTGTCAAACGAATCTGTCGATCCAAGCGTCATCAGCTTTTACCACGCCCGAAATAACAGCTTCCTCGACCATCAGCGATCAGTATTCTGGTACCAGCACGACTGGTTCCAGTTGCGCCCTGACCAATTATCCGAACTCGTCGCACGGGACGTTGCAGCACGCTTCGTCTACCGGCCCATCACCGTCGACACAGTGCCCGAGTAACTGCCAGAGTCCCTGCGCCAGCCCGCAGACCGCAATAAAGAGGAAACGATCGACAAATCCGCAAGCGGACGAGAATTTTATCAGGGCGTTAGACGCCGTGCGATACGGCGGTATAGGCTTCTGTAAAGCGGCCAGAATGTTCGGCGTGAACAATCGAACCCTCTGGCTCGAATATAAAAAGCGCGGCTACCCGAACAATCGACCGAGCTTGAAGTCAAGGGTGAAACAAGAAGTGAATTCCTCACCGCCGCCAGCACCGACGGCGCAGCCTGTTAATTCGCAGAGCCCTACGCCGATGGGTCCACCCACCACTCCGCATAGCACACACAATACCCACAGCACGCATACCATGCTGACCACTCACAGTCCTCATACGATGTTAAGCGGTTATATCGACAGCAGGCATACGGATTACGCGTTGCCCAGCACCACAATGCCAATCAATTTGCACGGCGTTAACTATAACGCGATGTGAACCGTTGCCCATCAGGCGCCAACGCCGATGTCCACTTGTATAGACGAGTTTGAGAAGTATTAGGTCCTGTTTTTCTTCTTTCTTTTTTTTTATGCGTTGGAGTACATTACGTAGAACGTGGTAACAGATTTGGCGATGATGGTTCATCGATGGGAAAGAACAGCCGTGGGAATATGTATATGGTTTTAGATATATTTTTTGTTTCGCTCGTAGTTTGTATGATAGCTGTAAGAAGCTTTTTAAGGCAATGAAGAGAAAGAAAGAGAGAGAGTAAAAAAAGTCAGTATACATCACTTTGTACATCGCGAAGATTTTTTATATTAGAGTGCAGGCATTTAACCGAAGAAGGTGTTGCTGTATCGTTGGAGCTTGTAATTGTTATTTTTAACGATGAATGGTACACGGAGTAGTTTATGGTATTTCATTTCTTATTCTTCTTCATTCTTGAGAAGGAAAAAGGAACGGCAGTAAATTCGGTTTAAACGGGCGGAAGAAGTATATGCTTCATGCTTTAGCTTAAATTGAGCAGCTGAATATTTAAATGTACATTCAATATGTTTATTGGTGACGCATTCTTAATCAATTTTTAATGGAAGGGTTCACCGCAATTTCTGTTCATAGCATCGACCACTTCGGTTCCGGCGGTACATACGTACACACACATACAAGTTCGGGCGGATGTTAAAGCGTGTTCTTGAACAGGTTCCTTTAGTTTAAATCGTGCTGTTTGAAATCTGAACTATGCGCGATGTGATAGAGCAGGGGAGACATTTGCTTGTTTGTGATTTCAGATGTTTATAAACGATTTATTGAACATTTTTATCGTTCTATTGACACGTACGATCGAACTTCACGTGGATATGAATATAATCTAAGGTTGGTGGATCGATAAATTCGTATTGTTTTTGGATTTTACCAACTTTAGCGTATAAAAAGCCGTAAGAATTTTTGTACATAGTGAATAAATTAGCGATACGAAATATAGTTAGAGAATATATTATGTGTAATTGCACATACATACACACATGCAGTTATCACATTCTATGGAACTAATAATTTATCTACGAACGAGAGGGTGCAATGCAATCTGTCGTCAATACATGTATTACGATTAGGAGAGGAACCAAAAAAAAGAAATCATTGTATATCGTATTCATTTGAAATATTTCAACAATAATTCTAATTCTATTAATAAAAATTTCCATTGTGCAGGGTGTTCCATAAAATACGAAAGCCATTTTAGAGATGAGGTGTGAATACAAAATTGAATAATTTAATAGATTGAGGTATATAAGGTATTGTACACCTCATTAAACAAAAATTTAATTCAATTCAATTGTAATGCTTTATAGCTTTAAGCTATTCACATGTTTTTAATTTGATTTTCATAGGATATGGAATTAATTGGCGATTTCATATCCACGTTTTATGGAATATCGCGTGCATGGAAGTAACAGGCTACAGGGTATAATAACGCGACTATTAACTCGCAAATATTCATGGTATCACAAATGTCGAATAATTTTCTTTCTGCGAGAAATTCGAATTCTCTTGCGATATCTATAGTATTTAAACTGATAGCATAGTATTTTTTTCTTCTTTTCTCCAATTTAGAGTGTCTGTTTTTTCTCGACTTGAAATAACGTAGATCGATTTCGCCATGATTCATGGAATCATATAATTTATAAAAGGAAAAAATAGAATAAAGTAATACATGTATTGAAAGGGGTAGGTCTACGGCGCGACAGCCTATTATCATTAATCATTCGACGGAGGGTTTTATTTGAAATTAATTTTGACTGAATTTAATCGAAGCCCAGTTTTTAAAATAATTTCGACGGCGGTAGTTTTACGATACTTTGCAGGAAATCTTGAAATTTCTTCGCAAAGTTATTTGCAAATTCCTCTGTTTACGTAGAAAACGGAAATGATCGATAAATATTTCATTAAACCGTGAAATTCATATGTATAATGACGACGTTAGAATTAAAACGAATATATCGTCTTGTTTAGCATTTAAATAAGCGCAATGAACTTTATCTACAATGTTAACATCGTTGATCATCGGTGTTAATCTTCATCTTTTCTCCATAATTTTTTATTTCGTACTTAAAGAGACTGTAAGTTTACAACTGAGTTTCTCTTTTTGTTTCGGTTACATCAAATAAAAATGTATGGTTCCGTTGAAATGGAACTGCCTCTACCTTTTCGTAGCGGTGAGATTTTATTAAATTAAATTGCATTAAATTAGAGAAAATTTTATTCGAAGATTCTCGATCGTAATGATCGTCAATATGATTAAGCAATTATTTTGTAGAGCATACGGAACGAGTATAGATTTTCCTGATTTTTATTCCTTAACGTCTGTACAAAATGATAGATAAATATAGAATGTTAAAAGAATGTTGATCGTAATGTAAACTATCGTAAACATTGGTACTCGGTGAGAAAACGAGAGATAAAAGGGAACTATAGTTTAAAGTCGATATCGAATTTTATATGCGGAGGATCGAGATTAATGTGTCAGTGTTATTGTAAAACGCCTTTAATAAATCAAGTGAAAGACGAACGAATTAAAGTTGTTTCTGGCCAGGCACGAATCTGTCCTCGTAAGGTATCCGTCTTTCTAGGTCTTTATTTATGTAGCGATTTTCTGTATAAAAAATAAAATTTTATTTACAAAGAACAACCGTCCTCTTTCAGCAAAAGTCATCTGTGTCTGCATATTAATTGCACCATGTAACCTTGTTGCACGCAAAAAAGACAACCACACGAATTTTCGCCGTTCACTTAACAATTATTGTATGTAATAGTTTAATTCGAACAGATTTTATTCCTATGTTCGAAGCTACGACACTCACCGCTACAGCCTGTCTAAAGTACAAATTCCTCGTCTGTGTAGAACGATGTTTACGGTGTCGAAGACGTTCGTTAACTACCCTTTGCTGCCATTCTTTCTAAATATACAGTACATACGACTACGTCGCAATGTATTACTATTAAACCACCGCCAGCTTGCGCCTACTTGCACACGATAATAATTACTTTAGACGAGCCGTAGATTTCCAAAGAAAAGTTTATCGTATGTCTAATTCCGATAATAAACGTAATCCTTCCAAATTCACCTTCTATCCGCAGACAACAATAAAACGCAGTAATAATTACAGTAGAAGATATTCTCCTCGGAAACACTATAACATCTATTATAAAAAAAATAAATGCACCGCTCAAAACACCGAAAGAAAAATTCCAAAAGCAATATCTCACACGTCTTACACCCATCTTCCTCTACATCGACCACCTCTAAGACACATTTTACTAATCCTTCACCTTTTTCTTCCAGTAGTCTGCAAGCAATTAGGCACCAAGAGGTGTCGTTTACTAATAAGACAACCGCGTGTAAAGAAAGAGCCCAATCAACTGTCACCAGACAGCGAGGCATCCTTGCCGCACATCGTCTCCTCATCCATCTACGTTACAACGCCGACGCTGAATCTTCCTCAGACATCGAAAAGCTGCGAAGAAACCGGGATCTCTTCGCCGCCGCAATCAATAGCGACGAATCAGCCTAGTCTGCTAACGGTGGCCACGTCGACGAATCTGTTGACGGTGCCGCAGCCATCCTATTTGACGAAACAACACTCCCATCCACTTCTATCTAGTCAGCAACAGTCGAGCGATGGAAATTACTTGATACAGAGACAACACTCGAATCCAGAGGTTCCAAGGAGGACTACCAGCCCGTCGATCGTCGTGGAACCGGCACCGGTCGTTAAAACGGAAGAGAACGTCAGCGACGAACCGGCGCAACAGACCCTATCAACAACACCTACGCTCGAAACTGTAGGATCAAGTGGTTTCGGTCTTAGGGTGAAGACGACCGAACTTAGGCGAAGCTCGTCTTCTCCTCAAGTAAGTGGACAGCCCTGAAGAATTACGAATATTCAATGGGATCTGTAGGACAGATTTTGTTCGAGGGTTCAAGTATTTTATTGGTGTTTTTTTTTATACTGGATGTTAACACCTGTTGCAGACGATGAGCAGGGAGACCATAGATAGCATAGGAGACCTGCGTCTAGGTCATTGTCCAGTTTTACGACCAGGACCGGCGCTCGGTTGCAATCACTGTTGGAACACCATAGACGACCACGGGAGGACGCTTCGCAGGAAAACGAAATACCATTGTCCAGAATGTCAAGCGAATCTCTGTATCGTCCCCTGCTTTCAAAATTTTCACGAACAGCGACGAGAATTGAAGCTGAAACCATTACCGAAAACTAGTTCTGTCTAAACAACAAAAAGTTCCTTTTTTTCTGGCGTTTGGAACAGTTGTCTCGTGAATCGTGGTTCGATTCCACAGTGAGTTGATTTCACTTGTTCTGATTCGCAGAGTCAGCTTGTGCCATCTTTTTTTCTCTTTTCTTTTGTATCGAGACTCTGTTGTTTTACCTGCGGTGCTTCTTGCGAGTCTCGACGATGAGACATATTTCGGCGTTGTCGATCGTCGATGTTTCGAGTGAAAATTGAGAACGCGAGATAAGCAATGATGCAAAATTCTCAAACGATTTTTGATCGTTAATTGTCTTTGTCGATTGTTTCGCGGAGAGTTTGCCTTACCAGATGATATTTTGTGGACGTAGAGGAATAATTGAAAACGAAAGTTCCTAAAGATATTAGCAGAAGGGTGTCCGATGGAGAATTTGTAAATTAATTAGAAGGGATTGCGATCGACATTTTTTGATAATCGCTCGCGTTTTTATATGTGTACTGAAACGACCGGGGTATTGTTAGTTGATATTCGGTGCTTTATTTCGATTTTATTTCCGACCAGACATAGCGGGTGAAGTTAATTGCATGATAATTGTTATCGATTTCGTAGTTATGATGTTAGACAATATTTTGTTATTGTTTCCTTTTTCATTGCACAAGTATTTCGAGGTTCACACCTCGGTGGAAATAATTCGTACCTCTTTAGAATATCCAATTGCGCCATTCAATTTTTAGTAAAATTATCTAATTTTACCAAACATCATTCTTTAAACATTTTCTTAGGGTGGTGCGAAACTAGTCATCAGCTTTGTCCGTGCTACTTGGAAAGTAGAAGTAGACCTTCAAAGTTCACTTCATCTAACCCAAGTATTTAACTTAGATATTTTAATTAAACGAGGTATCTAACTTGGTCTTAAAATTCGTCAATACCGATGCAAATAAAATTGCTGACCCGTCAAATCCAACCCGGATAATAATCCAGATCCAACGATCCTTAAATTAAACGAAATTTGTTTAATTCAAACGAAACTGTGTAATTAGAAAACAATTCAGGCAGATGTCAATACATTAACTTTAATTAATTTCAACGAAACAATTCGGTAGTTCATCCAATATTTAATAAAAATACCCCGAAACCACCCTATTTAATCCAGATATAATCCCAATTTTTGTTAACAGGCCCAAAAATGATTTATCCCGGTACATTTTCATCCAGAAATCGAATTGATCGATAACTTCTGCACCTCTGGCAGCACAGGTTTCATAATTAAAAAGTGTATCGTCGTTTCCCGGCGTACGTCAATGAATTTCCCAAGGATGTAAACATAGAGTGTTTGAGGATTGCGTCTTCCTGAACAGGCGCGCCTTTGAAGACGCCCAGCGTCGCAAGTATTAACAGAAGGGGACGGCAGTATCTTGCTTTATATCTCGGAATTGAAACGAAGCCACGGTAGAATCCCGTTAGAGGAGGGCAGAAAAATCCAGGTACATATTTGCTTATTCTTTGCCTCTCCACCCTATCTTTCATAGAACAATTTTCGCAGAACGTTTTGTGGACTTTGTTTATTTTTTGCTTCTTTTCTTTTTGTTTTTTTTAATTCCCCTAACAATTGTCTCGTGTATCTGGTACAAGGTAAAATACATGCGTAGACTTAATTATAAAATAAACCCGTGTCGTTGTGATTAATTGATTATGCCAATTTCGAGAGCGATCGTTGTTTGCAACTTAATTGTACACCATATGAATAATTAATTGTCGATGCTGGAGAATTTTCGCGGAGAGAAACGTAGAGTTGTCTCTTTTGTAATTGGAGACATACAGGACTGGGATATAATTTATGTGCAAAAGTAATGAAACGAGTTTGCGGCTTAAAATTTGGGTAACGTTCTGCTGTATTGGCTTTAATTGAAATTCTACGACGGAAAAATAATTTACGTAGAATCAATATTATTTTCATTACTTGTCCAGCTCACCCTTTCGATACAACATATTAAAATAAGCATATTGGATTCTCGAAACTATGCACAAATATTTTTTTAAAGAACACTATATTTTTGTCATTTGTACGAGATGCACCTCAATTGAATCAACAAGTTATCCAAGATTTTTCATACTGATAAAAATCGTCGTGGTTGGAGAATCGAGAACATTTTCGACGTTACATGTGTCGCAGTTGAAGGGTTGATTGCACCCTTGACAATACAGTCTGTTTCGAGCACCTGCAATTGTCTACAATTTTAAGATGCTTAAAATTGAATTACACAAACTCATAGCTCGTCGCCCCCACGAGACCACTAATTTATTCTGAACACTTGTAAATAATTCGATGGCTTATGTGTACATAATTTTATCCACTTCCGGCTTCGAACGAGCCTATGTACATTGTTATACCCTTGCGAAACGAAGGGATATGATGATCGTTTTGATATTAATTAAGCTACTTTGGCTGTTGTATCATAGATCTCGAACGAGCCTTCTATAGTTCGTTCACGGTGAGATGTGTATTTCGTGCATTTATTCCATGAATTAATTGCAAGGAAAAAAGGAAAAGAAAAGAGTATTGTATCCGTTTCGTTGCTCGATCGAAGCAAGAATGGGAGAAACAGAGTATAGTTTTTTATGAATGAAAGAAGTGTCCCTCATTTTTGGACTTTGCTGAAGCTGACATATTTTGGAATCGTTTGCAAAGTTTTATTGGAACAAAACGTTATATATACGTATGTGTATGATGTATACGCGACACTTGATCTGTGTTGAAAGAAAGGAAGAGTGTAAGGATGCGTCGTTGTATTTAATTTCGTCATGAAAAATATCGATTTTGGAGGACTTTGTAATTTGTCCGTCTGTTTTTCCATTAAAAGACAGAAGTGTGCGTGCAAGTTGTGACGCCAGAAATGTATTTTTGCCCCGTGTCTGAGAATACGTCTCGATATTTCTACGTCCTGCAATCACAAAGATGTTTCGCGCACCAGCGAGTGAAAACGTAAGAAGATGTAACGTAAATATGTGCAATATATTTTTCTCGGTATTACGAGCATACTACATATACGCAGTTATATCGATTAACTATATTTTATGTAATTTTAGCGCCGTAAGTTCGTAAGTTCAAATAAAACAATGTGATCGAACGTGGCTGTCGTGGTGAGTTTCAGTTTCGTTTTATAGATGCAATTATCATTTTGGACGAATAAGTTTGGATGCGTCTGTCGGTACATTTTATCATTTTATTGGGATAGTAAATGGGAGATAAAAAAATTGCGCAGCTGTGTTAGAAAACATTGCTAAAATTGAATAGATCCGTACAATGGAAGAAATAATATTCCAGCAAAACGAAGAAATTAAGATGCTTTAAGCATTCAAAATAATATAAAAATTCGGACAAACCTTTCTTCCCAGAAATTTGCGAATGATACTCAACGAAATTACAATCTCTTAGAATTCCGCAAAATTACCAAAAAATCATGTTCCCAGAACAATTCAACTCTGTCAACCCGGAACCACGATCCGATCACCCCCGAAATTTTCCCAATTGAATCTTCTCGCGGAAAAATCTCTCTCGACTCAATTCACTTTACCAATCCTTTAAAAAAAAACCATAAAATAAAATTTCATTTTGCCACCAAAGTATTAGCTAGCTTCTTGCCTCGAAATTCGTCTCCCGATGAAAGCTTATCGTTGATACATCAATAATCCTCCGAAGGGACAGTTTTTCCACAGGGTCAGCCCGTACAGTTTCTTCCCTCGCAAGCTGACGCCACGGGTGAGACTCTCTCCCTGCACCCCTAAAATTGTAACACGACGGAAGAGGACCGTCATCTTGGATCCCCAAAAAGCCACGGCGATATTGTACGTGCAGCCGCTGCCTCGTCGACAGCTGGCTCCCTCGTCTCGTTTCCCGGCAAAGGGTATCACGCCACGATCCCGCTACGAACGAGAAGTCACGGATTAATCGTTTCTACACCCTTCATCGACGGAGACCATGCAACGAGTCAGCTGAGGGGGTGGCTGATCTCGTTAGGGTGACGTTTAAATCACATTATGCAGACTGATCGGTTTATCGGTCGGTGGTGAACTGATACGATCAGCAAGGTGTTTGTCTCCTGTATAGATTAATTTGTTACATATGCCTGGGTTATTAGGGACGGTCGACTTTGGATGTTAGCTCTTTAGGGGGTGAATATGGAAAGAAGGTATTTCGGTACGGTGGATTTTTAATTTGATTTGCTTTCAGTGATTGTTTTTTTTACCAATTCAGATGGGTATTGCGATGTCGGGTTGTTCTATATGAAATTGGTTGTTTTAATGAAGGGGGACAGTGTTCTGGAACTTCTGAGGACGGCTAGAAATTAATTTATATTTTATAGTCAGGTGAGCGCAACACGGATAGCGTGTAAATGTATCGAACTAGGCAGATCGCACTTTATTCGATACGCAAATGTTCCATGGACCCATTCTCCCGAATTTTAATTTCAATTTCTACATCGACACTATCTAGATTGAACGCAAGTCCACCAATTTCGGTACCAACTCTCGCGACCGTTATTCAACGATATAAAAAAGAGAAACTGCACTCTACGAAAAGAAAAATCATCCGTCTCTGCCAGAGGCGACTTCCACACCCCCTCTCCAAAGCCTATAAAATTCTACATCCGCGCACCAGTCACCATAAACTCTCTTGCCTCACCCACATAATACGCAACCTGCCTTCTCTCTAGAAGCCCAAAGACTGTCCCATATTCGACGCCGCGACGACTATAAAGGCCCCTACGCGGTGACAGGGGTGGTGTTTAATCCTCGGGCGCGAAACGTTCAAGTCGAATGAACTTTCGCAGCATCCGCAAGTTCTGTCGATCTTAAACGGCCGACCAGGATAAGGTTAAAGGTTATCGTTCGAGAAACGACGAAGGAGAGTAGCCATGAGGCTCGATTCTCAGCTCCGCCCTCCGAACGTTTGATATACCACCCCCATGGAACCGGCATGCGCGTTGAACGTGCCTTACGGCGGTTCTCAATCGTACGTGCAAACCGTTTCTCCCGATATTTCAGGGGGACAATTGAAGATTATTGAACGACCGATTTTTCATCCAGGCTAATCGCGAATTAATCGTCGATCGAAATAGGCCGGGGTGGAAAATCAGAACGCGTTGAAAAATTGGGATGGTTGATTGCAAAGTGGAACGTTTTGGGGGTGAGTTGGAAGGTAGGGCGGATGTTGGTACAGGTTTGGACGAACAGAGAGTTTTGTTGTGAATAATAGGATAGTAGATCTAATTTGGAATAACGTGTTTCTGTGGGCTCGATCGATTAATTCGAATGGTTGGTAGTATGATTGATTGGTGACGAAGAAGAACAGATTTTTGTTAGTGGGAAAGGGCAGGGTCTCGTTTTGGGAACGAAAATTGTCATAGTAAATTAAGATCGCAAGCTTTTAGCAGACTGGGTTTTTGGAAATTTTTCAATTAGGAAATCAATATGAAACGAATATGAAAGACTATGGATTTTGGTGAAAATTCTGTAGATTAATTTACAACAATTCACGATGACTCAATGACACGATGTTCCAGAAACTTGACCAATCGTCTGGCGGTATCTAAGAGTCAATAAATCAACTGCATTCAGGTGTTTAAAGGGCAAAGCTGAAAAGTATCGTTGTGGACACAGCTGACAGGGCTTCGCCGATTACCCTCGCTAGATTTGACACGCTATTAGCCACGAAGTTCTCGTGTTTGCTTAACTATCGATTAACCGTGCTGTTCCTCTGAAGCCCACAAACTAATCACAGGTGTCTCGGTTTGTTTTTCTTTTCCTTTTTCATTTGCTTCGAACAGGTTCATCATGTTTCGTTTCTCTGGTACTCCATCTTTCATCTAGTAATCCCCTGCGATATCTAATCAATCCTTTCTCTCGATTCACATAAACTTTATTGCTTAACGAGAATAGCTGTATTTAAGAGTAATGAATTATTTTAAAACTCCAGTCATTCTTATAATACAATTGAAACATCTCATTTATAAAATCGTAAGATTCATTTTAATCTGAAGTTGGAGTTGACGAACAAAATAGGGAAATGTTTCTAAATCAATTCCAAACTTCATACTCCATTTGATGCACGTTCATTCAAAAGTCGACGTTTAAAAAAGTAGAAAAGGGTTTCCCTGCGATCATTCAAAATGCATCCACCCGTCCCCTTAAATCGTCTCTGGATCACGCTCTGATGCCACGGTATACAAGGTGGCGAATCAGTCTTTGAATATACACTCGAAGACCATTTATGACGCCCCGTCGATCCCATAGAAAGGCCAGTCCTGTTCCCGTGGATCCCGTACAATAAGCGGGATCCATCGTTTCCACCATTCAGACGGCCTC
Source organism: Nomada ferruginata (assembly GCA_963583965.1). Classification (NCBI taxonomy): domain Eukaryota; kingdom Metazoa; phylum Arthropoda; class Insecta; order Hymenoptera; family Apidae; genus Nomada; species Nomada ferruginata. The sequence goes on from OY757218.1 coordinate 13,129,888, forward strand.
TCTGTGTTTAACCACAAACTGTTTTAATCCCTCTGTTACTTCTATTTGCGTTTCTCAAATCGTTGAGCAATATCCGTTCGCTTGTGATCTAATGTCGGCCCGCCACTTCAGCCGCCATCGTGGCCGGATGTATCGATCTCTGGATGAATCCGCGTCGCTGGCCGACGTGAGACTTGGAAGAATTAAAAATCGCTTTTCTTCTGCAAAATGAGATATCGTGGAAATTGGAAGGTATTCGGCCAGAGCCGAAAAATGTAGCGTTTCGTTATTGATTGTATAGATACATAATTTGACAGGTTCGTCGCAGAATAATTTGTATTGAAAAATTTCGAGATATTACGGGGAAGTTAATAATTGTTTAGGAGAGGCGAGAATTTCTCAGAACGCAGAACCGTATTAAAACCATAACTCCTACGACACGGAAAAATATTTTTATGTGAATCTATCAAAAACAAAAAACGCAGCGACAAAACAATTCCAGTGAAAAATGTTCACTCCAAAAAGCAAACAACCATCGTCCCCTAGAACCACCTCCTAAACTTAATAATGAACCGAAAGAATAATATTCACGAGAAACTCCAAGCAGTGGTAGAAATTAATAACAGTATTAATAAAAAAAACACTCTCCACTTGAACCACCCTTAAATTCAATCCACACAGCTACACCTCATATTCCAAGAGAAAGACTAAATGAACCACCATACAAATAACAAATATTTTCCATCAAATAATGGCAAATCCAGGCAATATATTCTAGACTTCTATTCCCTCTGCACCCCGCGTTACCCTCGCACACGAAAATTACGATTACTCCGGCCTATAGGGGTGGCGGTCTCAATCTCCACCGAAATTTCGTTCGGGCCCGATGTCTGTAAGTGTCCTCACGATCTTTGCTTTACCCAATATCTTCTTGGCTCCGCGTTCACCGGGTCCTTCCACTGCGACGTTCAGCTTTCCTGGTGGGGGTACTTTTATTAAAACTCCCGTCAATAGTGCGGTGAGGAGGAGCAGGGAGGCTCCTACTACAGGACGAAGCTTGCGCTTTATACAATGCTACAGCACAGGCTAGAGTCTGAGGGTCGAAAGAGACGAGCAGGGGAAATTTTTCCACCATTGGTAGAATTGATACCTGTTTGGGGGGGTGGTTTTTTTTTTGTTGTTTTTTTCATGGAACGGCGGTCGAGGCAAGAATTTCAAGAGACGAATGAATGGTCGAAGATCGATTGATAATTTCATAGGGGAATGATGAAGGTAGTTTCTTTCTTTTTTTTTTTTCGGTGATGTACTTGTTTGGGGCTGCTTTGGTGTACTGTAAATAGACGTATGGTACGTTATATGTGTCGCTCATTATTATTAGTGGTATTGCTTGCGTTGGGGTGTGAGTGTTGAATTAATCATGGTGGGGGTGGAAATTTGATTTTTCTAGATTTACGTGTTCTTATGGTGCGGATGTTTGTGCACTTTTCTTCATTCGTAAATCACGTTATTGCTCTATTTACGTGGGCGTGCAACACTTGTCTGTTAATTAATAAATATAGAGATTTGAAGGCTTTATAATATAGAAAATATTAATTGCAAAAATTGTACCTACGAATCGTAAGATTCCCTTGATATTTTAAATAATTCGGGTCGAGGATCACGATATGTTCGTTTTCACGTCGCTCCACCAGATTTTTAATTAAATCTTACAGAGCACTCGAAGGGATGAAAGGAGATTTCACCCTTAAACATCGCACAACGTGGCGTTCTAAATAACTAAGATGTGTCTCGTAGCTTATTCAACATTTCAGCGTTCTGCAAATAACGCGTTTCTCTGCGAAATTAAAAGTCCGACAGGTACTTTTAAATATAATTTCACATGAACCGAAATTCCAAATGGAATTATATGAAGAAATTGCTTTAATTCATTTCCTGTTGAAAATTTTCGTTGATTTTTCTGTTAAATGATCAAGTATTATAGACAGTATTATTAATAATTTTTCTTTGCGCCATATTAATTTTAGTCAGACCTATTTCATGCGTTCGACTTGCTTTAAATATCTTCTTTAATTACAACGAGCCATAATACACGCATGTCGTATATACCGAAATGTTTAGTCGTACAAAGAGCAGGTGAAATTTATATTTCGTAGTAATGAACACATTCCGCGATATTGCACATAAAGTATTAATTACGAAAAACCGTCACGAATAGCGGAAATTCCCGTCGAGAAACATCGACGTTTCTAGAGAACTCGCGGTATTAATCGGTGAACGGATCGTTTGAAATATTCCATCTTTAGATTTGATTCATTTCTCGAAAGCATTGCAAACAGATCGAAACCGGAGGAATTTTTTTTATCATCTCGATCTCAATATTACAGCGAATTCGCTTTAGAATATTCATGATTCGATCGAAATGGAGTTCTCGTGGAAAAGTCTGGCGAGTAAAGATTTGTTTCTGAAAGGGCGCAAGATATCTATAAAATTATCAAATTAGACAGAAGATTGAAGAATATGTATTCTGAAATTCAAATACCCGCAAAGTTTCCTGTGTTTCGTCCCTCGTACTTTTTGCCCAGGAAAATCATTTCGGTCTCCTTTCTAATAGTCTCATATTCTTATGCCGGTGTCTAATTTAATTGCCTCGTGGGGTGGTTCGCGAAGGCAACAGTTCCTTAGAAATCGTAAGAATGTACGCACACAGCCGGTCAGAGGGTGGCAGGGGAAGAGGGTGGCTCGAAACGTACATGTGACCAACCACCGTGGACCTCACGCATGCCCCGTTTAATACCACAGCTTGACGGCTTGGTCGGTATGTACGGGGTGAGGGGTGAGCTAGGTATATTGGCGCCTGCCGTTAAGCTCATGTTGATCCCTTGTACCAGGGTAGAGCTTCTTGATACGCAGGGAAACGGGTAGTTCTCCCGTGGACGCCATTTTTGGTTGATCGATCTTCGAAGATCGTTTGAATTTCGAGGATTTTTGGTCGGACATTAATCATGAGACTAAATATTTAGTGGGACGTAGTTTTGTAATTGTTGTAATTGATGATTTCTGTGTAGAGTAGCGTTCCCAGCAAGTAGGATGATTGGTTTTTAATTTGTTTTCTATATTTTATTCTATACAGTATTGTATATAATTTCTTGTAGATAGCAGGGTTTCCTGGAAGCAATTTTAGCTTTCAATTTGTGCGGAGTTTGTGAAATAGTTTGCTAATAATTTGTTACGTATTAACATTTTTCGAGCTGAATACTCATTAGTCCCGGGGCCATAAAGCATATGCTAATGTTTTGAGAGTGATAACGCGTAATCGTCAGTATTTTTCATCTTCTGAGAACAGAAAGCTGTCCATACAGAGTTATCATGCGCGGCAATCACGAATCCGACGATATCTGTACAACTGTTAATTATACATAACCAGGTGAAATAAATACACGAGTACTACTTATATCTGTGGCACTGGAAAAGTGACCACGAAACTTGATTAATTAATCTGTCAAACTAAACGTATGACAAATTAAATTGTAAATCTTAGGTAAAATTTGAAAATAAATTTAGAATCACTAAACAGAGTTACCTTACTAATTAAAAATAATTATCTTCGTTTGAATATTAATATTAAATACCGTCAGCACCGTTCAATAGCGCCCAATTATCAATTAAATTCATTTCGTTAATCATTCGTTCACAAATCGCCGCCAAGTGATATTCTGTATTCAAATCCAATAGTTTCAAACACAACGGGAAAAGATTCAACGCCTTGACAGAAAGAGCAACGAAATGATATACCCAGAAACCACGTTTGCAACAAAATCTCTACAACACAAGTCTCCCACAAAATTCATTAACCCTGCAAATGGCTTATACCCCTATAATAAAGTCGTCGACGATTTTCCCTAGGGCGGATCAGAAGGTGCAAAGGTGGCGACCTCCGACCAGAAGGTCTCTCTGGAGCCGCTAAAAGCCTCGACACGCGTCGCGATCGTTACGTCTTCCCGCACATAAATAATTAATGACCGTTCACCACCCTACTGTGGCCCGATGGGAATATTTCTGCGGCGAGGAGAATTTCCTGTAGAACGCCCATGGGTTCGTAAAAACTCGTCCATTTCAAACCACGTATCACGTGTACTGGCCTAAACATACTTCCGTGAAACAAGCAACGTAACACGAATCGTTCATAATTTGTACGCACTTCCATCTCGAAGCCTGTTGATCCTTCGAACTTGGGGTGTAGTCGATTTATGTTCTTCAGGAAATTGTCTGGGACGTTTTTTTTAGGTCTGCAGAAAATCGGATAGGGTGGTTTTTAGATAGAACTAGGTCCTTATGCATTCAAAGCGTTTCTTTGATTTGATTTCATTAAATAAAAGGTAAAGCTTTACTCCTTTGTTGCTTATTTCGATTTAACTGCAATTTCATGCAATTGATATTTACGATTTTTAACTGAGAACCAAACTAAGCAGAGCTTGATGGGAGTAGTATTTAAGTACTCTAATAAATGTCATTAATTCTATACATACAAAAAGTATCAATCACGAAATATCGGGAGCAATAAAAGAAAAGTTAAAATCACAATATATAACTACACCTAAGCACACAATTGACACTGCATCCTTTACACCTGAACGAAGAGACACCCCCGAACATTTAAATTAATATCTTCAAAGAAAAATTCCAAACTCTTGGGCATAGGGGGATGAAACCTTTCCGATCAATCGGTCCAGCACGGATGACAGGTTTAATTGAATGAAACAGACGCTATCCTTCTAGGAAAGCTGAAACGTTTAAGGGTGCACGCGACCAGAGGAGTCTCCTATTCGACCATCGTGCACCCGACCCAGCTACCAGCAACACCACCCTCCTGGTCGAAGGTGTAGGTCGCGCGAGCCGCAGTCACGTGTGCGTCACGTGCCAGGGATTACTAATTATGCGCCGAGAACGGTCATAATATCCTGAGCCCAGTGGGCACACTGCATAGATACAGTTAATATCTGGAACGGCAAACACCGCCGCCATTCACATTGCGATTTATGAATAAAGTTCGTCGCACCGAACGCAGCCCTCGATATTTGATTTTCACACGTGATTCTCTCGTCTCTCGAGAAACATCGTCCTCATTCTCCTGCAAAATGTATCATTTCCTTTTTTTTCAGGATAAGGCTGTACGATATTTTGTGAGAGCGGAGTTAATCGAGGACGAGTGGAGTTCCGGATATCGTGATTTCTTCAGCTGAAAGTAGAATTCGTAATCAATGTCGTGGCGACTGGGAAAGTGCAAGTAACATTAGAAAGATTCCCCTGGTAATAACGATTGGATAAGGAGACAAAATTTCCGATAATTGTCGAGTACGAACGTTAATTAATTGTTAACATCTTCCGCACGTACAGCCCGTAAATATTGCAGGAGTTTCATTGCATCCTAAAACAAGGAACAATTAAATAGAAACTGTGCAGCTCTTATACAGTACCGTGTCGTATTGACACTATGAAATTGTACAAAATTCGATCGGACGATCATAACGATAGACGAGGAAATAAAATTTCTCGTTTGTATCGCTGCATCTCAACCCTGGTCCATCCGATAGAGAGTGCGACGGGGAAACGTTACATGAACGGAACATGACAAAACAATTGGAGCGCGTTTAGCTTCTGGTTTTGTTTGAATCGCGGCCATCGCCAACCGGATATGAATCGGTCGCGTGCTCATGTGATTTTAGCAAAGAGCAATATTTATTCACCGTCGATCCCTGTGTTTGATCGTTTGTGCCTTTGAAAATGCTACACGCCGAATAGTCTGTATGCCCGTCAATGCATAATACGAAAACACACCGTTGTTCCCTCGATGGACAGTCATTTTTTCGACGAACAAGCTGGTCCTCCGTTTCTATGCAAATCCGTTTCAAGTATTTATTTGTAATATTTACCATTCGATAATATTACTTGCCATTATCGATATTAATGTATCGCGTTGAATGCTACAGGCACCATCAATAGCGAGTTCGACAATGGTTTATTTAAAAGTCCACGAAGAATTCCAATCGGAAATCGATCAAAGAGTTCGAAAGAAGTGCCATGACTTTTGCCATGGCGATCCAGCTTTCCCATGGGCGTAGGAGAGCAAGGGATGCGCCAGCGACACGTGACCTCTGTCAATAAGGTACATTCAGAGCCCACCCCATAGTCGTTGAATAGGAAGAACGATCGCTATGAAATCTTCATGAGCCGCTCGCAAACGAGAGCAACTATTTGCAAAGTGACCGGCTTTCCGAAATTGCCCGGCCAACGCGTTCAGAAAACAAGGGTCGAACCGGTCCGAAACCTGGGAAACTGTTCTTCCGACAAACACGCGACATATCTAGCTGTTTCTGAAACGATCGACGTGCGTCAATATCGGCCACGTTCGACAACATTCCTCTGTGGGATCGCGGGAAATCCTGTTTCACAGTGAATCTGAATTCTCCAGACAGATATTATTTATTCCGTGCTCGTGTACCCTTTGCGAATCGAAGTTTAATACTGATCATCGAGGCAGCAAGTCGAGAGTCTATTACAGAAATGAAATTGAAAAGTTACGGTGCGGTCTCAACGAGTTCTAGCATCTCGATCGGACGCGAAATAAAATCATTCAAATCGTTTCAAAATTCACAGTCCAATATTTATTTACAATATTCCCGTTGGGCTGCTTTGCAGCTCTGTCGTCAAAATTCAATTAGCCCGAATTTCTTCGCAACTTCCCCATTGCAGTCCGAACAGTCTCAACTTTTATGCAACTTTGCCGATTTACTCTACGAATGTACAAACGCGAATATACTTGTTAACAAACACATGTCCCACCCTATCCATAATAATTTCGAGCGATTAAACCGTGACACACTTTCACAACCCCCTCCGCCCCCTCACGCCCTTTCGGATCGACGAGATCACGATCACTGATCTGAAAAGAAAAAACTATCGAAAAAGCATAGATCCACGGGTGTCCCGTGGACACGAACAAGTTGTTCCTGTGCGAGTGGCAATCGTGTAAGGTCGCACGAGTGCCACGCGCCGACACGTGTCGTCTCGGCTCAAGCGGCTGGAAAATCGTTCTTTGAAGCTCTACGCGCGCTGTTAATCGCGATCTGACGCTCACCTTCGTCCGTTGCTCGCCGGAAGTCGCCGTGAGTCCCGATCCGACGCGAAATCAAAATCTCCTCGCGGGGGGCGCAACAGGGGAGGGAACCACGGGAGGGATTGTAGAAGGGGTTGAAGAGGGTGGACGAGGGTGGGTTCTGTTTGCAAAGTGGCTATACCGTAAGTCCGTCTGCCCGTCGGCTGACTGTCCCTCGATTTTTGTTTACTTTTTCCGTTTTTTTGCCAGGGTCCATTGTGCGCGGGTGAATTTATTGGCGGGGATGAAGGCCGAGGTAGTAATAGGCCTGTTGGATGTATTTGATATTAGCTGGACTTGTGGGTTACTCTTGGTTTGCAATACGTTGCGAAAGTATTGGTGGACTAAATTTGTCAGGGATGGTGAATATAATTTTTTGCACGGTATGGTATGCATCTAATGAAACTATTAAGGCGGGTTTAAAGGTCTTCATTTATGTATAATATTTAGTTGACTATGCATGAGTTTTGGAATAACGCTCGAATATTGCCGGCGCGATTTTTGCTTGAAGTCTAGGAGGAGTGCAAACGAAGAAAGAGATTTCGCGGCGAGTAAGATTTGAATCTCAAAGAGACCCGGAAAGTATTCATAAGGAATATGAATATTTACGTAGTAGCTTTTTTTCTTATTATTCAAAGGGGGGGGGGGGGGTAAAAGTGTTCGTCTATCGTTTAAACTCTGCATCCCTAGCACGATTTAACAGAATTGCATTTCGTGAAAATTTCATATTTTCAATATTCAAAGCCTCGCACGTGCACACTCCAAATTCGATGCACTTACATTTTGTGTATTTCCATTTAGAGCGTTCCAATTTTACCACAATGGAAACCTTAAAAAATTCGAAAACAGTGTGACCGGAAAAATTCCCGAACAGGAGTCGCGAGTTTCGAAGCGAGCAAAAATGAAACCGGTGGGGGGAAAAAAAAATACTTTCACGAGGATCCGGTGAAAAATAGTAACTTCCCCTTTGATCCCGTACAAAATTATGAAACTTCGTCGGTCCCGTAATTTTCCGTTCCTGGCTAGCGAGTCGTCCAATTAATTCTAAGCTCTTTGAGCGCCCGACGAACGGTTTCGAAAACTTTCCAACCGTGGCTTTTTCGCCATTTTTATGCCAGAAAGCACCGACTGCCTATTCACCGTTCTCGCCGCTCTTCCTGACATGCCCGACTTCCGATTCGTCCCTCGATAAAAAGGACACACGCCGTGGAAACGGGAGACGAGCAGGCTGAAACGATTCCCGGCTCACTCGATACTTTCTTCCCTTTCGTTCGTTCTCCAGCGTCTGATTCTTTTGAGAAACGCGCGGCTAGGTAACGCCACTCATGCAGAAACTCGACGCGTATTCAGAATGCTTTCTAAAGACGAAGGAGTCAGGGATGCTTAATAGAAAGAATTCGAGGTAAATTTAAGGAGAAATTCGTCAAGCTACTTGGCCGAAATTAAAAAGAAAGGTAAAAAGAAAGGACTGATTTTTCATTGTTACTTAATAACAGCCTGCGTCAGGGGCGAGATTCTCACAGAAACAAATACCATATTGGAGGACAATATTTCGTTTGACAATAACGTATAATAATTTGGCCTAAAAGAATTCGGGCATCGATACAGTAATTATATTACATTGCATAATATTTAAATAAACACGAAATTACTGTAGCATCAATGAAAAAAGCAAACATATCACAAGTAAAATAAAGGAAAAAATTGTATCACAATGTAAAGGGCCAATACTCTCATCCAATAACACTCTCGCAACCATTTGATATTCTTCGAGCTGAAACATCTCCCTCTGCCAAATCGAGACAATCAACATTCTCCACTAACACGTTCCTCTCGAAGAGAAACCAACCCTTAAAGCCTCCTAATTCCAGAGGATACAGGTGCCAATAAGAATTGGGGAACAATTGACAAACAATTCAACGTCACTCGACAGGATCGCGCGCCCTCTCTTTATCCTATTCTATCGACAGAAAATAAAATAAACAAAAAAGAAGAAAGAAAAGAGGACCGAAGGAAGAATCGTTGTTTCTCGACTGTGAATCGTGGATGTAACGAGAGGCAGCTGCTACCAACGGGGCGTCCCCGACGCTCCCGTTTCGCGTATGGGCGCCGCGACGCATTCCTGACAAAGTAGTCATCACGCATTCCTGGGACGCAATCGTGAGCCTCCACCCTCGTTAACGAAAGATGGATTCGTGCGCGCCAGCCTGAAGAGGACGCGTTATTACATTTTATCCGGGGACGGCCAGCAAGGAATTCCTGTCTAAGACCGTGCAAAGGGGTGGAACAAGGCTGAGGGCACGTGCCAGGTTGGACTAGGTCGTCTTCGATGATTAGATGATGCTCCAATTGCTTTCATCATGGATGCAACGCATTTCGTGTGCATAGAATGTAATGGAATGGACGGTGTGTCGATTCAAACTTCGATTGTGTTCAGAACAGCCACTTTGTTGCCGGGGTGAACTTTCTTAACTTGCATAATTTTCGCAGCATTGACGCGAAACAATTGTTGCAGCTTTGTTCTTAAATTCGTTTGCATTCCTTCCCTTAAATTAAATTCTACTGTCGTAGTATTTATTTGGTATTGTTATCTAGTGTTGTGTAGTACTGTTTAATAAGAAGGCAACTGCAACAAGTGTTCTTCCGTGGTAATTTGGGATTCTGTTTCAGACGAGCCTCGTAATGATACGATTGATTTAAAAGAAAAAAGGGCCGGTGCAATTTCGTGCAACCGATATCGATTTGCGCCCCTCGATCGGGTTCCACACCGCGCGTCGTCTAATTTATAATCAATGACGGTAATTCGAAATGCGAGCCACCCTTCCGTGAATCTCCATGCCACAACTGGGCCCAAGAATCTTCGACGCGTATTATGATCCAGGGACACCCCTTTGTGCGTGAGTAAAGGGTGCACGACCGGCCACGTGCGGAAAACTTGTTCCTATAAAAAGTTCCTGTAGTCTCTCAATTATGCATTCGATCTTTATTTCATTTTACACGTACTCCGTAAAGAAGAGAATTTATTTGACATTTTACATAATATTCTACTGCTATGGAAGACTGTTAAATGACATTAAAATACGCCGGGAATTTTCATTTCATTGAATGGATTAAATCCATCTTTCCCCCTTTCGTTTTGCATTCGCTCCAAATTGTAACCAAGATGAGTATATTTCTTTTGCTAAACTGCCTAAATAATTCTGCTGTTGAATAAAACAGAACTTCGGCAGTTTTAGAATAAATTCTGAATTCTATTTATTAATAAATTCCACGGTTTAAAAAATATCGTTGTTTACGGGATAGACAAAAAACTCAGCGCCTCGTATTACGGTGCACAAGTAATCCCTTTGGATGCGTGACCAAAGGGTGTTCAAGGGATGCTTTGCTCCCCTGTCACGAAACAACGCTGGAACCGTATCGATATAATTACACGGATGGCGTTAGTGTCACATATCCCGGACAATGCTCAGGGCGCAGGGTGGAACGTCAGGATGGGGTGGATGCACCTGCAAGGAACCATATTTCATTCGGGCCAGGAGCAGCGACTTTTGTGCCTTTATGCGCCGTGAAATCGCGAGGGTCACTGGGTTTCCCTAATTTCTATTATGCCTGAGATAAGACCGTGCTAAATATCCACTGACACGGCTGCGGGGGTTGCTCGAGTTTCACGAATCAGATTTACCCCCTTTCGACCAGGTGACGTTGCTTCGACATCCCTTATCGCAAGTGCATATGATCCGTTTTCCTTTGTGACAGCAATTTCTCCTTATTTAATGTTTGGTAGCAATCATTGGGATTTGGGAACTACGATATTTGTTAAGTAGTATATTTTTTGGTTTCCAGAATTTTGTTTGCTCTTTTATATGCACCAAGACCCTACTTTGTTTTTAATGTCATTTATTAAAAGGTAAGGGGCGGCTTGAAATTTATTTAGAAATCAAGATTGTGGGGCTTGTACATAATACTTTTACCGTTCTGATCCCATTGTTTCTCGAATGCGATGCGTTTGATTGTACGAGGCTAATGTGGACGAATAATAGCCGGACGAGAGGCAGACGTGGATCTCGAAGCATTGACATATTGAGTGTCGAGAGGTGTTTGCTGATTCATTGTCTGTATAGAAATCATATTTGGCAAACGAAACGCCGAGGGTTTCTTTTGTCCCTCGTTCTCGAATCGAGCTGCTTAAAAACCGGTGCACGAAAGTTTATAGCTTTCATATAAAATCTGCCGCTCAATCTCGCGATTTACATTTTCCCATTGCCAAGTTCCTTCAACAAACCTGCCATTAAAAAGGCTGAAAATAAAATCCCTCCCCGAACTTAAAAAAAGTATGTCTGGGCTCGCACTCACAAAAAAAATATATATATAAAAGATAAAGAAGCAGCAGAGGTACGCAATATATCCAGAGGGAAAATACCAGACAGAGAAGGTCCCTGGATCTCCAAGCAATATCAGCTCAGAAGACGACCCACGATGCTCTCTCTGTATTTTGAAAGTACGGGGCGACGTCGCATCGTGTATTTGGCCGTTTGTCAGTCCGCGTAAATACGCGACAATGCAGTCCTTTGTGCAACTCGTCTATCAGCGATGTTTGCCAAATAAAAGCCTATATATGGGGTCCTCTTTGTCTCTGTTTCGCCTCGTGGTGCACCCGCGCCTCTAACCCTCGTCACGCGAATGATACGCCTAGTTGCCTATGAAACTGCGCTATGGCCCCTTCGTGGCACGGCACAAAGGGGCATCGAGTCGAGACGGTAATGGTGATGCAAAGTATTTCACGATGGAACACGTGCGGACACACACCGAGGGGAAACTTAGTGAATCGGGGCCGACAGCGAGCGTATGCTGGTGCGTTTGTGGGACGAATTTGTTGGATGCAACATTAGCCGATAATCTTGGCCGAAAAGTGATGGACCGTAGAATGTAGAGAGAAGTGATTCTGATATGATTACAATCGATGTACAGTTTTGTTGCACTTTATTTTGCGATCAATTTCCTGGGCATTCGTGTGCGACTGTTCTTTCGCATTACTTTTTAATTACTGACGTTTCTTCGTCTGCTGATTATTTCCCTGTTTTTACTAATCATGTATAATTTCGTTTTAGTTATTATTTCTATTCTTACTGTAGAAGGTACGCTGTGCTTCAATTGCTTGGACTTTCCTCGAATGCCCTTCATTTTCTCGGCCACCTGTTATTCCGTTTACCCTTCGACACTCGCCACCCCCTGGGCACGCAAAATCTGCCCCGCAAAGATTTCTACTCAAGCTTTAAAAAAGCCAACTTATTCTCCAACTACTCGAAACCGCTCGCACCTCGTCGAACAAATCCAACCCCTACAATTTCCAATCGTCCACCCCTCACCTTTACTTCAAACATTCCCAAACCACCGGCAAAACAGTCGTTCCGAACTTTTCGCGAAAACCCTTTCCGGACACCAAGAAATCCATGAAAGCTCGAAATTCAAGGTAGCCACCCCGAGCTTCTCCACCGGCAGCGTACGTCACTGTCCGCGAGATATTGATCTCGCGGAAGGGTCGCGCAACCAGTTGAGCACCTCAACAGTCGTTCATCCCCTCTATTTCCTTTCCCTTATGGGCGTACGCTTCGCCGTCCAATCGTCGGCCATCTCCAGCCTCCCTTAACAAACGTCGAAAATCGTCACGCCTACGCTCCTCACCCTCCAGTCGATCGTCCAGTGGGTGGGGGATGATTTTCACTGTCGATGCGGTGGCTGGCGTCAAAAAAGCTTGAGAGTCCGGGCCGCTGACACGTTTCGAGCTGTCGACGAGACGAACAACAGTACGCAGTCGGGTCGAGCATAGTTTCATAGGAAACGAAAACCACCCCCCTCCCACCGGTGGCAGAGCAGAAGGGAAAAGAAGCTCAGGATGCTGTTCGTTGGAAAATCGACGGCCTCACGGAATTGGACGCGCGTCAAGACGCCCGGTGACGCTCACAGGATCTTGTCTTGAGACTTGTTACCGCGTCTTAGGACGGGGGAGGGTTGAAGAAGGGACGAGCCAAATCGGTGTGATACGATCGTTGGGACGTTTCACGTGATTCTGTGACTTTTGTTCGAGGATTTTGTATAGACAACGGTGATAGATAAACGAATGCATAGATATAAGAGGAGTGGGTTGTGTATAGAATTGTTGGTTTCGCCGGTGACTGTCGCGAGTGGTTTATTCGTGGCCGAAGGATTTCTTTAAGGGTGCCGCGAGATTCGTAGAGAGGAACGAGGGAGATTTGTTACGGGGATTTGATCTGCTCGCCGGGGAAAGAAGAAAAGTGTGAACTGTGAATACAAAAAGAGTGGCGGGGAGTCTGAGGAATCGAAAGCTCGAGGACACGAGGAACCATGTTGGAATTCTACCCTCCGCTACCTGGTAGCTTGAGCCGGCAGGGTGAGTCGGGCCCGCCGATTATGGGCTCTGCTGCACCGCCGATGCCGTTTCGACCAGCGAACGACAATAATAATGCAGGTAAGCTTGATAAGGTTCGATTTTATCGTCAAGCTCCGAGGTCGGCGATTATTGGCCTCGATAATGTTCTGGTTAGAGAAATTGGAAAGATTGTAACGGATACAGTTCAATGGAGATAAAGTTATGGGTTGCGATTAATTCGACGAATGTCGAATCTGTGGTTAATGGATTTCCCATTTGCCGCTTAAAAATCGCGATTCTCCTGAAGTTTCTGTATGCATGTCGAGATGCATGGTATTGTAACGCGAAGTACTTGCAATATGAAATTTCACTTTGGGTTTTAATTGAATAACAGATATGGGAGGATGAGGCACTAATCAATTTGCTCGTTTTAATCGATTTATTATATACAAACATCGAAATAAAGGGTTTCGTTGTGGTTCCACGTGAACGCGGAAACTTATTTTACTGCGTTCTGTCGCAAGGTAGCTTTATCACTATCGACAATCGATAACCGACGGAATAAATTTCATGGTACTGGCAATATTGCCCAGCTCCAGAACGCTATCACATTTCTCAGTCTGACAGTCGTATCATTCGGAAATAACTCGGCACGTTTATTTCTGTCGCAATGGCAAGGTTCAACTAGAAACCAAATTTTACCCCGCGGCTATAAGTTTAATGGAAAACCGAGAACCCTTTTATTAAAGCTCGTTAACGTAAATCCGTAAATGAATATATATTTATAAGATAAATTAACAGTGTACACGGAATAACGAATCTCGTAACAATATCTATGAAATAACTCTAAACAAACAGAATTTTTTAGAGAGAAGAAAAATTCCCCACCCAACAAAACCTTTCATAATCACATCCAAATCCACCCCTTCCCTTACAAATTGCGACTCCCTCCGAAAATTCTTGTCTGCTTAAAAAATCGGAATACAATTCCGCTTGTGTCGTGGAAAATAAAAGTAAAAATATTTAATAATAAGGAACCGGCAAATGAAAATATTAGAGAACGTTAGAGAGAAGTGAACAATCGTCGATGGAAACTACGTATGCGTTCACGCAATGACCATTACTGATTACAGAGCCGTCGGTTTCAGTGAAGACAGAGTCTGGCCTCCTGGAGTCGATATGTGCCGGTTGTGGTCGCACCATAGCCGACAAATACGTGATGCAGGTAGCCGGAAGGAATTACCACGAGGAGTGTCTCTCCTGTGCCGCGTGTGCAGCCCCCTTAACCCATTCCTGTTTCATCCGCGACCTGAAGCTCTACTGTCGAAACGATTACGAGCGGATCTTCGGTGTGAAGTGTGGACGGTGTATGGAGAAGATCAGTTGCTCGGATTTCGTGCTCAGGGCGCCGGGTTTGGTGTTTCACGTGGAGTGTTTCGCGTGTTGCATGTGCGGACAACCGTTGCCACCTGGTGCACAGTACTTTCTTCGTCAGGGACAACCGATCTGCAGGAGGGACTACGAGCACGAGTTGTACCTGAACAGTCCTCAAGGTTGGTGATTGTTACATTAATTTCATTCTTCTTCTCTTTTGTTCAATGCTTTAGATGACAAATCTTGGCTTGCTTTAATATTCGTTTGTTTTATTCCTCTATGCTGCATGGAATTCTGTTTTTGTCGTTGTACATGGAAATATGCTTGGGTACTATATTGTGAAAATTGTTAAACGAATTCTAAATCGATATTTAATACCGCAACGATATGAACGCGAATTTGTAGGCGTAAAGCGATAGAGTTCCTGCAAAATCGGAATATTTGACAGCAAACTGCTCGACTATCACGATTTCCGTTTTGTAAAACGATCCCGATGCAATCGAGATTGGCGACCTGTTCCGAACAATCGTAATAGACTGTTTAGACATTTTTTTCACCGAAAGGAGAATTGCCATTAGTCCATGATCGAAATATTTCACAAAATTTCGTACGTAGAAACTTTTGCTCCTCTTCCATTGCGTTTACATTCGATAGTGTCCATTAAAGTAAGGGAAATAGAAAAGGAAAGAAATCGAAAGAAAAGAAACGGATTGATGATAATAAAAGAGAAGAAATGGCAGACGATGAAAATAATCGACGAAACGTGCGAGAACGTATTGTACATACCTTGTTGCATTGTTCGCAGGTTGTACTACTACAATCTAAAGACATCCAAAGTAAAAACCTGCAGGAATTTCGAATCGAGGCTGTCTCTGTTTTCAAGGTAACTACACTTAAACCAAGCGTAATTAGAAACGATTCTGTCACTAATTGGACGAAAGCAAAACAAAAAAAAAACAAAAGAAAAGAAAATAAGCAGAAAGGAAAATAGAACGCCAATCTATATAGACGAAACGAGAGATTGTCATATCACAATTTATTGTCGTAGATGCATTTCTAAATTCGATAGCGGAATTTATTTGTGTGAAATCGATGGAAGAGCAGTTTGTTAGTCGAGATTTTATTAAGCATTGTTAATATACTTCCTGGTACTGAAGGAACTGTCGTGATACTTTACAGCCTGTTCTATCAACGTTAAGTATCCGTTTAATAATATTCTGTCAGAGTAAAGTTGAAATTAATATTGTTTCATTCTTGAAAAGTTTGTCATTAATGGAACAAAGGGATTTATTTATTTCCTTAATTATAACTTATCTTAATTTATATAGGTACGTTATTAAGTTTGTACTTAAAACTTTTTCCCCAACTCTACTTTAATTTGATACACATATTCCAGTTGTTCATTTCTTTAATTGCATTAAATTACAGAAGTACCTTATAAAATACCACAATTATGTAATATATCTCTGAATTGAAATCTAAAAAGTATTCCATTCAATGTTAAAACAGTCCTATTATATACTATTCTCTACAATTTGTCGCAAAATAAATGACAGACGAAATTGTTCTATAGACGATGATTTGCTGGATGAAAATCGACCACGGGATGGTCGACGGGGTCCCAAACGACCAAGAACGATCCTCACGTCTGCACAAAGGCGACAATTTAAAGCGTCGTTCGAGGTGTCGCCGAAACCTTGTCGAAAAGTTCGAGAAGCCCTGGCGAAAGACACAGGTCTCAGTGTGCGCGTGGTGCAAGTTTGGTTTCAAAATCAGCGTGCAAAGATGAAGAAATTGCAGAGGAAAGCAAAGACTGAGCCTGGCTCGGATAAGGAACCAAAGGAAGAACGTCGAGCAGAGAGTCCTCACAGCGATCACAGTAAGCCTACTATCTTTATTCGAAAAAAATAGCTCTTTAATCAGTACCGTCTATAGATCCATAAAATTTTTACAAAGAACTGTTAAATAGTTTGACATTCGTTCAAACTGCTCTATATTTAATGCACGCACATTACATTAATAATAATGTGCAATCATTTTTCGAGTATACACATGGACAGTAGACAGTACCGATTTTTATTAGATTATTTTACTTTCGACAGCAAAGTAGAAACATTTCTTTCCTTCCATCATTCAGGCAGCAAACTATCGGTTTATGGCAAATCAAAATCATTCTATACGCATACGAAACGACGCGTACAAAGTGGATAAATGTTATTGGATAAATAGATTCTAAAGTACAAATTGATATTGTACGTTTCAAGTGTTTTATATAATTTGATAAGCCTGTGAAATATTTTGTTTGCCCATACCTTTATTCTACTATCATTTTCATTTTCGTTGCAACACCGAAACATCTTTAGCTTTCCTAGAATAAAATTTGTCGCGGATTTCATTCGTGTACTCGAACGTTTCGCGAAGACTGGTTAATGGGGCTTGGACAAATGTCTGTTGGTGCAATACCAATCGTTTGATCTCGTTCGCAGGTCATTACTTGAACGCCATGAACATGCGCGATGGGGAATCTTCTAGCTTCCCCTCAGCCACCCAACCACTCAACCCCAATAACCCGTACTCGCCTGACGGTAAGTCTCTTCTGGCCGTAGAAATTTCCATAAAAATTATTATAGAAAAGCTGGTACATATAAATATAGCACAGGGTATTTCCGCCAAAAACGTGGCTGAAGAGAATTCTTAAACAATTCTCTCTCTTATCAAGAACCAAGCAACTGTTATTATATATGTAGTTGAAAAATTAGTTTATATCCACTATATAGGAACTCTTTGATTTTCAGACGCATATCCGGGCCATTCGGGCGAAAGTTTCTGCAGCAGTGACTTGTCGTTGGACGGAACGGAGGCTGGTTTCGACATAGGTGAAAACGAGGGTGGCGGTGGCCAAGAAGGTGGTCACCAGGCTGGCAACCATTCCCATCATGGCCCAACGTCCCACGAGGCGCCTTCGTTGTCGCAGAGTTTGCACGCTGCGATTCACAACCCCATCGACAAACTGTTCATGATGCAGAGTAGTTACTTCAGTGGTGACCACGCGTAATCCACGACGAGAAAATGAAAAATGGTCTTTTTCATGAGAATAATTCTTTCAGTCGTAACTACTTCCTGTCTCTGGTTTGCGACTCGAAGTAGGTTCACGAAGAATGCCGTACAGCACCGGTTTCTACAAAAAATGCTTCTTTTTCTTTGATATTTGTTATTATCTGTTCTAATTTCTGTTATGTATTCAGATATTTATTTATTCATTTATTTATTATTATTTCGTTTTATAGCTGTGATATTTATTATATTGTTTGTTTCAGTTTGTTATCGATTATTATATTTGTTGCATCTGTCTATATTTTTAATAATTAATATTTTATATCGTAGAAGATTTCAAGTGCCAAAAATGTATTTTCTTTTAATGGTATCGAACCCTTCCTTTTATTATTTCATGGATATTTATGACAAAATGCTGTACGGTAGTTTGTTTCTTTTCTACAGTATTGTAAGACAGTATCGCTGCACGATTAATCGTTCTCAGTGCTACTAATTTACTTAAGATGGTTTTCGAGGTACCAAAGAAAGAGTGGCGAGGACATTGGAGTATAAGGAGTATCGCGGTTCGATTTAATATTAAACACGATGATGTACCCCTCGGTTTCCACGTATAAAAGTATATGTATATTCAAACATCAACGTGCATACACTGCTGGCCAAAAATTTGTGTCCACTTGTGACTTGAAGCCTTACAGAAATTTTATGACTATTAATTTTAAGCTAAGAATTTATAAACGCAAGCTAGATAGAACATATCGAACCAAAGCTAATTACTATTAGTGTTTGTAATATTAATTTCGCAACAATGAATCGTTAACGAGTCATTTAGTAAGAAATATGTTTTGCAACTGTGACAGGGTCTCAAGATTTTGGGCGCCAGTATATGTTCGTACCTTATTTCTGTTCCGACAGATTGTTGTTAACAAACGAGATTCGTCGATTCTGAATCGTGGCTCTTCTATTTCGACGTTTTATGCAATGTGTGAAAATAAGTCCGTCGACCCTATCTGAAGAACAATGACAAATTTTTTGACAAAAAGAAATAAATAACATAAATTATAATGAATTCAGAAAGGGTCGGCTAGCAGATAATACCATTGCAGTTTGAGTTACAAGGAAAATAATAGCCGACCTATTAGGTTCGACAAGAAAGCATTTACTAGGAACCGTACGAATTAGTGAAAATTAAAATACATTGTATAAAAAAGAAAACACTTTAACAATGATTACTTATTATTCCCCACTTGTCATTTATTATATTTATTTTCTATTAGATTTTTGTATTAGTAATCTAACTACTTACTGATAAATTATTATTAGACTAGAAAAATCACTACCACTATAATTGTTAGGAATAATTATTGAAGAAACAGAGAAAACGTATAAATTACGTAACATTTAACATACTTTATATATTGAGCATCGATTTGTGGCAACAGCTCATCATTAGTTTACTATTTTTATGGTATAAGTTAATACTTTCATTCATCTTTTCGCGCCAGTTAGTTTGTTCGCTGACGTCAGATTATTTAAGCGTGCTCTGTCGCCTTGCCCATGTAGCTTAAGAACGACGATCTAGGGCGGTCGGTCAGTTGATTCATATATCTTGTCGGTAAGTAGTTTTGATGTTAGGTAAGGCAGGGACACGAGTACCTTCATGCACTTCCTTATAGAGCACCGTATGGACTTCCGTGACCCATCGTGAATGCCGTACCGACCTAAGCGTCCTTTTCCATGAATAGTGGTCAGTTGAAAACCTATTATTTACTGAACTAGGGAAGGCCAGAGGGATGCGATTGTGTGAATATACATGAACGCTATGTGCCGAATTAGCTAAAAATTATTTATTGGTTCAGTTAAAAGTTGGTCAGAACGCGTAGAAATCCAGAAGGCAGTGCCGTATAGTCGTAGGTCCGGCTAAAAGTTGGTCAGAAAACGTAAAAGTTCAGTAGGTATAACCCTAGGCTCGTAGGTTCAGCTAAAAGTTGGTCAGGAAACTTAGAAGTCCAATAGGTCTGACCCAAGGATCGTAGGTCCAGCTAAAAGTTGGTCAGGAAACTTAGAAGTCCAATAGGTCTGACCCAAGAATCGTAGGTCCAGCTAAAAGTTGGTCAGGAAACTTAGAAGTCCAATAGATCTGACCCAAGGATCGTAGGTATAGCTAAAAGTTGGTTAGAAGCCGCAAAAGTCCAGTAGGTATGACCCTAGTATAGTAGACCGCGGTCGGAGGTCGGAGACCTTCGAAGCTGTTCGGAAATTGCGAATACCACCATGCTTGACCGAGCGCGGCCGAGCGCTACCGACGCGCCAGCGCCCCGCGGAGTGGGGATGAAGGGTTGCGCGGCGCACGCGGTGTCACTATCAGTTCAAGCGTCGTAGCGTACGGGTCGTCTATGCTGTCGAAGGTTAGCGACATACACCACCTTACAATACAATAGCATCTCGGGGTCTACTTTACCACCGCATACGCTTGTCTATTAGCTTCTATTAATTAATACGCGTTTATTTAACAATCGTTTGACTATCGCGGATGTACATTAAAGTCTTTATCGAGTCTCTTTTGCTGGACGCTTGCCGGTCATCCGGTACCATCGATTCTTTGATACGCGGTAACTAGTCGTTTATTAAAATATCGGATTAACGATATTCATTAGTTTGAACGCTTTCTCGAATCATTATTATATTTTATTAACGATTACTCGGATTCAATGCGGTGTTAAGGTTGCGTTTATTTTCTTTGCAATGTCACTTACATACCCAGTTACATATATCCTTTCGCAACTTTGCATTCCATTCTGATTTTAGCACAGGTTTATCACGTTGCTTTTCTTTTTGTTGCAGGTACAATGGATGATTGATTGGTAAAGAATAATATATCGAAGCTGCAAGAATGGAGTATTGAGATACAATTACTGCGATGCATAACAATAAATCCGATGACCTATGATGAAGGATTGGTAACATTTAACTTATTATCCCAACGGTTTATGTATATATCTTGGTATCTGGCGATTGGATTTCGATTGAAAGTTATTGAACACTTTCATTATTGTAAATAGATTTCAATACTTACTTCTCTCTATTCGTATATCCATGTTCATTAAATAATGAAAACATTTTAAATTGAATTTACAATATATCATTCGCGATTGAAACTAGAGTCAGTAAATTTCATTAATTCTAAACGAAAAATTGAACGACGTTCATGTTTCGCTGCATATCGGTCGCGATTTCTATTATAGCTTCACTAGTGTTCTTGTTGACACTTTTATTATCTCTGTGACTTGGCACAAGTACGGTCAAATTGTATTTTCGATGCAGGATTGGCCGCGTACTTACGTATTTGTTGCCATGCCCTTAAAGAATGATAAATAGTTTCGAGTCTTGATTTCTACAAGCAGCTACGAGAATTTATAAATGCGCGATATTGCTTACTTATTAGGATCAGGATCACTTTTAAAACTCTGACATAGAACAGTCACAGTACGCTTTTGATAAATCATTTATATTAATCTATAATAATATATCTTGAATAGACAATTAATAATACAGTAGTACTTTATTGAAAAACAAAAGCAGTAATTCCTCAACAGACATGCAGAAATAAGAAAGAAACAAATAAAATCACATGTGTATTGCTTTAATTTTTACCTCCTCCCCTCATTTACTAACTTGTACAGATTTTCTTTCAACAAATTTTGATGACCGCGCGCAACGCGGTTGGTAGAGTCAGTGCTTGTTCCGTTAAAGTTCTTTTTATTATTTTTTGAGCGCAACCGCTCTTAATAATTATAATTAAAAATAAATAGTAGTAATGATACGCGAAAGTAGAGTCAGTGTTTGCTTCGAAATATTGCACTCGCGAAAAATAGAGTCACTTTGTTCGTCGATCACAATTATCAAACGCGCGCGATAGTAGTCCTTTATTTTATTTTTTTTTCTTTCGCAATAAGTATTCCGGTATTAGAGTCAGCACCGATGCAGTTCGGCGAGTTCGGGCACTCATCCATCAACTCGAAGAGTAAGTATCTCTGTATTTCTTTAATCGTATATTGCAATGATCTTTGATTATTAACATATTCGAAAAGTACTGGAAATGCAAAGATTTCAATGTTGTCTGTTCCTTTGAATGTTTCAGAAGCTGCCCATGGCAGCTTCTTTACAGCTCAATTGTATCACCATAACGATATTGTTGGCCGCGCGCAATGCGGTTGGTAGAGTCAGTGCTTGTTCCGTCAAAGTTCTTTTTATTATTTTTTGAGCGCAACCGCTCTTAAGAATAATTAAACATAAATAACAGTAAAGAGACGCGAAATTAGACTCCGTGTTTGGTCCGAAACAATACTCTCGCGAGATTAGACTCACTTTGTTTGCCAATCATAAGTGTTCCATTAGAGTCAGTGTCCTGTTCGGCGAGTTCGTGCTTTCATCCAGCAACTTGACGAGTAAGTATCTCCTTATTCTTTTAATCTCGTATTTCATCAATCTTTAAAGATTTTAATGTTGTCTGCTCGTTTTGAACGTTTCAGCAGATTTCATGGCTTGGATGGCGACGAGCTTGACCGCGCCCCTGGTGAGTCTGCAACCAGTGAATGGCATGCTTTAAAGTTCCTCTGGTCACTCAATCATGTCGCAGGACGAAAGGTCCGAACCGACACGAGTGACTGGTTGTAATTACGTAGATTTTTCTGGCAAGCACTGTGACCATGGGTATATGGAAATATACTCATGAGTAGTAACTTCTTTACTGTTTTATATTATATGAGGATAGGTCTTCTTGTACAACGCGTTTTTAAAAAGTTTGACAAATTTAAATAGATCATATTTAGTATAAAATATATCACTATATATCTTTTTATAATAGAGGTTTTAATTGAATATCTATGAAACGATGTTTAAATAGTTATTAATTATTAAATGAATATAAAGTAGTAACGTCCAGTATTATACGTGCATTAGTTTGTAGTGGAGAAGTCGAATACCCTTCGACTTCGTTTACTTGTTAATTGCAATTACTGCACAGTTAGAATAAATTGCATAATTATTGCTGTTAGTAAGAGTGTAGTATTTGATCTTTTACTACTTTGATAATATATAAAGTGAAAGTACTCATTTACCTTATCAATTTGTTGGAACTATCGAATAATTTTATTATTCGATATCCATATTAGTCTTTAGCGTTTAAAGATATCGATACGTTCATTGTTTCCGTACAAAATGTTAATTAAACCTGAATGTACAAGAAGACAATACGCGAACGGGTAGTTTTCGAAATCAAGGCAATCAACTTTTAAAGCAATCTTGCGTTTTAGAATCAATGCTTTGATAACGGGAACGCCCGAGGATGTTTCAATTTAATTCAAAGTATATTAAAGTAGAGTCGTTGAATAATTTCTCTATTAACGTAGAGTCAGTGAATAATTTTTCTAATAAAGTAGAGTCATTGTACAATTTTTTCTAATAAACTAGAGTCATTGCACAATTCTTCTAATAAAGTAGAGTCATTGCATTTTCTCTTCAATAAAATAAAATCATATATTAATAAAATTATATATTTAGCCCGTTAGAACATCAGTATGTCTTTATCATCTTTTTAGACGAGGATTTTCAGGTTTAACCCTTTCCGTGTTCACTGCCCGGATCCCACTCACGTGCCCCGGTGCTACTTGGGTGGGAAAACGGTGGTAGAGCACGATGATAGAGCACGATGATATGTTTTAGTTTGTAAGTCATAAAATGATTTCTTGTTGGCGACTGACAGTGCGTTGGTGTATCGTGCACGACGTAATATCCGCATTGTGTGTGTGGTTAGGCTGTGGATTTGCGTCGTTCCGTACAAAAATGTAGCTATTATGACCAAAATAAGATGTCGATTGATTTAAAACGGAGACATCATTTTTAAGATGACAGAGGCCAAATGCCAAAAAGAATCGAATATACTTATCAATTGCTATCAAGTACCTCTTGAATCGGTGCTATTTAATTATTCTATTAAATATCTCAACCGCGACGTGGTTTTTTCTACGTGAACGCAGAGATCCCAGCCACTGTCAGTCGATTTCAGAAAAATGGTACGTACATTAGAGTGTGCAAGTTGTGTGACAGCACTTGGGTGTCGGGGGTGTCCCGGGACGCCTCCCTAGTGTAGGCTTTTGCGCCCAAGTGTTTGACTGAGAACCGTGGAGTGTCGTGTGTTGGTGTGTTTGTTTGCCATTTTTTAAATATAGGTCCAGGTAGGATAGGTAGCATACTTTCTGGTGTGATTGATAGACATAAGTAGGTAGGGCCGGGCAGGTTGACACAGTCTCCGATCGGGTAGGCACTATTACGCGTGTTCAACCTGTTTCAGGAAATCTGATTTGAAAAGTCGACGGTGAAGCTGTGGCGCGAACGAAAATGCGTTCGTCTCCGGCTTTGCCTATCGATTTTTCGAATTTTTCGCGGTCGTGGTCGCGATTAGGATCCGAAACGAAACGTGTTACATTATGCTCGAGGCTGCACGTGTGAACGAAGAACGATTACAATTTTAATCGTAATCTATGTGATTTTCCGTAATCACAATTTTACGATTTTATTTGGTCGTGATTCGACCACGTGTGTTCCATTTAGCTCCGCGATTCAAACTCTTTATTTCACCTTTATAAGTTTTTCCTTGGTTTCCGATTAGAGTCTCGAGCTTAGTTTAAGTTTCAGCTGACCCTTGGGTCCGACGAAATGGAGAGGCTATATGCCGAAGAGGCCCGACAAACTGTCACTCAAGAGGGCAACTACTAATGGTACCCCATTCTTTTTAAGAATGGGGAATCATTCTTTGTTACTACTTTGTCACTGTGCTTTCATTTTCATTTGTAGAACTTTTATTTGTACTTGGCCGATGCACATTCCGGCCCAACGATACAGCCCTCCCAAAAATATCGCGTTGCTTTAGAGTTGCGAAAAACTTGCGAACGGGTCGAGTTAGAGTTGCGTTAAATGCCACTTATTGCTATTCTTATTGTTAGTTAAATTGTAGTATTTTATAATATACTTTACATGTGAGCTTCTAGTGTTGCGGAAATAGCTTTCGCGTATTGGAACTTTCAGTTCATTTTTCAGAGGATCTTCAATTTGCTTAATTTTGGATATTACAAATAATTTACTGTTTGCTTTCTATCAGTCTTAATAAATAGTGTTGCGAAATGATTGGATCGCGAGTTCCAGTTAGCATTGCGTTGATTAAAGATCGCGTTTTTAAGTAGAGTTGCGAGTACTAGTACCCATCTGCTTCCGTTTGGAAGCCTGTTCCTGAACCAGGAACTTTTTCTTTTCAGCGTTTTATATTTGCCTTTCTTTTTATTTTTCTTTCCTTAATAATTATACCACCTGGAATGTCTCTTGATGGAAGTACTGCTAATTTGCATACATATTACTAAATTACTGTGTGAACGAAATGAAAAGAAATGAAAAAGAAAATAAAAGAAAGAAAAAGAAAAGAAAAGAGAAAAGAAAAAAAAAGAAAAGAAAAGAAAAAGAACAAAGAAAAAAAAAATCTAGTTTGCAGAATCTTTGATAAATTCATAATAATTCTGATAGTAGATTTCAATTAGAGTTAATACTAGTGACTGTTCATTATTGGAGTTTAACACTTAAATATTTTCTCTTAATTGTTGCAATTCTATCTTAACCTTTTTTTTTAGTAGAGCCAATTTTTATAACTTTTCGAGCTTGCTTTGTAGAAATTGAAATTCACTCGCGATATCCGTAAATGTTTAAACAAAAATCCTTGCGCGAAAAATGTACTTGGCTGTAGCTGGACCTCGGCATGGTGATAGTGGAAGTTTGATATTTTATTTCCGAATAATCGTTTGTCGCTTCTTTGTAGAAGCAAAATAGAATCAATTGTAGTGAAATGTAACTACTTCATTTTGGAGTTTTTAATGAACGTGATACCACCATTCAGTTTGATCTAGAGCGTAGAAAAGAATATATCACTTTGGCCGAAATCTAATTACCTATTGCCATTAAAAAATAGCTGCATTTTTCATATAGATTGTGATTTGCTATCCTCGGTAAAATTCAGTTATTACGAATTAAAAGCAGCTTCATTCCACCATAAAATGGAGGGGCTTGGGAATGTCACTAATCCAATGCCTGAGATTGTTACAGATTCACAGATGAATGCAAATATGTAATATTAAACAAATGTAAGTACATATGTACGTCAGAGGCTCAAAAGTGGAATATATACAATACAGATCCAGAAATACTATCAAAGGCACAATTGGAAACTATAAAATTAAAGAGCCAGCCTCGTCGATTCAATTTCTGAGTTTAAGAATTCATTTTTATAATACTTTATTAATTATTTCGTGTCTGTGTTTGTTTCAGAAGCATTGAAAATAATCAGCTAAAGAAGAAGATTCATGATAATACATACGTATAATATGACCACATCCCCGCCCTGCCCCTGCCCCAACCCCAGCCCTTTTAACTCACTACATTTATCAGATAATTAATTAGGTAGGCCCAATTATGATCGATCAATACGTTTAGCTCTTTATGTAGGCAGGATTTGTTCGAACACACAATCTTAGAACTTTATACAGGCAGGTTTTACACGAATTGAAAATATTAAACTTTTAACTAGGCAGGGTTTAAAAAACCAAAAATTGTAGGCAGGTGCTGCAATTTTTTGGTGTGTTTCAGTCTGTTCTAGGACACCATGGACCACGTGATTGATATGGATGAATTGAAGAGGAATTAAACATATACGTACTTATACCTCTATGAGTTTGGTAAAGTATCTTTTACATTCCTACGTAGGTAGGATATTATTGAAATTATTCTTTTAATTGAACTCTTAGATGTTATACTAGGTAGGGCGATTCTAGTCTTAAGTTAGCTCTTTAGTCAGGCAGGGCGTATTCGAATCTAATCTAAAATTTAAGAAAGTAGGGTTTATTTTTAAGTTATGTCTTAGCTTTTAAGCCCGCAGTGTTCACCACTGCAATAATATTTCGTTGTCTAGTTTTTAAGATCATAGGATATATTTTTAAGACAGTTTTATTTCAGGAACGTGAATTCTCTTGCAGATTTTCTTTCAGGTTTCCTTCTGATATTCCATTTAGCTTTCGGTCGTGAATTTTCCAAGTACTCCTCTTGTTGTCTTACTTGTACTACGATCAATTACTGAACATTCTACAAATGGACAATAGTAGGAGATTTTTCTTTGTCACATGTTATATTAGAATTAGTTTTCGCGTAATTGGAGGGTGGAAGGGCCGTGGCTAGGGTGGGTCTCCATGCGCAGTAACCTCCACGTGGTGAGACCCGGGCAATCAATTATTTATCGTATAATTATTAAACGTTTAAGAGACGTTTGATAATTATGTGGAAAATAATTCGAGCTAATTGACAGCGCATTGCACTTTCCCTTCTCATTCCCTTTTTCGCTTCATTCCCTTTTTTGCTTCATTCCCCCTTTTGCTTCATTTCCTTTCTTGCTTCATTCCGTCTTTTGCTTCATTTCGTTTTTTGCTTCATTCCCTTTTCCGTTCTCGGCTCAGAGGACCGATGGTAAGGCGCTGTTGCACCTGTTGCGATATTTGGGTTGCACTTTCAGCGACGAGCGGTGTGTGAGGCTGTGACTGTGGTTCTGGACAGGTGAACCGCCAAGTGGGATACTTCTCCCCGTTAGACCACGCCAAGCACACCTTGGGGTGGCAGAAGGCATAAGGGGACCTAATCTGGATTCGCGGTTGCGGTCTTGCATGTCCGTTCCTCAATGATTGCTGTGGCTCGGTATCGAAACAGGTGTTGATTGTAAGTCGTGTTACTGTCCAGACTCTGGGCCGAGGGCTCGCGGACTGCTCGGTAGCAGTCACTTTCGTTACTTGCCTCCCATTTGATCCCAGTTATGAGTTTAAGATTTTTATAATGCTTTACTAATTACTTCCAATTTGTCTTTGTTTCAGAAGGATTGAAAGGACTCAGCTGAAGAAGAGGATTGCTTAAAATATGTTTAATATGACCACACTCTCACCCTGCCCCTGCCCGTGCCCAGCCCCTGCCCGTGCCCAGCCCCTGCCCAGTTGTCAGTTGTCTGTTCTAGGAAGGCATGGACCACAAAATTAATATGGACTAATTGGAGAGGAATTTAGTATATGCATACTTGTACCTACAATAATATGATAAAGTATCTGTTACGTTCCTATTTAGGTAGGATATTATTGAAATTGTTCTTTTAATTGAACTCTTAGATATTATATTAGGTAGGGTGATTCTAGTTTTAAGTTAGATCTTTAGTCAGGCAGGGTGCATTTGAATATAATCTAGTAATTAAGAAGGCATGATTTATTTTTAAGCTGTGTCTTGGTTTTTAAAACAGCAGTGTACACTGCTGTGATAATATTTCGTTGTCTAGTTTTTAAGATCATGGGATATGTTTTTAAGAAAGTTTTATTTCAGGAAGTTTAATTCACTTTCAGATTTTCTTTCAGGTTTCCTTCTGTGATATTCAATTTAGCTTTCGGTCGTGAATTTTCCAAGTACTCCTCTTGTTGTCTTACTTGTACTACGATCAATTACTGAACGTTCTACAAATGGACAATAATAGGAGATTTTTCTTTGTCACATGTTATATTAGAATTAGCTTTCGCGTAATTGGAGGGTGGAAGGGCCGTGGCTAGGGTGGGTCTCCATGCGCAGTAACCTCCACGTGGTGAGACCTGGGCAATCGATTATTTATCGTATAATTATTAAACGTTTAACAGACGTTTCATAATTATGTGGAAAATAATTCGAGCGAATCGACTGCGCATTGAACGTAGGACTCAAAGTACAGTAGTGCTCGCTTAATGTTCGTTTTTTTCCCCCCATTAATGTTCAGGGAGTTTTCCCTACCAATTCTAGGACCTGTTCAGATGAATCGCGGATAGAGCGGGCGTCCGAGTTATTTCAACTTTTGATCAGCAATCGAACAACAGTTCCTGGCGAGTCACATCCCCGGATACTGTTCGGTAGGTAGCCCTTAATCAGTGGGCATTGGTTACTGTACTCATTTAAGTGGACAGAACCTCAAGTTCTTATTGTAATTACTTCTGTTAATACTCTGTTCTATTTTTGTATCTACATATTTGTAGTTGTAAATATTATGTACTATTTACTGTCGCTCTAGAGATAATTCTTTAGTAATTTTCATATATGTTTCGCCTAGAGAATTACATTTTCTTATTCCTCAAGTTTTTTGGTGATGGAAATACCCATGTATATATTTTAATTCATAAACTGATTAATATGCGTAAAGATGTGTTTGAAACTACGCGGGTCTCTGCTATATCTACGGTGCCTGCTATGGTATCGCCATCTCCACGAAGCTCCTTGAAACTACTCACATCTGCTATGGTATCGCCATCTATACGGAACTCCTTGAAACTACTCGCACCTGCTATGATATCGCCATCTCTACGAAACTCTTTCAAACTGCTCGTGCCTGTTAATTACCTTAAGTGGAGATATGGCAGAGGCCCGAGTAGTTTCAATAGGTTCTGTATAGATGGCGATATGATAGCAGGCGCGAGTTGTTTCAAGGAGTTCCGTATAGATGGCCATACTATAGGCCACTTATGGTGTAGATAAAACAGGAATACGAGTGTTACGAAACTTCAACTAGTTGTTTATAAATAGCGGTGCGTTGAACATAATTAAGTTTGATTATTTATATCTTCATTTATATTATTAAGCTAATAATGCTGGAAAATTGTTTCGTACTCTCATTTACATATCAATAATGTGTTAGCAAACACAGTATTACAATCTACATTGAAATTAATATGTGTAATAACATTGTATGTTCCATTGTTCAGTTTATTCTACAACAATCAAGCTGTTTACCAAAGGTAAATACATCGTAATAGCAGTATTATTCATTATTTCGGTGTCGCAGTAATGAAAGTTGGACTTAGTGTACATATAACCTATCTTTACAATACTATCTTCACTCTCATCTTCTGTTTCGCTCTTCGTTTTCAAACCTTCTCTACCTTACGATTTACACATCTTGTCTTGCTCTTACGCTTCTTGTAAGGCACTCCCATATTTTTTGTTCCTTTAGTCATCCATCAACAATTTTTTCTCTATTGCCACATACTAATATATTTTATGTGTGCGCAGGTTTTGCAGGCAAAGAATAAGGAGCATTGACCAGTACTTCTCATGGTGTATGAAAAGAAGAAAGAAGAGCTCTTGCCACATACTTCAGCTACAGTAAATTGGTTTTGTGGAATTGGAAGGTTTATGCAATCAAGGCCGATGTAAGTGCAATATAAAATATTTATATTTGATATACCGAAAGATACTTTGCACAACTAAATGTATATATCTTAATCTATTCTATAGAAGCCTACGTTGTTCCACACTGCTCCACGTTGTTCTACGCTGCGCTGTTGACACTCAGTTCCATGCTGCTTCACTCCGAATACCACACTACCCTGCTGGTCAATCTACCCTCTTCTGCTCCTCCAACTACGCTGTGTAATTTCCCTCGTTTATGCACGGCCTGCATCGCAGACCATTGCTACATGTCTGCAGATCAGCCCTGTCCCAAGTGGCCCAGTCATAAATGCCCTATGTTCCAATGCTGGACCCCACCCATTCCCACAGTTTATAAAAATAGTTTGTAACTATTAGCCTGTAAGTTTAATTTAAAACAATTGTGTAATTAATTGTTATGTATAGCAATTATATATTTTATTTTATATTCAGTTTATTCGGTAGATCTTATATAAACTTTAATATTACTTTTACTACAAGTTCTACTGAATGTGCTAAATATAAAATGAAAGGTATAATAAATTATTTTCATACGCACAAGTTATACATTGGTGCAATTTAATTTTATAAGCTTCTGCATATAAAGTACGTACATTTTAGTATAAGGTTTATTAGTATGATATATTTAAAATTAACTTCGAAGAATAGTTTATAAGTATTAGATTATTTATGTTTATAGTATTTGTTATATTACATAAATGTTAGTTTAGATTTAATATATGGTTTAGTTGTACGATGTATTGTAAATAGATATAATAGAATAATTCATAAGTATTAGCTTGTAAATTTAAACTACAACATTTTTGTAACTTGTATTTTCGTTGATTAGTTTAAATAAATGTTAAATGAAAAGAATGCCACTGCTCTTTTTATTTTCATACTTTACCAGTCCTTGAAAGAACCTAATTCCAATTCCTTAGACGAGAAGTACCGTGGACGAACTTTAAATGCAAAGTCCTGAAGCGAGAAACTTGTAAAAAGTGCCCTATACGTTATTAAACTTCAGTCATCATTACTTGCAAGATTTGTCGGAAGAATCTAGAAATTTAAGCGCTTGGAAATTCCTGGAACGTGACGTTATTTCCAAGAACTGCCGGTGTTGGATACCTCCTTGCCTATCATATTCTCCTGATACAAATCCAGGATTTTCGGCACTTAAATTTCAGAGTTTCTGGCAAAAATATCTCGCCGAAAATCCTGCATTTGTATTAGGAGAATATGATAAGCGAGGAGGTCTTTCATCGCAGCAATTCTTGGAAATGACGTCACGTTCCAGGAATTTCCGAGCGAAAAATTTCTTAGTTTCTGGTAAAAATATCTCGCTGAAAATCGTGGATTTGTATCAGGAGAATATGATATGCAAGGAGGTCTTTCATCGCAGCAATTCTTGGAAATGACGTCACGTTCCAGGAATTTCCGATCGCAAAATTTCTGAGATTCTGGCAAAAATATCTCGTCGAAAATCGTGGATTTGTATCAGGAGAATATGATATGCAAGGAGGTATGCGAACCTCAGCAGTTCTTGGAAATGACGTCACATTCCAGGAATTTCCGAGCGCAAAATTTCTGAGATTCTGACAAAAATATCTCGTCGAAAATCCTGGAATTGTATTAGGAGAATATGATAAGCGAGGAGGTATTCGAACCTTTGCAATTCTAAGAAATGTCGTCGTATTCCAGGAATTTCTGAGCGCTTAATTTAAGAACGTATAGGGTCATTTTGACAAGTTTCTCGCTTCAGGACTTTGCATTTAAAGTTCGTCCACGGTACTTCTTGTATAAGGATTTGGAATTAGGTTCTTTCAAGGATTGGTAAGGTATGAAAGTAAAAAGAGCAGTGGAATTCTGTTCATGGGCAATTTATTTAAACTAATTAATGACGATACAAGTTACAAAAATGTTGCAATTCAAATTTACAAGCTAATCCTTGTGAACTACTCTTTGAATCTATTTATAATACATTTTACAACTAAATCTTTTATCAATTCTAAACTAACATTTATGTAATATGAGGAATACTATAAACATAAATAATATAACACTTATAAACTATTCTTTGAAGTTAATTTACAATATATCTTACAGATAAAACTTGTACTATAATTTACGTACTTTATATGCTAATTCTTATTTTCAATTACAACAATTGTGTAACTTGTGCATATGTAAATTATTTATTATATCTTTCATTTTATATTTAGCACATTCAGTAGAGCTTCTAGTAAAAGTAATATTAAAGTTTATATAAGATCTACCGAATAAACTGAATATAAAATAAAATATATAATAGATATACATAAGAGTTAACACATTGGCGACATAGCATTTGGAATACAGTTCTAAAATAACAAGTATACGTGTCATCCGTCGCCAATGTGTTAATTACACAATTATACGCTATGCACTAATAGTTGCAAAGTATTTTTATAAACCAATTTACTACAATAATGTATGTGGCAAGAGTTATTCTTTCTTCTTTCTTGCTTATAAAGGCATAAGCATGATGAGAAGTGCCGGTCAATGCTCTTTACTCTTTGCCTGCAAAACCTGCACACACAAAAAATATATTATTAAGTGTGTAACAAGACAGACAAAAAATTATTACGGAACAACGGGAGGGCCCAACCAGAAGCATTAGGGAAGGAAAAATATGTGTCCTGTGCGGACAAAGTTTGGAACGTTAGAACATCTATTAACACGTTGAGTGGCACGTCAGTCATTGGTGACTGACACTGACGTTCAGGCGCCAGTGTTTCACAGTGTTAAGCTACGCTGAGGGGTGTTGTTGCGCATGTCGAGTCGCGTGGCCTAAATGGAAAGCGAGACAAAACCGGGGTGGCACTCAACGTGTTAAGAGAATGGACTGATACAGAGATAATAGGAACTAACAATCACTTACGAACTTGAAATGACACAGGGAGGAAAGGGAGAGATGTACAATAGATATGCAATAAAGAGATAAGAAATAGGGTAATACATAAGGTAGAGAAGGTATGAAAAGGATGGGCGAAACAGAAGATGAAAGTATTGGAAAGATAGGTTATATTTACACTAAGCGCAACTTTCATTGCTGCGAGAACGGAATAATGAATAATACTACTATTAGTAAGTATTTGTTACATGCTGCAAAATTGATTTAAAGACCAAAATATTCACAAATGTATTTACCTTTGCTAAAGATCTTGTTTGTTGTACAATAAAATGGAGAACGGAGCTTAGGTGACTTGTCTATTCATATATCTCGTCTGTGACAGAACTCCTTGAAACTACTCGCCCTGCTATGTTATCGCCATCTATACCGATTTGAATGAAACCACTCGTGCCTCCTACTTACCTTAAGTGCAGATATGGTAGAGACCTGAGTAGTTTCATTCACTTCTGTATAGATGGCGATACCAATGACTCTAGATAAAGCAGACATGCGAATAGTTTTGAGCACTTCTTCATAGATGGCGAAACTAGGTCGTCGTTCTTAAGTTACATGGAGACGGCGACAGAGTGCGCTCAAATAGGATGACGTAGCCGAGCAAACGAACTGGCGCGAAAAGACGAATGAAAGTATTAATTAATACCTTAAAAATAGTAAGCAAATATTGAGCTGTTGCTATAAATCGATGCACGTTATATAAAACGTATAAAAATGCTAGCCTTTTGTATACTTTGTCTACTTTTACATCCATTCACATTATTAACTTATATACTTATAATGAATCGTTAATTGTAGGGAGAATGGCTGGAACTTAATCAGGGAAGCCGGTAAGAATAGAGATTTTATTACATCAAAAATATAATGACCTAAAAAAAAAAAAAAAAATACTTGGATTTAAAACGTACACACAAAATGCAGACCTTACTTTTCGTCTTTTAAAATAAAAACTTTGGAAACGCACAAAGCTTGACAATCGTTTCTGAATAAATACGGCGCAGTCGAAATACCGTAATAAAACTTCCAATGGACGCAAATGAATCTGCCCCGATATTTCCACGATCCATAAGTGCCATCATCGATTCTCTTTTCCTCCTAATTATTTAATCCCGGAAAGTAGTTGGCAGAAATATAACAAAAGTCGAAACGATTTTGTGATCGTCGTGGCGTCGTTTAAAAACGCGAGAAACATTCTGGCGAAATTGCTCTCTCTATTACAGAATTCCACACGAACCGATCTGTACGGTGTGTATGATGTGATTGCGCGATGACGCGAGCAAGTTCCCGGCAGTGACGGTACAGAAATATTTCGTTGAGCGTCTCGTTTTTACGGTACGTGTGCGCTCTTCTTTGAACTATGCCCCCTCACCCCATTTCTTACATGGGTTAAGCCTGGTTGCATTTGCAGCTGCGAATCGTGCGTTATGCAAGCCTCACGAACGAGTAGAGAATAAGGCATTAAGGATGAGCTGTTATTTTTATTCCTGGTGTTGCTCCACTTGGCTCATACACCGTTCCCTTAATTATTACGTTTCTTCATCGTGGTGTACGATCGTGGCACGATGTGATCCAGGCGTTGAAGGGGTACATTTATATGACGTTAGAAAGGTTCTGGAACAACTGTGAACATCTTATCCTGAATTTACGGAACAGTCAACGTTCGCGTATAATACGTCTGTAAGCTCGTTCAACGATAATCAACAATTCGGTAGAAATGCAACGTTCGTTCCTGTATAAAATCATCGATCACAGGTTTCGTTCGTCGAGTTTCTTTTTCTCTTCTCTTCTTTTTTCTTCCTTTCGTCTTTTCCTCCCCGAAGGCTATTCTAAGTTCAGTGCTGGGCATAGTTTCCATTTAAAAGTAACAATAGCTTAAGCTATCTAGAAAATTGGATTCGATAGTAACCTGTTACAAGGATATTTAACAGTATATCAAAATGAATAGTATTCGAGGATCACGCTACTGTGAACTATTCACCCTACAAATTATATCGATGGAGATTGAATAGTTGATCGAGTGTTCGGATATATTCTCCGACAATTAATTTAATTACTACAACTGTACGTGTATTTCTGGTCGTACTAGAAAACGTTCTAATTGCAATTCTCAATTAACTATCGAGCACGTTAATAATTGCTTAAAATACTTTCAAGTACTTTCAAGCAGTGCGAATAATGCGAGCCAGATATTACCTAATATATTTAATCATTTACGTAGGCACTGTGTTTCAGGACATTCCCCTTGCGATGCAACGCGTATATATATTCTCAATGGACGATATTAAATTCAACCCCCATCGATGTCCTCCACTTCACCCATACCCGACGCTGCAACGTCCTCTCGACTTAACAAGACATCTAAAAATCGGCCTAAACGTGCGCTAACGATGGCGGAGATAGCACGGAACACGAAGCATTTCCGGAACGCTTTCGCGGTTGTTCGAAATGTACTCTTAAGAAAAAGAAAGGGCATACGTCCAGCCGTTTCTGCAGGCCGTAAACCAGCCTATCTAAGAAAAAAAAATGCACGACCATTAAGCTATAGAACTGTGACGAAGCCGCGTCCCGACTTCTATTACAATGGACAAGCGCGTCGAAAATCTTCTTTTCTTGCCCGCCGATCTTCCCTATATTCCTCGTCTTCCACGTGTTCCTTCGATCGTCTCTATTTGAAAACGTTCGCGAGTCTCACTTGAACGAGTTTACTATGTCGACGATGCTCACGTACGTGCCGATCACTAAGCCCAGGAGGCCGAACACGATTAAACAGATGTTCTTGAGCAGCATGAACATACAGGGTCCGAAGTCTTTTTCTGGCCAGAGCACGCAGATCTCGATGATTGCTGGGAAAGCGATGCCGAGGGCGGAGAGGCAGAGAGCACCGAACAGAGAGATGAAGAGACCCAGCCTGGGCACTGCGATGGCTAGAGTGACTGCACAGGAAAAGAGTGAAAGAGGAGCTGAATTTTCGATGACGTGACAATCTCTAGATCCTATGGTTTCGGTGTGAGGCGTTGGACAGAAGAGGAAGTAATGTATTAACTGGAGTACTTACACGTGGCTAAAGTGATGATCGTTCGACAGACGTACTCCCAGAAGATTTTTCGTTTCTGTATTTTCTGATCCAGATAAGTGTTCCAGATAATATCGACCGGAACGTATCCTTGTAGGGCGTGGGTGACGAAAATGGCGATCGCAAACATTATCTTGATACTTTGCGCCATACTGTGCAACAGACACGGTCGAGCAGTATTTAGTTAGTTAATTTTTCATGTGACGAGTATAAAGCAAATGGGTTACCTACACTTCTTCCGGGGGTAAATTAAATGTGACGCTACCACCGGCCTTGGCTCCGTATTTGATGTAACCGAAGAACCCCATGACAATATACAAGGCCACGATCACTGTCATTCCTATGTTTAAAACACCGCAGTAGCCCCCGAAATATTGCGGAGTCTTCATATTATTCTCCAGCGCGATAATCTGAAATTCAAAATTTCGTCTCAATCAGAATATTGTACGAAAACTGCGTTTCATTACATTACATAGGATATTTCTCAAAATTTGCAATTCTATAAAAAGGAAAGCGGATTAATATCTCAATTATGGAATTTTAATTAAAAAAATTGATGATAGAAAAGCGAGTGTTATTATTCTGATAACTATCTATTTTTTAATTAAAATAATAACTTTATTTTTCAATAAAACTCCTCAGAAATAGACGGCGACATAAATTAATATAATTCGTAAAAATGTTATGTATATTAATTTGTCAATATTAAATAAAGGGTTTTCTAGATATTATAAATGACGTTTGAGGATCACTGACATTTTTCCTACAGACTGAGAGCAACTGGCAAATAATAGCAGAGATTGCATTGACGCACTGACGATCTGATCACTGCAATATCAAAGTTGTTCTTGCAAGTGGCCAGTTATTTGTTTATTAACGATGCGGCGGCGCCGTTGATCTATTCTAACCGCATGCCGCTTGCCTCAGCCTCACAGGCACAATGTATGATCGACGAGGCCAAATGATAGATCGATCCAGGTTACGCGGGTAAAATTGAAAAAACAATGTGTCGACGAGATATTGTTCTAAATTGGGCGTCTCTGTTGAAGTTGGAAATATTCCGTTCCATTCACGATTTATAATTTCACAACACTGCCCGACGTATCAATCAATTCTATCCACGATCTAAACTACAGTTGTTTCACATCCCCTTTTGCCGTCAAATGTGTTCAATAAATTGTTTGCATTAATTATTGAAAGGTTTCTCGTGAATATCAATATCGATAATAATGTCTATGGTGGGTTTCGTTGCAAATAATTTTCACGAAACTGTTATATAAACCCTGTTCTATTTTTAAGACTTTAATTATTAACGATTAAAAATATTGCGGAACAATCCAGCAGTCTGGTTTCATAATGAAAATCGTTGCAAAGATTTCCCTGTCACTCAGAAAGTATCGGCGTTAATGAAATATGCATTGTAAACCGAAAAATATATTCTGACTTACCACGCCGACGGCTTCTAACGCGAAAAGGGTTGTACCAAAATACAGGGAGAAATTACGTAATGTACCGAACATCTCCCTCTCGTTGACCGACGGAAGATCCTTGAACATGTACACTAGGATCATCGCCAGACCAACGAACGTGATCACGTTCGCCAGGGTGGAGAACGGTGCCAACAACTTCAGGTTCCTAACGTAATTGATCAAAATCAGCGGCAGCAATAAAATGAGCATGTGGGTTTTAATGTCCAACGGTTCCCAGTACTGGTCTGCCACCTGTGTGGAACAACAGAAGAACAAGGGAACAAAGAAATAATATTAATGAATTTTCATTGATCATTGAAAATTTATAAATTTTATTGTTTCTCTTCATTTCTTAATAATTTTTTTCTTTCACAATGCGCACTTTTCCTTGGTTCATTGTTTTGGTTTTTGTGTTTTACCTTTTTTTTTCCTTTTATTATCTTTTACAAATTGTTTATCTCTTTTTTTCTTTTACGATTTGTTTTCTTTGCTTTCTTTCTTCGACGAGAGAATTGATCTATGGCGCCTGCTATTTACCTGCTTGATATTCGACGCTACAAATACGATATAAACGCAGCATATTCCCAATTGATACGTAATCATGAACCCGTCTACGAGTCCTCTGTAAATATAACAGCAACTTTCATGTTACAATTGAGAGAGATTGTCGAGCCGTTTGGTGAGATGATTTTGATACGTGCGTGCTTTGTGTGGTCGTGAATTGTTCGAATCTTGTGCATGAGAAATAGAAGCATACTTTTTAATACAAACTGGAGATGGAGAATGACAGAGAAAATGTAGAAAAGCGTAGAAGTAAATCTTGTGTCAATTGTTCAAAGTGTATTTCAAACATTAGTGTGAACTATTAACACTGTTGCAATTATAAATTAATTGCTGCCTGCATTCACGTACATATTTTGTTTCAATCATTTTTCCTTCCCCGGATCATTCATTCAATTCCCGTTAATAATTTTGATTATTATGTTGATTAAAAACAATCGCGTTAAGACACAAGGTATAGATTGGCTTTTTAAAAGAAGATTTCTCTATTGAATTTATTTCATAGACAGTTGTTGGCCCCTTTAAAATAATACGAGCTAGCGACAAGTAGAGGTGACGCAAGTAGAATTATCCGATTTTGATCAGACAACCGCTACCTCGTTTCACTCAACTCGCTGCTGAATTCCAATTAATTCTAAACTATTTATAAACCCACAATCCCGATATCCAAGCATTCTCCGATATCTTACACTATCCTACATCACTAACATTATTTATATTGCCTTGAAATGTAATAAATATAATAATAAATGGCCGTCCTATATGTAAATACACTCTACTCTAAAAATGTACCCAATTCAATTTATTATTACTGTCACTGATTTCCTAATATGTTATTATGCAATTGTTATGGAAAAAAAGACAATCGAGAAATGTTACTTAAGCTTGTTCATGGTTATATGAGTATAATATGTGTGCTTTAGGGGCAAAGCGAATCGTACTTACGGTGCATAGGGTGCGAACCATCGGACACACCATGGCCCCCCTTTGAGAGCGTATTTCATGCTCAGAGGATAACTCAATATAGGAACTCTTAAACGTTTACACAGTCTATACTGAGCTCTCACTAGTACGTGCAAACAGTAAGTGCACAACACCCCTATAATCACTGTCGCTATCACACCGGTCACCAGTCCGCTGTTACAAAACGCGTTCGGCATGGCGAGAATTCCGGTGCCAAGGCTTCCTTTCAATAAGTGTATTAAAGTCTCTGCGTTTCTGAAAATAGAATTGCGATCGTGTGATTTAATGTTCGAACGAGACCACGGTTGAAATTATATCGCTACAGTTCCACTATTTTAGATGTGCAATTTTTCCTGAACGACTCTACGGAGAAATTGCAAAAGAATTTGCAACGACACGGTATTTCAATTTCAATCGCAATACAGTGAAATAATTATTTTGTATAATTACAGAGCATTCGTTTATATTGGGGATCGAATTCAATTGATATAAATATTTTCTGAAATATCAAGGACTGTTTCCTTTTTTTAACGAATTGTTTTCTTTTTATATATCATACAGATTTGTCCTGTAAAAATATTGGTACGAGTTTGGTATACTTACGAAGTGGGATTTGGCCTGTTTCGATGTTTATGGGGGTCATAGTCTTCTACGTTTGCAGTCGGTGATATTGGGACATCCGATGCATTCAGACCACTTCCGGCGATTTCATTATTAACCCTGTAACCGCATCAACTTGTAATTGTAATCGTCGTTTCCGACATTTCATTTATCGAAGCTCGGAACAATACGTCTTTCAATATATTCAACAAACTTGTTAAATGACACGCTCTTAACAAAGTCAGACAAGGAGACAATGCAAGAAAAAATTACGTAAGAGCCCTCATTGCTATTAAATCCCTATGTATATTTAAATGAATAAAATTGCAGTCCTGCTTGTTGATTTATATTGAAATTAAATAGGCTTAAGTAGAATCAGACATACTTGTACGGACTGTCGGTACCAATGAGCTGCATA
Source organism: Nomada ferruginata (assembly GCA_963583965.1). Lineage (NCBI taxonomy): Eukaryota > Metazoa > Arthropoda > Insecta > Hymenoptera > Apidae > Nomada > Nomada ferruginata. Next base: position 13,170,155 of record OY757218.1, read on the forward strand.
TTTATCGCCTCCTCCTTTGCGTTCTCCATTTTGTATTAGTCGCTTGATCCTCTGTCTCCCTTCTGTATTTTCAACAAAGAAAACTCGTTAAATTCAATTTCTTCCAGCGTAGATATATTTCCTAATATAAAACGATTCCATAGGTCGTCTTATCTCCTCCAATAAAAATATTCAAAACGATCCTATTTCCTCTGTTCCTCGCCCACTGAGAATTTCCACGATTCAATTAAAACGCACGAATCGAACAATAAAATATAAATAATAAAATAGATAAGAGAGGATGCAAAGATAAATTCCAACATAGAAACCTACCACAAATAAAATCGATCGATACAATTCTACAATCTATCTCTGTTCGAATCTAAATTTAAATCAATGAGCCAGTAAGCAAATACAACAAGGAAGCGAAGATATCCCAGTAAAAACGTCCAGGGTCAGCATCCTTCTTGCGGAAGATCATGCTCGGAACGCTTAAGGATCAAAGAGTTGACCCAGATTCGATGCATTAAGGCTCCTAATCAATTGGCGGATATGGAACACGAGTGGACGTAAATAAAAAATGGCAATTCATCATTGCGAATCTGTTTGGTCCATGGCGATACGTCTAGCTTTAGCACATTCTTTCGCGAACTGATTGCTCTTAATTATTGCATTGAGGTCAAATGTGCAGTTAACTTACTGAAGGTTATATAGCAATCGAGCGTTCTCACTTCGTCGTTTCTGCCCCTGTCAATTGATCAACGTTTGTACGTTCGTTTCTTCGTACGTCTCTGATCGATACCGAAAGGATTTTGTTACGTGCGCAAAAGACACGCGGACGTTTGGAAAACGATTTGGACGAGTTTTTTAAGTGGTGTTGCAGCACGTTTCGGTCGCGAATCATTATTCATTTTGGAATTATACGAAATAATCAAATCGTTTATAAAATAATGCCGCTAATTGCTCGGTTTTTAATGGAGGCGAAGAAATGGGAGCACAGAATAGAAAATAAATTTAATCTGTTCACAGACGAACATCGTTTCTGTGCACCGATTCCTCGAAATACGAAAACATTCAGAAATAAGGAAATCATTATCTAATTAGCGTATGAAGCGAGCAGACTAGAGGCCAAAACGCTTGAAGTGTCGCACGATTTCCCTTTGATTGAATAATGATCATACGTGGAATCACGATACGTGCGCGAAAATCAACGCAAATCAACGTGCAATTGACACTACATCCCCAAACATTATTTTCTATTCTATGTAAGAACGAGGAACTACAAAGGTAATATTAATTTCTTATTAATAACTCCAGATATTTGATTGTTATGATATGAGAATTTCTTCAGCCTCCAATAAAACGTAAAAATAAAACACAACTATTACTTCGCATAAACAAGCAAATAAATATTTTACTAGGAGAAACATGACCTGCTAATAAAGTTTGCCGCCGGTAACTGCATTAATGCTCACTAAAATAATACCGGAAAATGATTTCCCGTTAAATGAAGTTCGACGGATAATGCGAAATTATTAAATCTTCCACGTCTTGGACGGGATCCTTGACATAGCCGCGTCTCGCTTGTCAAGTTAAATTCGGCGCTCACTTATCTATGTCAATGGTGCTTATTATCGCGGACAAAGCGGCATTCGGTGCAGTATAACAGCCCCGGCCGCTGGTTAACAATTTCATTTGATCGTTGACATTGTATTGTCGCTATTAATACAAACAGATGCGCGAATGCTTAAGCCGAAAAAAGTTCATCAACCTTAAAAAGTCTGTATCTTTCCTTTTCGACGTGTGTAATAAATTGTAAATGGAATTGCATATTTATGCGAGAGAATTATTAATTGAACGCGCAAATGAAACTTTCGTGGATGTAAATAAAAATAATAATATTTTATTGTAAATGGAATTGCATATTTATGCGAGAGAATTATTAATTGAACGCGCAAATGAAACTTTCGTTGGATATAAATAAAAGTGATAATAATAATACTTTTATTCCACGATAGTATAGTTTGCTATTACGAACTGATTTTTCCCCATTTTTTAAAGAAGCAAGCAAACCCAACTTACTGATGCAAAAGGAACAAAAATAGAACATAAATGAAATTCAATTGCGTCCTGTTAATTAAGCTGCAACCGCAGTGCAATTTTCAAAGTAGTCCGATAAATTTCGTTTCCTCGATTGTCTTAATCGATGCTAATTGATATCGTCCAACTACGGTGGAGGACAACTTGCCAATGAAAAATAGTAATGTAACACGAGACCGGAATCCGAAAGCATGCTCGGGCAGAAAACAATTAGGTTAAAATCGTAGCGAACGATTAAGTTACGCAATCAGAGACCGGACGACTAATGGTGCTCGCAGAACGTCTGGCAAGTTCAAGCTTATCAACGGACTCTGGTCGCACGTAAACGAGCATCCCCGATCTTCTCGATCAAGAATTGAAAGATCGGGGAAATGATCGTAAAAAAGACAAAGAAAGAAATGATCCAGCGATTCGCGTTTGACAGATGTTCTTATTCGACGTTATTTATAATTTTATCGAGTGGTGTCAAGTCATATTTAAATCTAGTTTAATTTGTACAGATTATTTTACCAGATACTTTTCAACAGATTTATTTAAGAGAATCATCGTTCTTACCTGTTATAATAAAAGTTCGGGTTGCTTGTTCTTCGAAAAACAGTGGCGGCTATGTTTATTAAATTTCTTTGGTGTTCGCCGACTTCTCCTGCAAATAACGCGAGAACAATCATGAAAATTCAATAGCATTCAATAATCTAGCATTCAATTTAATACCGAACTAAACACTGGAAACACTTCAACAATTGTGCGATTACACAATTTAATTACACCCCGAAACCCAATAAAATGCGATGGTACTCGAACTAAAGTAGAACCATTTGCACAAACAGTTTCAACGTTCACCAACAAAACAAAACTCTTCTTTCTAAAATACTGACCCCTCGATTATTTAGAACAGTGTACTTTGGCTCGAACAAGTAGAGATCCGAAATATTCCGCCGTCCTAAAATCGTGGCAGGTAACGCAAGCAATTCAACACAAGTGAATATTGATTATCTTTCAACGAAAAATTAAATATCCTACTCGACAGAAGTATGCAAGTATCAAAGTTGAAAGAAGTGATAGCGTTTTGGTCCTTTTTTGAAGAGGAGTTTAAATGACGTCACCTTTGATTACATGAACGACGCCCTTGCGTCGAATGCAACTGAACGCAGTTTAAGTATAGTAATCGATCTCCTAATTCTTACTTCCTCAGAGAGCATTAGGGGACCACGTCAACCGGCTCTTCAACGAACAGCTCCGAAACAATGTCCCCGGGAATATATTTACTCGTCAGCTAATTTTAGAACGCGAAAGTGTTCTGCCACCTGATGGAACAACCACGGCTGCAACGCGAAACGCGAAATTCCTGAGTTCCGGAAAATTTCCCATGCTGAGAAACAATATCCACAAACATTTTGTTTTGTTAAGAGTACCATCGGTGTTGTTTTACTAAGAATTCAGGTGTTCAAGAAATTGAATCATCCGAAAAGTATTGCAATTTAATTGTGTCTGCTGAAATTGTGTTTCACTATGAAGAAGTTTATAAAGAAATTTGGATTTAATTATTTTCCCTATCCGGAAGTTCAATTGGAAAATAAATTTATCTAAAACAACCAAGGAGTTTCAGATATTGGCAAACGAATTTCTTCAAATCCCCGGGTAGATTTATGCTTAATCGAACGACCGCTACTTTTCGTCGCAAATCTAGTAAAATAAGTACTATTAAGATCGATGAGAGAAGCGTTATGCAATAGTTGAACCTTCTGTCCATTTCAATTGACGTGATATCACATCGAAGACCGATTATCCTTCTTACAATAATCACATAACAGTTCTACATTTTCATTGCTTCGACTTGCATGCGTACATCCATATATTTTACACGTAGGAAATACTTTGATACCTCGTTCTATCAATCAGTTCACTATTCCACGATCAAAAGGAACATTCAAGATTTACAATGATTCTGTGCAACAGCCAGATAGAAAGAAACACGAATCTACTCCTCATTGATTAAATAGCAAGACCAATTACCACAACCTGCAGAAAATACAATTGCAGCCTTAACTCGACACAAGTTCATATTTCACCAATCAATTATCTTTCATAGCCTTCCCATTACTGTACTAGCACAGTCTACATTCGTAATTGGTAACTCCACCCCACTGTTTCTCTGTCATGGTGCGATGCAACCGATAACCGACGTTCTACTCTCGCTGTCAGATCGACCCTATTGTAATATCAAATTTACATGCGGAGTCCACCCTTCAATACTACACCCGTTCTCTCCACAGAATTCGTGAGCACATAACAATGCTGCATCCTGATCATCCCCCAGGGCGTATCTGCATGACCCATTTGCACAGTTCGACCGATCAAACAAACTGTTGAACTCTTCTTCAATTAATATTTGCCCTGAAACCAAAGCCCCAAAATTCCGAATCGAGATCTTAATCTTACGAACTCCGTTCTACAATCTGTTGGTGTCTCAAAGAACAGCGTCCCTTCAATCAAACCCTTTTCAATGACTAACTACAGCTTCCGCGTTAAGTAATAGAAGTGAAGAATGGAAGCGTGGCGTACAGCAAAGAAGGACGAAATTATGATCCAGTGTAAGATCCGACCACGGCGAGACGTGGTAGTTAAGCGTCGTGGAAAGGTGGGCAATTCACTGAACCGTGCGTCTAGACTTACCAGATTAAACACATCCGCAGCGACAGAAGCCGAAAAATCGTGACGCCGGACGAAAACACGATCTTCTCCAGGGACCTCCTAAAACGCTAATGTGGCCACGGCAGAGGATGTCTAGCGACTGGGCCGCGTTAAACCGCGGAACATTTCAATTTCCAACTAGACAATCTGGTCGCGGGCTCTCCGTCACGTGATGCAAGTTAGAAACTGCGCCTCCGGTGCAGGCTGCGAGGGTACACGAGATTTAGAAGCGTTTCGAGACGCGGCTTGGACAACAGTGCACCGGTTGCTGTGCGACTGATTGCGCTTGCACAGGCGGCGGCAGGGTCCAGAGGTGTTGGACAGCTGGACAATCGACGGTTCGAGATTTCGCGGTGACGCGACGTGCGGTTAATCCGAGAACGCGAGGGCACGGGCGCACGTTCGTTTTGCAAATGTTGGAAATTTTGGAAATTCGCCGATTCGAATCTACGGAGCCTTGGATCCCCGAACGCCGGGAGCTCGGCGTTGAATAAACTCCGGGGTACGAGGGGTTGATAATCTGCACAGGGGTCGCTCTAATTTCCGGAACTGCGGGCTGTACAGTGCGGACCTTGAAATGGTTATCGTGGAGTTCGAAATATGAATAGCGGACTCTGATGTCTGGATTCAGGACTTGGATTCAGGGTAATAGTTCATGAAATATTCCAATATCCACCCGTTTTATAGTATCGAATCTCTTAAATAAATTAATAGCAGCTACCTAACTTTCATGTTCGCAAAGATTTGATAATTATTGTAACACTTCGTTGTTCCATACTTTCGTACTTATAATTCTTCTTTTATATTTATTAATATTTTGTTAAATTGCCGTTTTCAGACGTCGCCAGCCATCATTTTTAAACGAACCTGGCGCAGTGGTGCGACACATTTCTAGTAAACAGAATAGCACAATGAAATACTGTTCTCCCCGGATTTTCATGGACGCCAATAAAAGCAGAAGAAACCCAACGATTTGGCAAATGCGAATCACATGAACACACATTACCGTCAAGTTTGGCGGTAACATATCGATTGACCCAAAAAATGGAATCGCGATCCTGCGAACAGCATGACTAAGAACTGCTATACAAAAGCAGTAGCAATATAACAGTAGTCGAAATCTCTGCTGATTGTTAAAACAATTCCACCTAAGTACGATCACGGTGATTCGCACACCATAAACAGACAAGCGAAAAACACCTGTGCAAAGTGCAGCCTGTGTCCACCTTGACATTTATTTCGCCAGCCGGCGATCTAATAGATAAAACGAAATTTCTACCCATCCTCTTTCGATACTTATCCATGCACGATAATGCCAGAGATACGCGTGAGCCTGTCATTATCCGGTTATTTGCGTCAGTAGGCGATAAAGAAATCGTGCAAACCTTGATGCACGGATAAACGCGCCAGTTTAAAAGAGAATACATATATCGATCGTGCGGGGTGTACAGTACGGGGTATTACTCAGTCACCCGGCATAATTTCCATTAAATTATTAATCACTTGCCCGATCACGTGTCTTTTAAAATTCAGAATTTCAACAAAGTTCGTAATGTAACATTAATTGTTTCTCTTATTCTCCACGAAGAGCGCGGTAAAAATAACCGGGCGAACTTTCTTTCAGTACAGTAGTCTGAAAATTGCTATTTTCTATTAAATTACTAATAAATGTATAAAATGACTTATAAAATGAAATTACTATTATTAATTAATGTTTCTTAAAATGGGATATGTTTATTGTTTCCAAATAATGTTTTAAATATAGTTACACAATGTACCCAAACTGCAGTGTTGGAAAAATAATTCACCTCCAGTCCGACAATCACTTTAGAAACAATAAACAACCCGCGTAACAACTTTCCAAAGCACGCTTAACTCTCGTCCTATTAAACATAGAGGAAAGAAGCAATCGAGAAGTTCAAAAGAAGTTCAAGATGAGAATCAAGTATACGCAAAGTTCACAACAGTACCCCACACTTTAAAATCAGCCGAAAGTGCACCGCTTTTGCACAATCGAAAGCCCTCCCCCATCTGCACGTTACATAACCACCCCAGTACTTAAACGCGCAAGACTTTCCTCTCAAACGAAACTTTTAATTTAACGAACGTCCACAAAAATCAGCTACATTTTTCACCGTCGTCCACTTGCCATTAAATCGTGCAGTTCATGAATTAATTCGCCGATTTTACAGTAATATTCTATACCCCGAGAAGTCCATGGTGAATTATCTTTATTCTACGTTTTTACGCCTCGGTGCACACTTTCCTTTTCTATTCCTTCTATTTCTCTTGCACGATCCATTCAATTTTCTGCAGACTTACGTTAGATGGAATTCACAGCGCAAAGGAAAGGGTTGGCCCCGTGCTGAGCCATCAAAGATGAACACGAGGACACGTGTGCTCATAGCACACACACACAGAAATACGCCTTATTAACATTGGGTCTTGTGCACACGTGCGAACGAGGGACTGTCTGCAACGCGATTGTCGCGAGATATGCAGGGGCAGCTACCCCGATAGCGATCCATACTCCGGTGGCGAGAAAGGACGCGACGCGGGGCGACGCGACGTCTCATGGCGTCTGCGTCGAAACCCACCGTGAACATTCACCCCTGCTATAGTCAACGACGATTTTTAGTTATTCAAGGTCTAGTTGGACGGCTGGTGTTCATACAGAAGGAGTTGTTCGTCAAAGTAAGGAGAGAAGGGTTTATTTGTGAGACGGATTTATTCGGAAGAATTTGGAAGACGATTTGATCGTGTAAGGGAATTAAAATTGTGGCTATTGTTGTTTATTTCATATGCCACTAGGACGTGGAAGAAGTGAAGAGATTTTGTATTATATTATTTCTGTTTGTTCTTTTTTATTAGAAGATTGATTTAAATTCGGGAGGGTCCAATGTGGAAGGGTTAAAAATTTCGACTGCTGAAAGTTTAGCTTTTCTTATTATTTTGAAATGGGAATTGTATGGTACTAAAATATTTTATGATTTATTGCCAGTATTGTTGGCGAGGTACTATTCACAATTGTGTACGCTTATGAAATTTGTACTTTCATTTTTAGAATGTCTTTTTTCAGTTTTTCCTTTAAATCTAAGTTTAATTAACAAATGGTATAACAATGCGATAGATTGACGACCGTTTTTCTTCCCTCATTGGAATCAACAATTATCCTATAACCAATTCTAACAAATTTATTTACAGCTGCAGTTTAATAATTTAAACTAAAATTCATCATCGACATTATTTTAATTATCAAGTAATCCGTACTAGGTACGCGCTCACGTTACTCATATAAAAACATTCATTTATTTTTAGAGACACAGGACGCAAATAAATAATTTAGTATCGTTCTAATTAAATGCTGAAGAATTTGTCCGCTCTGTTACAAACAACCATTGCTTTTACGTGTTCTTTAAATTGTCATGCAACTATCCATTTTACTAACTGCTATTGTTTCTACCAAATTTCGTTGAATTATCATACCCAATTGTTTGCCACGAATCAATTCTAACAACCATCGAGAAAAATTCAGAAGCAGAGTAATATTTCCAGCAATAATACTACTACGTATTATCGTACGATTGAATTCTTCACCGGAATAATATTTCCGGTAAAAAGTCAATTGTGAGTATGTACAAAGAAAATGAGGGTCGTTACATGGAATGACACCTGATACGATATTGCGAACAGAAACTAAAACCAAAAACTCGGACCATCTTTCGTTAATCGATCTTAAGTAAACCAGTCGGAACACATTAATTTCGATCGGGCTCGCGTTAATCTAAAAGAAAAATCGAACCACAACTCGATTCGCTGACATAAATAATTCAATTAACGATTCTATCAAACGATCACACGAGTCACCGACATAGGCGGAAGCACGCCATAAAAACCATCCCTCAATGTCAGACAGAGCCCTCCGATCGTAATGCTACATACAATGAAAACACCTGTCGAAACACTGGTCCACTCTGTCTGCACCTCTAAACGCTGCCTTTCTTTTTTCTTTCATCGAACAAACAACCATTCGATTCTGTCACGCCATCGATGCACACGCAATAAAACAAAGGAAAGAAAGAATTCGTCTCGAGCAAATGGAAAAGCTTCGTTTGGGGGACTTCCAAACTTCGCTCGAGTAAATGATTCTTTTGTGATCACCTCGAAACTTCGCTAATGATATCACATAGCTGTCCCTTTCTTTCATGCTCTTCCGCTTTTCACTTTCCTCCCTGCGACTTTCCTCTTCGTGTTCTTCTCATTAACCACCGACTTGAAGCAGCTCAAGAAAATGTCTTGATGATGTCACGAAGACTCGTATAGGTTCCAACTATCAGTCCAAGTAGTCCAAACAGAACCAGAGACATGTTCTTAGCTAACATTAGCGTTTTCTCCGTGGGGCTAGACACGTTCCAGAACGTGCATGTCTGTATAATTGCGGGGAACGCCAGACCCAAGCCGGATAGGCACAGTGCACCGAAGAGGGATATGAAGAGATCTAGTTGGGGAATCGCCACGGCTAACAAGACTGAAAAATATACAAATTTATTGTTAGTATTATATACAATATTCAATATTGTTCAATTATTATTAATACGTCTCGTGTCGAATAGCAAATAAAAAATTTCGATGGTTCCTGATGGCAATTCTGATAAATTTTCCAGGTTTTCCCTCGAGCAATTTACTTCTACATTCTGGTTTCGAAAATAATCAAAGACAGGCATCGACCGAACCACTAAATCCCGAGAAATAAAAACAAGAAAAATAGCTCAATCGAGAACCAAAAGTAATTCTTTCCCCTATCTTGCTTCTACTTCCTTTATTCCCCTACTATGCAATGCACGATGATTGTGATCAGAACCTTGACGTCATCGTGATCGCGGCGACAAGGAAATTGATCGATTACAAGACGAGGAGGAAAGGTATTCGCATAGTCTATCAATAGCCCATACAAGGTAACTGATACTAAATTAACAACTACCAATCGCACGAACCGGCAGGAATTTACGTCACGCCAGGTGAAGGACTCGAAACGTTCACTTACACGTGAGAAGGACAAGGGATGTCCTCACGACGTACTCCCACAACAGTTTGTGCGAATTTTTCTCCATATTCGGCGCGATGTAGTCGTTCCATACGATGTCGATCGCCACGTAGCACTGAATAGGATGGGTGAAGAAGATGGCTATGGCCAAGAGGATCTGAACACATTTCGCTAATGCTATAGGCTCGTCCAGCATGAACGTGATGCTACCCTGGATATCACTGCCGTATCGAATGTAACCGAAGAGGCCAATAGCTGTGTAGAGGGCAACGATGATGCCCATTCCAATATTGAGGACGCCTAGAGGCCGAACGAACATCTTCGGCTTCTTCATTTCGTTCTCCAGTGGCATTATCTGCGATTGTTCGTGAAACGAGGGTTATTTATAAAATGATGAAGCAATAAAGATAACAGAAATGAAACGGTTGTGAAAATTCGGGGCACTCCGATTTACAAGCTAGATTGCTATGGAAATTTGTGCATACGCTTTAAAAAAGTAAGACACTCACCACGCCGATAGCCTCGAGAGCGAAGAGCACCGTACCGAAGTAAAGCGGGAAGTTTTCAACTTTCCCGATCACCTCGCGATTCTCGAAGCTTAGAGGCTCCCTGAAGATATAATACAAAATTATACCGAAGCTGGCGAACGTGATGCAATTCGCGATCGTCGACAATGGCGCCAAGAACTTGAGGTTCCTGATCCAATTGACCAGGATTAAGGGGAGCAAGATTGCCAGCATGTATAACCTGACATCGATTTCTGGCAAATACTCTTTCAATGCCTGAAAATCATATGCAATGTTTATTTATTTTCTTAACATAGGGGGTATATGATATTTGGAATAAGTCTGTAGCGAATGAAAAATGTTTCAATGATTATATATAATTGAATGCTCAACGAGAGTTTGTTAGTTCAATGTTATTAACAATGAGATGTCAGGTAAATACGTATTCATTTTGTAGACAATTTTTTGCAAATCGTAATTGTTCTCTACAAAGTTTCCTCACTCTTCAGGAAAGAATAGGATAATAATAATGAAATGTTTTTAAAAGGAACACGTCTAAGGGTGGAGGTAAACGTCCGGTAAATTGGTGACTAAAATCCCTGGACAATAATAAAAATTTCACCAAAAATTAGAACATTAACTTTGACACTAATGCATAAGGAACAGACGAACGAAGTCTTACAGAAATTTTAGCGGTGGATACAAAGAACAAGAACGTGCCTTGCACTACCAGTTGTCACGTAATATTTTACAAACACAATATAAACGTATTTAATCAAAAATGATGAGAACATACGAGATATATATTTCGATGAGTGGAACATATTTCTATCAGAAAATTCTTCCAAATCGTTTCTTCCACGTATCGTCATGGTTCCTTTAAATACCGCGAACACAATAAAGTGCTAATCAAGAAAATATCAAAATCACTTTAGAATTGCAAATAAACGACAGAAATTGTGCAATCTTTCCTTTGTTTCTTTCTTCAAAGCAACCGTAAAACAACGATCAATATCTGCTCCAGTATCGGTGTTGTAGCATTTCGAATTCAAGGACAACCGGAAATGAACCGCGAGTCGGCTCTTAACACGTACCATTTAACATCGGTATACAGCCTTCGTTTTATATAATGAAAACGTGACGTAATGCATGCGTAGCTGCAACACTTTTTTTTCGCGAGTTCACAAAACGAACAAAATTTCCCTGTGTGTTCTACGGAAGAAAGTGTTTCTTTCAAAAGTTTACGTAAACGTGGCCGATTAAACAACGAACGTTTTACGTAATTATTGCTTGGACGAAGAATGCATCCGAGGATGTGAACTTTCCGCCGGAAAGTCGGCCGCCATTTTGGTACCAATATTGCAGATTTTTTAATAGAAAAAATGTACGCGGTCGTTATTATAATTGAGAAACTTTTTTTCACAATTTTCATGCTTCGAATTTATCAATTACAGAATTAGGAATTGATAGTTAATAATGAAGACCATTTTGAAATATATATTTACACTTTATGTTAATGACATTAAAATCAATAGTATACGAATGTTTTTAATCAACATTTTATAGTAGGATAAAGTTGCCTGTATTTTACTTCAAAACAAAACTTCAATTAAACTTGAAATGCATCAATTAAATGCGTGTTACTGTGTATACGTAATGCCACGTTTTTATTGATGAACTGGGCAACATGGTACGTGTAACACATTTGTGATCACGATTTTATTGAGATCACGATGACTATGTGTGCCGATATAGATCACAGAAGAACATGACTATTACAGAATATTGATGAACTTGTTGTTTATATTGAACGCAGTCACGCGCAAAATTAATTATAATAATACCTCCAATTATGCATTAATCCCCTTTCCTTTTAAACCATTTGTTAATTATTTCAGTACAAATAAAAAGTATTTTATTAAAGGACACGTTTTTCATTAAAAAAGAAAGAAAGAAATGAACCGAATTTTATCAGCATAAAAATAATCGAACAATTTCGTAAATATATCCAAAGTCAATTAACAGCCAACAGAAAAAAAACCTTTGTATCGAAATACTATCTTTATTCACGTATCAATTCGCCTCGAGGCTAGCCATTTTTGGACTATCACTTTTTTTTATTCCACCTCTGCGACCGTGGTAAATCGTGTTCGCTATTCTAAGTCCTCGCACGAATCAGGATATAATGTACGATGAAAAGGACGAAAGAACTTTAATTAAATTGCAAGGACATTTAACCGAGTTCTACACCCGTGCATTGTTACTAAAACGAATTAGACGCCAATAGAAATGTCGGAGAACATGTTTTAAAAAGTTTTAGTAAAATATGTAGGCAATTAATTAGATTATCGTGTCTTGACTGTATGAAAATCGAGCATTTGTTATTGCAAAGATACGGATAATGTAAAGTAAAATTGCAGGTGAAACAACATTTTCCAACATTTCTATAATTCTTGAAATGCATGGATTGGTGTTCGTCTCGAATGATGCCACGTAAACAGGTAATTCTATTCGACGCAATTCATTTAATCACTTTCGTTTCCCCCGTTCCTCCATTTCTTTTTATTAACAAATAGATCTCGGTATCGAGGAACAATCGACCACGGGTTTGCCCCGTGCTTTGGATATTAACGGAACCGGTTCGATTTCATTTCGTGCGAACGAATGGACACGTTCTATCGATGGAAAAATCGCCTTCAACTTCTCGAGAACCGAGAAAACTACACCTTATTTCCTGTCGCAACTAGATTGAGCCGATTCCGATCGGTTATTATCCATTATGCAATTGATCGAAATTTTCTGTCGCTAAATCGACACTGCCGATCGGGAATATCCGTTTAGAATAAGTCCCACCCAATGTTGCTCCTGTAGATTACAAATTGGCGGGATCTAATTCGTCTTTAATTACCCGAGACAACTTGTCGACAAATTGATTGGCAAACTAATATCTATTAATTTAATTCGTTTGCGGCGTCACACGCGGTTATTGACGATGTATAATAATAATAATAATCAGACAAAAATTGATAACGTCATATCTTCGAAAATTTCCAATTACGTGTGCATCCGTTAATCAATCAAACCAATCAATTAATCTCCGCCAATTGAAACGAAACACGAAACTAATACACCCTTAGGAAAATAATATACACGCATGTAACGCTCCAAACATAAAGTATCTTTCATCCATTACCTCCGAAATTATTTCTTTTATTATATAAAGTATCGCCAACGTAGAATAAGAACTTCCGATTGGATTGAAATAACATTTCCCCGTTCGTTTGTCCTATTTCCAAACTATTCTTCGTAAGGAAATAATAAATGAATAAAACGGATGGTATTACAATCCGCGTGCGAACGGCCACGGGGAAAACGATATTTCCAGTAAAATTCCATCGGCGGTGACTCTATGAGCTTGGAGAATTCGAAATCTAAAACTAGTATAGTTGCCTGTCGATATGGCCGTGCAAAGAAACGCTCGCGGTTTCGTACTACGCAATGTAATGGATAGTTAGCGTCGTTACGACACATGTTATTACGGCAAGTGGGTAGAATGTGGATGCAACGAGCGGCGAAAACCTGAATCCTGTAGGCGGTCTAGCGTGAAAGAGCGAATCGATGATCGAATGGTGAACGCGATACTTATTGGAGGGAAGGACCATGACCTATGCCAAGAACAATGTTGCCCGATACATTGGTACACGTTGGACTTCAGAATTCTATGGTGAACGGACACCTGTGGTTTTTTTTTTCTTCATTTACGGAGAATGAGATACTTGAGTCCACGTAATATTATACTGATTGGTTCTGAGTAATACAGTACAAGTGTTATACCGATGGCAATGGTGTGGGTGTTGTGTTGAAATTATGATGTTGGAGTAATTATGTCGAAATAGTGATAGTCGGCACACAGTGGTTAAATACTAAGATTGTTGCAAGTGCACTGAGGTGTTTGCAATGGATTTAATTTTATATTTATCCGGAAATTCTTATGCACATTGTTATTTAAAAATTGTAATTCCATGCTTATTATTCTTACATGAATAATGAATGAATTACTATAAAATTGACTAAAATATTTGTCTACAGATAACTTCACTGAAATAATTACCAAAATAATGAAATAGTTAAAATACTCGAAGAATTGTTTCGGTGTTAAAACATCGCGGAACGTCGACTTGTAACTAGACCAAAGTACGTATATAATACAAACATTACTAATTGCAAGGAAGATAACATTAAGCCTTGAAAATTAAGCACGCCATCGACTAATCGCGGAAGCTCCTTGAAAAATCGAATGTTGATAATGGGAAAAAGAAAAAACGCATCGCTCTTGAGAATCCAAAGACACTTCATCTTCGAACGGGGCTAATGAACCTCGGCGAATTAACAAATGAAGCGATTTGAATGTCCATTTCGTCCCGTAGCGTGAGGAGAATTCTTTAGAGCGAACGCAACGAGGCTAGCAAGCATCGATGCTGAATCGAGCAGTGGCGACCTTTTTTCGAGATTTATTTGCAGGTCAAACGATTTCTTTCGTCCCACGTGCCATCGGGATCTTTGTACGCTCTTCGAGTGAACGAGGTGAATTTCTAAACGTTCTATAAAGCACCTAAACGTCCCACCAATAATCTATGACTACCCTGGGTAAACATTGTATCTAATCATGAGGGTTCCAATGGGAATAAGTATACGGCTGAAATTTAATTTACACACGCGATAGGGAAGATTAGAATATGATTGGAATTTAGTACATGAAATATCGAAAATTAATAATACAAAAGTGCGTCGAAAAAAATTACCCCTATATTCTACGAAAAGTATTTTCAACGTCCCATATAAATAAAGCAAAGATCAACCAGTTCTAAAACTGTATCAAAATGCAAACATTTACAGCCGATTTCAATTAACATAAAGTAGCGATTAATACACGACTTCATTTTACGATCCAATTAAATACTGCAAGGTTGCTGTACTGAAAGAATCAGGCACACGATGTACCAAAGCGGAGGTTGAACGGAAATTACATTGGAAACGCCTTGTATGAAACTCCACGTTCAACCTCGACGTTCCTGATTGTTGAAGCAAGGGAACCTCGTAGCGTCTTACTAGCGACAACGACCGAAACCGACTGGCGTCCTCGTAAAACTTGGCTTCGTCCTGCCGTCTGGCAAAATGTCAACGAACCTGAACCGCGTGTATTATCACCTTGACTCGAGGCTCATTACGTCGCGTCTAATCGTTTATTCCTCGCGGCGTGTTTCCCTGACCTACATGCTTCTTTTCCTTTTTCTGCCCACACGATCATGGTTCTAGTCGCGCGAGAACGGGATTCCTCGTGGTAAAAGCTGGATCAGCGCGAGTTGCAAGAGTAGCGAAATCTCTAATATGAGTCACTTCTGACGAAGAGAGAAGAACGGAGGTAACGATTTAACGATACGTACGTCAGATCGTCAGGTGATGTCATTCGAGAATTGATGGGAGTAATATCGTGACTTTTAAACGCGAAGATCCTTCTTCTGTCTGCTCAGTAATTTATGTTGCATGTTAATTACTTCCTTTTTATGGAGGTTTTAATTGAAATTTCTCTTAACCGATACAACATTTTCCTCTTTTAACGGGGGATACATTAATTGTGTTAATAAAACGATTTTAATTAATGTATCTGTATTGAAAGTTAAACTCCTTTAATTCTGTATTCCTTTCGGAAATTTCATTTCTCTTTTTTTACGAAGGAGACTGATTTGAATTTTATTGAGTAATTGCAAACACACGGTGAATGCATTCGCGAAATTGTGAAATAATTGTTTCAATGTTCCTCTCATTTTTTCATATTTCAATGAGCACGGCCGTGAAGTTCGAAGTTTAATGATTGAACGTCTCATGAGGAGGTTCGATGAATATGTACATATATGTGGATGAATCGAACAGCACGATGAAATCCATAAACGATTAATTATTAATTGTACTAACCAGTTTCAAGTTCGTAGCGATGAACACGGTATAGACGCAGCAACTTCCCAATTGATATACCATTAGGAATATGTTTATCATGTGACTGCAAACAAAGCATTTTCTCTGTTGAATTTTTCGCACGATTCGAATTGTGCGGCAATTTTGTTTTTTTCATTCTCTGCATACTCATAACAATATATTCTTTAATATCGAATAATATAAGACATTGTAAAATTGTCGTGATATCGTAGTTTCACTAGCAAATAGACTATAACAATTATTAAATATAATAAAGGAACCATGGACAAAGCATGATTAATTTACATGGTACATTGATCACTGAATAATTATCGCAGAATAGTTTCTAATTATTAAAGTTCTCAATGGTATAGCTTTCGTTCTAAATTATTTAAGAATATTTTTCAATACAAATACAATTGAAATACTCACACTGATGATTTTGAAAACCACCTAAGACACGCTGGGCCCTCTGACAGCGCAGCTTCCGCAGTCGCAGGATAACTTAACGAAGGCACCTTCTTCCTTTTACACAATTCGTACTCAGAATCGACGAGTATCCGAATGCAGTAAGTACAAAAGAGACCTATAACTATTGTCGCCACTACACCGATACCGTAGCCAGAATGGTGGAAGGCCTTTGGCATCGCAAGGATTCCAGTTCCTAAACTGCCTTTTAGCAAGTGCACCAATGTTTCAAGGGTCCTGAAACAATTGAAATCATATTTTTATTCATTTCTCTTTCCTTCTTCTTTGCTACAATATCACGTATAGTTTCGACGCGGTTTCCTCGAGGGCAAGCTTATTCTTCCGCTTTGTGACTAATCGCTGGCAACGAATTACCGTGTAATTTGTGTCTAGATAAACGCGGCCTGAATAAATGAAATGTTGTTTCGCATGCGCGTATCGTCCAACATTATGCAAATGTTCACGATCGCGTTAACCGAACGAACATATTAATTTGCATTCTTCCTATACACTCTTCCTGTACTCTCGCGTGAAGATGAAAGAAGCAGGCAAAACGTAGAGGAATCAGCTGACTCGATAAACAAGCGATAGAGACGAGGTAAATTAATTGAAACTCACGAGGTAGGATGAGCGACCACCCTTTGGCTATAGGGATCGTAATTTTCATCGTACTCTTGCACACCCTTCTTCTTCTCCTCGAGCTCTAACACGTAGACTTTGGACTTCTCGTGGCCCGAATTGTAACTGAAACAGAAATTGTCGAGCTTTAGTGGGTACGAAAAATTTTGGAGAATACTCGAGGATAATATTATCAGCTTACCCATTTTTGTTACTCTTAGCAGTCACGCTCCATTTTTTATCGTTCAGAGTGCCCTGAAAGAAAATAAATTTTGTATAAAATATTGAAAACTTCAGGAATCTATAATCTATTTAGTAGATAATACAATATACATATAGTATGAGATATATACTCTTTCAAACGTATTAAAAAGCAATGTACTAATTATAAAATTAAACTTTGGTCTTTTAAAAATTAACTGAATAATGGTCGGGTCTTAAAGAGAAGTAATAATTTGTTGAATCGAGCAACAGTGGATTATTGGCACCTGCAAATACCTCATCGACCACAAAACACCAAGCAATTAACATATTTTTTCCTCGTCTCGTGTAATTTTTAATGAATCATTCATCTCGACAATTGACCACAGGGAAATTAATGTGGTTGTAGGTGACTATTACGCGTCAGTCACCGATAAGAATCAGGAAACAATGCTTGTCATTGCTGGATTTATAGCCCAAACACGATTTGTGGTGAATTTTTCTCTGGAATGTCTGCCGATTCGTGGTTCATAATGATGAATAATGATCGCATGAAACGACGATAACAATGAACGTGAGTTCGGTACGTGACAGAATGACAAATTTTAATATTCGACAAAGGTATCACGTAGAATCTGCGTAGCTTTATATTTAGTCTACTTCCACTGAATTCACGATGAGTCCCACGATGATATATTTCTCGTAGGGGGGAAAGTTTGAAACGTACGCATGATAAATATCTTTTCTTCGACATTCAAAATATTTTGGTTTCGTTGAGATGTAAATGAAATTTACAATGGTCCCGTGATACATGGACTATTCTACTCTAGAATTCGGAAACCTCGGATATTTAATCAAATTTGCAACAACTCAGTGAGTTATAACTATTTACGATTTGAAATAATTACTTTTGTTCAAAGTTACGTTAATTAATTGATCGTTTCTTCAGATTTCATGAACGGAACATTAATTTCTTTCCTTGAAAATGATTATACATATTGGTATAATTAATTACAAAGAACATGTTGCCAAGATTGTTACGGTAAACATAGCATTTTAATATGTCACGCATGTACATTAATTTATGAGGCATTCACCGAAAAGTCAACATATTCTTTTCAAAGAAATTCATACGTACAGTTCAGACTGTCGATAAACAGTCGAATTGTGGAGTAATGTGGCGTTACTACTACACTGATATTTCAGATATAAAAACGCAAGAAATGTGATAAGAAGACGATGGAAAATAAACGCTATAATGATAAAAGATTATAGTAACAACAGTTAACCAAAAAGTATGCGTTCGTTGTTTGTTGTTTGTTGTTCCATATTATCATCTAAATGTGCAATATACGTGTACAGTTGGAAAGTTGTTCGCATGATATAGGAAACAACAAGTAAAGAATCGTCACGATTTTTCCATGTTCTGCAATCTATTCGTATCAATAACATGTCCACGACATTTTTCCTTTATTGTAGGAATTAGTAAAAGGATTAGATTATCTAAAGAAATACGAATCAAATAACATGTATTATCTATTATATCTTTTATTCAGAAAGCCTATACCATCTATCCAATATTTAATTAATATAATATATTAAAGAGTTTCATTAAAATGTACGAACTATTTCAAATATCTCAATTGAAATATTAATAAAGTGTCACGTTCGCGATTGTATCAAGAAATTTCTAAACTTTCATGTGCTGTTACGTTTGTTACGTGAATGAAGAAGATCGATCATCTGTCAGGTCCAAAGGACCGTAAAGGACGATTCGTAGAACGACATTAATGGCTACTTCGAATTTTACTATCCTTCTGTGATACTGTTATGGTCTGTACGCACAGACACGTAGATATAAAGTGTCGTGTAAGCGCGATGAAACCAATCGACAGGTTATCGTGATCTCATACGAGTAAATATTTCTGTGCCTCGCAGCTGGACGCGTTTCGTGGACTTTCCGGATGGAATTTTCCATTTACATCGATAGATCGACGAAACCATCGTGAAAGACCGTGATTCGCACCTCATTATCTCCCATAAGATAAAGAAAACAACGAGTGTATGATGCCGAAAACATGTGCCATCTAGTTTAATTTTTCTCATTTACTCTAATTTACTTCCCCTTCTTTATTGCCCTCTTTGTATTTTCGCAGTACTCGCTGTTTTTTTTTTCAATTCGGATTTTCCTCCGCATTCATTCAGTTTTGCCTTTCGCCTTCTTCATTTTTGAAGATTTTTATTTATATTTCTGTTACTTTGTTAGTAATTTTATATTCATTATTTTTCGTTACTGTATTTTTATTTTTGGTGCGTTTTACTGAATTTTCTATGTCTATTGTTGTCTGTGTTTAGATAGCGTTAAATTATTGTAGGAGATTTGTTACAGTGATTCCTAGTAGCTTATCAAGAAATTGAGAAGTAATAAAAATTGTATAGAAATTTTATCTACCCTCCGGGAGTACTTCTCTTTTTTATTAAGCAGATATGGTGCATTGATTGCTTAAATCCTGCGAACTTTCCATTGTTTACCTTTCTTTGATAACTTGTTGCTTCACGATATTACACAATGATTATTAGGATGGATATTAGCAAATTGTATTAGCTGTCAGGTCTGTAATCGATAATAATCAGAGATAAGGTCCTACCAGTTATTGTTGTATTCGTATAACGAAGAGTTTTATGGTTCCGATATTGAGATAACCGAAGGAATGCCATCACATTACCATGATTATTGTTCAAAGTATAATTTTAATCGTTGGTGACATCGGAGATTAATATTTCAAATGAACGAGGCGTTCGTGGATTTTTATTGAAATCGATAGAAACGATAAGATTGGTATGTATTTTTCAATTATCTCTTTTTAATTAAATACAGGAAATAATCTAGAAGAAAAAATTTAGTCTTTGTTAAATATTTCCATTGAAAGCCCATTTAATTTATTGCATATCGATTTGCGACGCTATTCAGTTGCAATAATTTAATAAGGAAACAAATTTTAAGTTTCTTATTTTAAACAAAATCTGCACGCCATAAAAAAATCTGTTCCTTCCTAGCGGATATTCTTCATTTGCCAGATAGAAGATACGCTGGCATCACTGAGCATACGAAACACAGTGCTATGCGTCTGACTAAGGATGTCTGCATCTACTGGGCAGCCAGAAAGATACGCGGCGGTAGCGCGATTCCTAATTTCGCAACGAAGTCTTACAAAACGAAACTGAATAATCCGAAAATAATAAATATTAACGAAATGTTGAATTGCAAATAAAATTATATTACTTGAATGCAATTAAATTATAAATCTTTCAATACGATAAAATCACTCGACCGTTTCGAAACGTGGTATATTATCCAAGGATTATTTCCAAGAATACAATAACTGGATTCGATTAGCATAAATCCGCAGATTTGATCGCTGTTCGATAGTAATATGAATGACAGAGGCGGCATAAAGGAATGCGAAACGGATATCGTGTTCGATGGCATCGTTAACATCTGAACTACGTAAGAGCGAATCATTGAATTCTCTGAAAGAATACATATTATTTGTAATTGTGATTCAAGAATGAATGAACAAAGTGTAGTTGATCGATGCCCCGCCTAAGACGTAATATAATTCACGTAACACGTTGCCAATTAACAATTGCCAATGTCGTTTCAGCGTCATTGGAAACTGTTAACTACGAACGTGGCACGAATTGAGTTACCATTATTTGCGCGCTGACAATAAATAAATGAAGCACTAATTGTTACCATTCTTCGGCTGATCCACTTTTGCAATCTATTTTCGAATTGCTACGAATGAACGAATATAGATCGTCGGATAAAAATTTTTTCGTGAAATTAATCTTAAATGTACTTTACGACGAATCTTTATCAGACATTGAAATCCTGGATACTCGAAGACCCATTTAAATTAAAATCACAGAATCTAAGATATATATGATTACGCGTGAAAAGATTTTCGGGTGCTTGAGAATAATTCAAGTTTCCGTGAGTCTCGATTATCATTCGAAGTTTCCGGTGATCTGATACGGAACGACATTCGAAGATGAAAGTCCAAGAAAGTTATGAATGAATGCAATCTGCTACCCTCTTTAAAAAATTACCTCAATTAAAAATAAACTTCTATTCCTAATACTTAGCATTGACACAAATAATTTACCTAATCCTTCATAGTAAAATTTCATCAATAAAAGCACATATGTACTTCTGAAATTGAACAGAGAATTCCTGTTAAAAATATTAACAAATAAATTAAAAAATTCCTCGACCAAACACTTATCGTTATTAATGCTGTACGTTGCAAAGAAGTCCTTCGTTTGCGAAGTATAGTAAAAGAATGCAACAAAATATTCATGGACTACTTCAAAGAAGAATAAAACGTATTTTTTAAACGAATCACAGCTGAAATCGCTCGTTCTCTTTCAGAATGATTAATGTCGTGCCAGAAAATGAAGAACGAAGCCGGTGTCGTCGTGGCACGTAACATGCCGTTTTAAAACTTACATATTACGTTAGTTTTAAGGAGATAAGCGAGAAACACGAGATGAGGACATGCAGCAATTTAACAGCGACTAATCGGTGTGTGACACTACCCGGCCGGAAGTCTCACAAAATGGATCGTCCTCCGCATTATAATTCAACGTTAGACCTTTTCGAAAAACTGCTACGAATGAAAGAGAATGAGCTCCCCCGATTTTCAGCGGAAAAGTTTCTCTCATCGGTTTAACGCATTATCGAAGCGAAACTTTTCTTTTCAACTTTCCTACCATCCGAAGAACATTTGTATTGGGTGAAATTTTATGCTTAATTTATGGCTCGACAGCGAGTGAAAATTACTATTCTAAGAAGTGATATTTGAAATGCAAATTTATGTAGGAAAACGGTGTTGTAATTTGCAGATTGCACAGTTTATTTTCGCATAAGAGGATAATATAAAGTTTGAGTAATAGGTATGCATTACAACTTTATATTCTTTCATGGTATATGAAATAATCGGACTTCATCGGTATGCGACTAGTTGACTGATAGCGATATTTGGTTCTATGTGACGCACGCTATTTTATATGCTACAACTCCTCAACATTTTATATAATATTGTTGTTTGGTAGGTTGTCATTAACGCTATCTGATATTGCACATATTCAAATACTCTGGTACCTAATGCGCCGCGCAAATAGTCTTTTGCAAATGTTAAACACTCGAAATGGATATACATCAATTTGACAATTTTCTAATTCCATAGATTCTGGGTTATCCAATTTATGAAGTGTTTAGCCATTGAATGTATATATAGTATAGTTTCCTAATTGGCAAATTTTGTAATCCTCAAATTTTCATAAAAAAAGAATTAAATAATAGCCACAGATCAAGCTCAGTAATTTCGTAAACGTTATCACTAACAGATAGCAGTGCCTTTTATTGACACAATGATGCTGAATTATAAAGCGCGTGGGAACGTAAGAACATTCTAAATTATGACAAGAGCAATACGTATGAATGCGCATTCTTCCATTATCAGTGAACGATATATTTTAACGCTCTCATTTTTTTCGTTCCCTTTATCATTGTCTACAGACCCAACAGAAATAAGAATCATTAATCAATTACATCACAATGTTAATCCCTCACATAGAAGAAATTCCATAATAACAACAGCAATAATAATAATGTTATATAGGCTACTAAATTGAGTATGCGGTACTTTTTCGTGAAAAATTTCATAATAACAAAACATGTATCAACTTAAAATCAGGATTGAAACTGTACAAATTCCTCGGTTATAAGATCATGTAACTACCGATGGAACAGAACAAATATGAAACAACAACGACGTTAAGCAACCCAACCAAAAGTTTGGCTTCTGTAAATATTGATCTTCTTGTCATAAAAATTCCATCATCGATTGCCGTCGATCCGATAGAAAAACCGGAACGTTGCCACACAATTAATTTTACCATTAGCCAAAAGATTTAATTATTTTTATTTCCGTTATTAAACTTAGATTAAATAGTCGAATTCACGTGGGTAAAGAGAAAAATTTGTATCGTCTATCTCTGATAACTATTGTTTCCCTTAATAATCAAACTACTCTATCCTTTCGATCGCTAAAATTCATTTCATTTTATCTCAAGATTTGGCATCCACGAGCACCCTAGGAATTTATGAACGATAGATCCACTTTCGAGCGTGAAGATGTTCGAAATCATTGTTATCAAAATGTACCCAAAGGGAAAAGTTCCATGCAAGCGATCTTTCGGCGTTCCAATCATTATCAAGGAATATGATCTACGAAAACAAGGCGAACAGTCGGTACAACGAGCTAAGTAATCGGTACAACAAACATTTGATATCGCGGCCGGCATTGTTATTGAGGGCAATTTTTTCTTCTTCAAAGAGATACGACGCCAAGGTAGATGCGTGGACAGACAGGAACCGTTTTTCCTTATTTCTTTATTCATCAGGTGTTGAATACCTTTCAAGGAAAACAACGCGGTTCACGATGCCTTTGTTACAGATTGGATTAACTGGAGCGAAAATTAACGACAGTGGCGAACGACATTCGGAGTAGTTCTTTTCATTTGAGAAAATGTAACCTCAATTTTAACGCGCGACCGAATGTTCAGATATTCCAAACGCATTTAATCGCGCTTAAAACAATAATGAATTCTTTTGTATATCTTGGGTATGCTTAGTTTTTGAATTTTCAAATTTTCGGCCTTCCGAGAAGTCTGCGCGCTATCGATTTTATTGCCGAGTTATCGAATTATCGAATTATCGATCTCTCGATCATTTTCGATATGAAATGCAGATTTCAAGTTAACGCGGAAAATATATATGTACATTTAATTTCCTACATTAAATTTTAATTCTACTACTATTAAATTTAATTTCCTATATTAAATTTGAATTCCGCTATTATTAAATTTAATGTATGTGCTACGGCTACGTAAAAGATATTTAAATGCAACAAAATCTATTATACTACTGCAAGCATGAATAATTTCAATTCCGTTTGCGTTCACGCCTTCAATCTTCAGAACGATATCTAAATTCTCAACGATGATATCACCCGCGTTTAGATGAGTGTTACATTTCGATGATTTCTGTTTCCAAACAGGGCTGTCTGATTTATTTAATCGCATTCTCGATTATCTGATCGCCAATGCCTCGATAGAATGACGATTGATTACGATAATGTAAATTCTTAAATAACAATAACTGGATCAACCTAAAGAATCATTTAACGCGAATAACCAACGTTCAATTTTAATGCATGCTAAATTAGACTTGAAAAATTGCTTAAGAACCGAGCAATGCTAATGCCAACTTATCTACACTGAAACTGAGACCGAACTTAAATACAGATTGCTTAATTTTCTAACGAATCGTCAACGATAAACAAAAAGGACTATATCTCCCAAGAAACGAATGGAACGGTAGTCGTCCGGTAAGAATTGCAACGCGAAGGACACACGCGGTTTCACTGACCGTTCAACAGCAGCGGTCCACTTTTTTTTCAATCGAATTCCACTTCCTAGTGACGCAAATCTTTGGAGATAAAACAAAATCCGACCAGCAATTATTATAATGTAAAAAAACTTGCCCCGATTTAAATCACGTATATCCCGGTTCGCGTCGAGAGCATTAACGTCACGTGGCACGTAGTTCCGGCTGATAATGTCCTTCGGCGCGGACAATTTTTCAATTGAACACGATCTTTCCCTTTCATCGATAAAGAAACCGCGGAGCAAACTAGATCTATCTAATACAAATTTGTAAAGTAAAGCGACAATAGAACTGGTGTAAATATAATCAAAATGAAACGATACTGATTTAGGGTTGGAGTATCGATTGAGTTGATATTGATGTCTCGATCGGTTGGTCTCGAGATACAGGTAAAGGAAATTCGATTCTACAGTCGAAGGATCTTCAAATCTTTGAAAATAAAATTAAAGTAGAAAAGCTATTATACTTATTTCCCAAAGCACAAGGAAGGGAACTAATTATTTCATTGAGAGAACTAAAACTCTCACTAAGGTCCTGAGGTAATAAATTTTTGGTCCCCAAATAATTTTCCACCGAAAATTTAAAAATACACTGCAATTCACACGAGATAATCTCATTGTACGTTAAACACCGTTTTGCAAAGTGATTGCAAGGTAAATAAGCAGGTATCGTTGCGGGATGTTCGTCTGAATCAGTCGCGCTTTTTTCTGATCGAAACATTGCCGGCGGGAAAAAAAAAATAAACACACGTGATGTGCGCCGCTATTGTAACCAGAGAACGAGTAGTAAGCGGGGTAAAAGTACATTAATTGGTAGTACTATTTTATTCATATTTAACGAGTATCTGTTCCATATATTGCACCTAGAAATGTCCTATATTTATTCATTTACATTTCTACTATCCACAGGGCGCAAGGAGTAAAAAAAAACTCGAATCCAACTACTGGCCCTTATTCGTTCGATGGATTTTTCACAATCACCTACCGATACGATCCACTGAAATGATATAAAAATTCAAGGGGCAGAGATGCTTTATATACAGTGTCACTCACCGTGCTCGAGGTAAATCCTAAATTGTCGTGCGACATCGTGTTCGGGTCACTTCTGTGCACACGCTGGTCCAAGACGTGGGGAAGAGTAAGCCGGATTCACCTGTGTACAGGGTATCGAATAAAGAGAAGGGGGTACAAAGAAAGTCGCGCGACGCAGGTACGGCGCAAGGTTAAGGTAAATCAGAATGCGAAATAACGAGTGACACGATGGAAAAAAGAGCAACCGGTTTCAGTTTATTATAGTACGATGCATTATTGTGTTGCGACAGGTACGGCTGCCGCAACTCGACTGATCAGGGTTCGCGCCAAGTATTATTTATATAGTATCATGCCACACGCACGGCACACCGTGCTCTTGCCATTTCGTTTGCTGGTCACTCACGGCATGATTTGGACGAGCCACGGTTGCGGCTTGACTACCATACGAAGTCTATTCAACGACGGAATCTAAGTAAGTGAGACTAAAAGCCGGTTTACCTTAGATACGCCGTTTAACTTTCGTAATTCCCGGCTACAGAGGTGCGACGGATCATTATAGACGGCCGGGAAATACCGCTGCGGTTGCCGCCAATTTGCCCAAAGTGAAATCGAATGCATCCGATCGGTAAGAGGGAACGCCGTCTGCAAAAAAAAGGACTTGTAGTACTATCTTAAAGCAAGAACAGTTGAATGAAGTATACGTGAATATATTATTATATCTTTCTCAGAACGTAATATATCTTTTTCCGCCGTTTTTTACTTTTAGGCAATTTCTCTTCGATGTTAAATACAACGGTCGTGTCTCTTGTAAAAGGTTGATTATGATCCGACGAATGGTAGACATGATTGCAGGGTAATGAAATTTATGACCATAAATATTGATGGTATTAAAAATTGATATTTGCATCTGACATGTTAACACGGGGAAATTATTGAACGGGAACCGGTCGTTGTTTGCCACGATGTTTTGATAATGGAAATTACGTATCCAATAGTAGAGAATGTACGTCCGTTTGTAGGTATCGATAGTAATCTGTTACAATCTAAAACTTACGGAAGCTTGAACTCCGCAATAAATCAGTTGCACGGGTAATCCCCGTTTCATTTGGTGGAAACGATAAACGGCGGTAGTGAGTAGATTTTGAATGAATTTATGTACTAAAACATCGTGAATGAAGTTCACTTAATTTGCAAATGAGTAAATAAAAAATTCCTTTCGCCCGTAGATGCGCTGCAAAGAGAGAGAAAAAAGTGTGTTGCTGTTTAATGAAGTTAATATCAAGATTACTACACTTAAAATTGTAAGTAGCCCTAGGGCATCCGAGAATCTTAAATTGGAGAAGAATACCTGACGAGCGTATAATAAGGATAATTTAGACACTTAAACAATTTAAAGGGAATTACTAAGACTCTTATTAGAGTACCTTTCATCTATCTCTATTTTTATATTGGTTCTGGAACGGGTAAATAGAACGCAACATAAGAAAACGATCGTTTGAACCTTTCTAATTCAAGGGAACAATTTCCATAGAATTTTCAAGGTACATTTTTCTTCCCTGATTATTTTTAAGCTCCTTCCAACAAATTTAATACTAATGTCATCTTCTAATGCTTCAGAAATAACTAAAACAGAGTGCTGCTCATATAGATATACATGAAAAGATTGATCGTCCATTTTTGCGACAATAATCTCCGAAAGAATTAAAACAAGATAATTTGCTTTTTAATACACTTTTTGAAAGATGTCAATTAAATGATGAAGTTGAATGTCTTTCATACTTTCGTATAATTGTGCCCTTTATTCGCAATGTAAAAATACGCGACCGCGTTTAATAATATTTAACTAATATGTATACCTAGCCTGCATATTTCGCTTCGAGGTATTTTAAAATATCATCACGGTGGCCGCGAGGGATTCCCCTACAGTACGACTTACGAGTTGCTTCAACTTATTTCATTCACTCTCTTTTTCTATAACTTGTACTCCACTGTCTCTCTGTCTTTCATCCTTCAAAAACCCACTCCTCCTTGAACTTCTTACTGATTGAAATAATTACGAAAAGTTAAATGCTAACATTTAACGGAAATTTCCGTACAATTCATATTCTATGTTACTAAGCACTAAACAAATCGAAAGAGGGGCCCTATTTCTTGCGCTCTTATCTTGTATTAGCGCCCAAATTTGTCTTCCAATTAAGAACAAAAGTTTCTTCTATTATAATGAATTAATATAGCGTGATCCTAATGTATTATTAATGCGCCTAAATTTCGCAATCGTATAATAGAACGCAATAGACAGGATGCTATCGAGTTAATGTCACAGGAATTTTCCTGCTTTTTTAAATTGTCTATGAGTAATGTATTCTATGATTTTAAATTCTGGTCGTTCAAACATGTGGTTTTTCGAATTGCGTCAGAGATTGTCGACACAGAAGAGAATCAGATAAAGAAAGACAGAATTTACGACGATACCTGCTCATCTTCATGCCTCTACATTACTTTAGTGTTAAATTAACACTAAAGAGTATTAAAATACAACAATAGATGAGTTAACGAGAATTATACTTTGTACAAATATAGTAAACTTTAAACTTTCATTAGTATAATAATGATTCATTGCTCATTACTAATATTATCGTGGTAATGGAAATGTTATGCAGTAGATAAAAGTACATTCATAGTTGAAAGAGAATAGGTATTTAAATGACATCACCATAATTTTCCTTCTTTTTTTATGCAAACTTCAATAGCAACATTCCACAGGTTCATCTAAGATACCGATCTCATTGTTAGGTAATTTATAAAGAGATCGAATAACGATAATAGGGCAAGCTGGTAGATAATACTATTTGTTTTTAAATCGACATTCGCTTAATTTGTATTTCCACAAAGTAAAATCAGGTTTTAATTCTTTATGTTAATATTGATGAACGTTGATCCTACATTGAACAAAAATTGAAGCGTATTAAATTATCAATCACAATAGGAAAGATTGAACGATATTATTATCTAAATAAATAAAGACAGATAAGTGATTTAGCTTCATCTTTGTATTGCAGATGATAAAGTACTATAAGATTAGAGGGATTAGAGTGGGTACATGTGTGTTGCAATGATTCTAAAAAACGGAAATAAAATGACTCGTCCAAAATTGTTTCTGATCTGTTGGATATGAAATTGATTATATTTTGAAACACCTACATCTAGTATTGTTAATACTAATCGACTATAAATTTTGGTAGTCTTTTAATTATGCTAATTAATCGAATTGTATTTTTTTCATGAAAATCAATCAAGTATAAACGAAAACGTATTACAAGATAATAAATTAACTTCGACGAGAGGCATATAATATCTTTAATGATTTTGTACAATGATCAAATTATTTGTTCAGGAATGTGTGTACAGTAATACCAAACAGTTTGACATCGTTTATATTATGCTCATTTTTCTTTCTCTCTCCACTCCCCTCTCTCTCTCTCTTTCTTGAGTATATTCACTCTGCTTTTCGTATTATTTATAAACGTTGTGCAGTCTTAGCGATTCCCCTACTACTTACGCGACGAAATATTCCATTAAATACTACAACGTAGATATAGGACACAAATTGTAGAAATTACGAATAGAGATTTAAATATATACTTGTATAAATAGAAGTACTGAATGTTGTACAAGAAATGTAATAAAAATTAAGTTTTGCAGTCCACAAATAATGTCACTCAAGTTCGTGTAAAAACATCACTAGTTTCGCCCACGTGATTGCTAATTAAATTAAAATAAAAGATACAATTGAAAGACCGACCCTTCAATGTCTTTTCTACGTTTGTCCGACCACAACAACAGTGTACTTTATCACAAAGTTTAAGAATACATATAAAAATGACGTTAAATTTTCTGCTAGTATAAAATATGCTTAGGTAAGGGTTTAAATTTAAAATTCTATGTCACAATTTTCTTCGGTGCTTATTAATCCGTTACTCGTCCTCGCGTTCTTCGCCGGAGACAACGACAATGATCTATTGTGTTCCAGCCCCAACGTTACCTTAAGTAACTTCAACACACTCTTCTTGTCCGTGCTCTCGTTTTCTGCAAACAAATTTTCACGGTAATACTGAACTAACGAAAATTTCATTGCGCCTACCTTCATCGCCGGTAACCTGTTTTTCTAGGTGTAATTTGTCTTGGGCTATTTCGTACATGCCCTCCTCTATGGTGTCTTCGCACAGTAATCTCATTATGCTAACCGGTCTAAAAATACATTCCCATACATTTTTATTTCAATTTCTCCCTGGCCCTCCATTTCATTGGCCTTTATATTAACGCGTTTAGCAAGAGATTGCGAAGAAGAAAAGAATAATACCTTGTTTGACCAACTCTGTGACACCGGTCTTCTGCTTGTTTATCGTTGTATGGATTAAAATCAATATCATGAATTATAACAGTATCCGCAGTTGTTAAATTGATCCCCAAACCTCCAGCTTTTGTAGATAATAAAAATATGAATATGCTCTCGTCTTCCGTATACTGATTTATTAAATCCTGCCTTTCCGTTACTGGAGTACTGCCATCCAATCTGTTCGGGCATTATTACAAAGTTAATTCCATTATTTGGACTAAATGAGAAACATGAAACCGACCTTAAATATGTTTTCCCCCGTAATGTTAAGTATTCTTCTAAAATATCTAATGTCATCGTGAATTGACTGAAGATTAATACTCGATGTCCTTCCTCTTTTAACTTTGGTAACATTTCATCCAGTATTTTTAATTTTCCGGCCTCAAAAATAAGTTCCTGAGGTAAGCCCATGCCAGCTAAGCTTTTGTACGTTCTCGTTAATTGATTTATCTGATAATCCGACATCCACTGTAAATCTTCGAATATATAATTCGCATTCTTTTGCTTGTACGAGTGTTCTTTTGCCAGTCTGCTTGATATCGTCTAAATAAAAAAATACCGTGTAATCAAAATTCGATTATATATATATAATAAATAAATATATAATAAATATAGAAATCAGTTTTTAACTATACCTTTAATTTGGAATCATTGTAATAATTCCGTACTAAAAGCGAATGGTTGGCCAATTTTCTTAACTGCATCATCATTCCTATGCCATTAACTTGAGCACTTTGATCAGCTTCAGCTGAAAACTCTGCAACCAAATTCGTATACATTTCTTTTTGCTTTCCTGTCATCGGACACTTGATCACACGTTCGGTTTTTGCTGGTAAATCCCGAAGAACTTCAGCTTTCAATCTACGTAGCACGAAAGGTCTCATGATTTGTTTCGCATTCTTCACTTGTTCCTGTTCAAACAGTGGCTGCTCTCCCTTCTTTTTAACTGCTGGTAATTTCTACAATATAAAATGCAATATTGCCAAATATATTTTTCTCCTTATAATTATTACGTTCGTCACGTTCAATACTTACAGGATTTTTTGAAAATAAACTTTTCAAATCCGCTTGTTTACCAGCAAATAAAGAGGGCATGACGAATATCAAGAGCGACATTAATTCCAATAAATTATTTTGCAAGGGAGTACCAGTTAAAAGAATTCGATGTTTCGCCTGTAAAATAAAGTTTCGAGGATGTAATTTTAATTACGTCGAAAAGTTATATACCGGTGTAAAAGTACGTACATTAATTCTAACGAGGTTTTCGTATCTAATGGTGCCCATGTTCTTCAACATATGAGCCTCATCGAAGACAACATAATGAATAGGCATAACGCGAAATAATCTCCGCTCTTCTGGCGTACTACTAACTAAATTATACGTGGTTAATAAAACATCGACATCATCTAGATCACCATTACGCCAACCTAATCTCATCTCTTTTCGTTCTTCCTGAGAACCGTAATATTGTACAACTTTTATGTCAGGCGACCACCTTTCCAACTCGTTACTCCAGTTGTCTATATAAATAAAGAAGAATAAAAAAAAATTATAAACTATAAACGGCAAGATAATTGAAATCCGCAACATAATATATATGTACCCATCGTCGAGCTGGGAACAACAATTAAATGCGGCCCATCTCTTTCATCTCGGAGGCCTGCTTCTTTCAAATATGTGAGGAAGCTGATTACTTGAACCGTCTTTCCTAAACCCATTTCGTCCGCAAGTATACCGTTAACATTTTGCGCGTGCATCACGGCAAGCCAGTTCAATCCAACCATTTGATACGGAGCTAATTTTAAATCCGGCGACAGTCCTTCGGGTTGTCTTGTAACAGTCGACGATCCTGCAGCTACAGCTCTTTCTATATTTGTGGATAAACGTAGACATTTCTTCATTAGAGCTCCTACTGCTTGCCTGGTAGCGAGCAATTCCTATTTTGGCAAAATAAAACGTGTTTAGTTTGAAATTTAAATCGTCCTACAAATAGTAAGCAGCAATTCTTACTTGGGCTGAGTTCAGAAGTTCAGTATCCAAATATTTGCTAGTTTGAAACTTTAGGACCAGATCCCTCCAATTTTCAAACGGTCTTGCATTTACAATGGCGTTTGCTTTCTTTTGAGAACACTGATACATTAAGAGTAATTCCGACGCATGAGCATTTTGCATGAATTGCAGAACTGCCTTTTTGTCGCCCGTCAATTCGTTGGATACTTCCACGTCCGAATCTTCGTCGCTGTAAAAAAAATAGTGGATCAAACTATGACGAAACATATTGAATCAATGGATGCATACCTATCGAACACTTTATCTTTATTGAAGCTTGCTTCATCTGAATCTATATCTCCATCCTCGTCTTTATTTAATTTTCTTCTTTTTTTCTTCCCATTCCTGACGGAACTAGTTTTTTTCGCGTAAGTTTTTCTCTTTCTACCATTTCGGGGTTCTTCTTCTTCGCCATCGTCGCTGTTCCAATTCGTATTGTTCCGTGCATCCTCCTTCGACGCAAACATTATACAGATTATTATACCGCTTTAAGAATTTAAATATTGCCTACTACAATGTATATATGTACCTTATCTTTGCGATCCGTAGCAGAGATAGTATTTTTATTGGGAATACCAGCATCGCTGTCACTGTCTTCAATTACATTCACGGCTTTGCGCCGGAATTGTATCTCGGAACCCACCAAATTACTATCATCGTCCGCTGAACAAACACACAGTGGTTAATTATTTATAATTCAATTATAAAACAATTATCGATAACATTATTACTGTCCACTTGCAAAAAATAAAGGAAAAAAAAACGACATGTGTTTATTCCCAAAACTTTAGTCCAGCATTCACGTAGATAGATAATTAATCAGAAACAATTCTTACGAAAAGGTAACAATCACGTAAGAACCTATTCATAATACAACAACAAAAGATGGTCACCGGTTGTATTGACCTAGAAATTGGTACACGAAAATAAAGAGACCCTTACACATGCTCGACGATTTCAATTGTTTCTTCTGGAATCGAAATTGTCGCAAGTTTCCAGAAAGGCTTGGGCTACTCGCATCTGTTTTCGGCGAATTTGAATCCGACATCTCGTTAAGCGAATGAGAGACGCTGACGAAAATACATTTTTCTAAAGGCAGCTTTTGAACTTGTTTGACAGGTGCATTCGTAAAAGCTCCGAATTACGAAATTAGATAGATGTCCAACAGGTTAATGCAGTTACCTATTTACCTGTTATGCCGAATGTCTCGCCCCCAATTTTTCATGATTTTACGTAATTACCAGTACAGCTGTTCATCGTCATTCAAGACTCGAATGGGAGGAAGAATATCAAATGGTATTACAATTCAAGCGAATTCACATAATTTGTAATTAATCAATGAATAGAAAAATTGGGCAAATTTATGAATGAAACGAATTTTAATTAAAATTTCGAATAAATCGCTGTTGATTAATCTATACGTTTCAGTTAAATTAATGTGTTAATTATTTCTAAAAAGATATACCAAGTATAAAAGTTCCGTGATTAATATCGCAATTAATTATTTGCGAGTACATAAAAAACTTCGATACTTCGCTTCCGATCTATCGTTTATTTCAAACTGCATCGATGTTCGATTTTTCCACGTTATTTAAATAACGAAAAAAAAAGAAGAAGAGAAACAGCGAATTCGATAATTTAGTTTTATCGATATATTCGGTTGGAAGAAAAAAAAAAAAATACATTCCCCTAAAATGGAAACTTTTCATACGATTTCGACCGAAGGATTCGTAATTATGACGTTTTCAATTGTATGAAATGCGTGTAACACGGGTTGCCATGTAGCGCAATGGTTGTGTGAAATTCCTGGTTATCATCTAATATGATAATCTGTCACACGAAACAATTATTTGTATGTTGTACGAATGAAACGTAACAAACAAATATAAGATGTTTCTGTACACATTGGTAGGAGGTTATATGTTAACGTCATTAATACTTTTTAAATATCCAACGTTGTTGCACAAAAAGAAACAATTGAAATTTAAATGCCATCATATCAGCCACAGAGGCGGTCCGTATTCGATTTTTCGATCACCGAGTGATCATTACCTTTTTCGTATTTAACAGACACGTTTAATTACTTAAAGAATAATATTTTTAGGAGCAGGAGAAGGCTACGAGAATACAATGTACGCTTTCAAACGGTTAGTAAAAAAGTCTTAGTCACCGTCTTAAGAATGCAGAACAATAGTTCGAAGATAGGGGAAAAAATAATTGAAAAGAATTCAGGAGCTACTCGTCCAGATAGTTGCTTCGCATTTCGTCTTCTCTTGCACCTAATTTTTTCTGTAATAAAGATAACTGTTTCCATTTCAGAGCGGTGTCAATAGGTACAGAAATGATAGAATTAGATTGTCATTTAACAAAAGACGGAGAAGTTGTTGTATCGCACGATCTGAATCTTCTCCGTAGTACGGGTGCAAACAAGAACATTTCAGAATTGAATTACAAAGAACTACCTCTATTAAAACCGCATCTCCCAATAGATTTTGATTCAGGTATCTGTTTAAACAATTTTTAATTTTAGGAAAACACTTATGTCTGGATAAAATAACTTAAAAACTATAGTTTCATAGATGTAGAATACATTGGCACGGAGGAAGAAGAGGACAGGAAATTTGCTCTGTTAAAAGAAGTATTTGAAACATTTCCTGATATACCAATTAATATCGATATTAAGATAAACGATGATCAACTCATTACAAAGGTATCCGATTTAATAAGGGAATACAATCGCGAGGAATATACAGTATGGGGAAATTTCAGTGACGAAATAACACAGAAATGTTACAAAACGGTAAGAACTACTGTGGAAAATATAAAAATAACAATAGTAAATCGTCGTAATATGAGTCCTAATTATCTTTTCCCCAGAATCCAAATGTAAACTTGCTATTTTCTATGCGACGGGTAACTCTACTGATAGTACTCTTATACACTGGTTTATTACCATTTGTACCTCTAAAGGAAACGCACCTGGAGATATTTCTACCTTCCATTTATTTAAAGTAATTTAATTCTATTACACAGCTTTCGATTTAATAGCAGTATCTAATACTATTACATTATAGGCACAAAGGCATCTCAAATCCATCATTATTACCACTGCAAAAGTTAATTATACACAGCATTAATATACTATTAATGAGACCATGTTTATTCAATCATTTAAGGGCTCGTGGAATACATGTAGGTGGAGAATTTTATTCAGTTTGCAATCATATTGTGCTTAATAAGCAAAAATGTTTTAACAATGCTTTTTTAGGTCTACTTCTGGGTTTTAAACAGAGAGGATGAATTTAAGAAAGCATTTGAGCTTGGAGCAACCGGTGTAATGACAGACTATCCCACGAGGTTGAAATCATTTTTAAAGAACTATTCAATGGAATAAGGTGCTAAATTCAGGGAAAGGAAAGAAGATTCGATTACAAAGTTGTTACTGAGTACTTGCAAGAGTTTACAGCATTTATATGATAGTTAAACGTTACGAATAATCGAAAAAATATTTTTATTGCACACGATCTAATAACACACCAGCGAGGATAGTTCAATTAAAATGATTATATACACTAGACGGAGAAGAGTAATTTTTTAATGAAATACATAATAAATGCTTATTGCAAGAGATTATATTTATTATACTGTCTATATAATATAATCAATTTTGGACTTCATACTAAAATACCAAGATGCGTATTCATGTGCAAATAATACTACTTTTCGCAGATAGCATTCCAAATATATTGCAATACTTCGATCAGATATGAAATTAAAATCCATATTCGATAATATAATTTGGCAAAAATATTTCACAATTGAAATTAATTTTTCTTTGTTACAAAAATGCCTTCAAACATTACATTGGTTGGATTGCTAAATGGTATTTATTATATTTCCAGTATTATACTTTTGTACATACTAGAACCAAAAAATTGTAATCCCAAACTATTAATAATAATTATACAATTATTACTACATATTCTGCACGCAAAGCTTAACTATGAAATACCAAATACCGCTTCTGGGAATTTCATTGGAACATAGATCTTCGTCAATTGCTTTCGTATGTGCAATTCACATGATAATGAATTATTTGTTACATTCCCTCTGCGCATTCGCGTTTGTGAAAAAATCGTATATAAAATTTTAAGAAAATATATTTATACATATTTGTGTACATTTATATATATTTACATTGAAGTAATATTGAAGTGAGAATAATCGGCAGTTATTGGCAGGAATTATTATTAAATGAAATGAAAATAAAGAGATCCTTCCTCCCTGTCACTGTTGCAAATAATTGTCTATTAATGTATAAATTAATTTTTTATTACACTTGTGATAATACTATCTCAATTGATTCCTCGCAAGCACTGCAAATAATTCTGAACTACAACGCGTACAAACAGTTAGATTACATTACGTACAAATGAATTGTACCTCTGTATTTGGAATGAACTTTAAAATATAAGCTCAAATTTTGTAATCGCTACTTGTACAACGAGTAATAAAACACTCATATCTTTCAATTGTTGTATTGTACACTATTTTCGCCCTTATCATTGTGATATTCTTCTTGTAATTATTAATACCTCTTTGTACTCATTTAAATATATTATTTGTCATGTACTTTTGTATTTTGTATATTAATGTGGAATAAATATGCACGAAATATATTTCGTTCAAATAATATACTTTGTTTTGTTGTACTTATTCTTCTATATACATACATAATTAGATAGTCAGGATGATCCGCACTTATGATAAAAGACTTCCTCCGTCTTTTCAACGGGACTATCAAGTGTCATTTGAATATACGAGTATACTTTACCCTTGCAATAACAACAATATTTCTTAGTAGGATGAGAATTATCGAAATGTTTTTCTATTGCCGATTGATTCCCAACAATATCCATATTGCAAATATCACAGCGTACAGTTAAGGGTCGAAATCTTGAATGCACGGAATCAGTATCGACTCGTTCCGAGTGTTTACTGTCATTCGGCTTGGATGCATCGTTATTTTGCGAGGAGGACATT
Source organism: Nomada ferruginata (assembly GCA_963583965.1). Classification (NCBI taxonomy): domain Eukaryota; kingdom Metazoa; phylum Arthropoda; class Insecta; order Hymenoptera; family Apidae; genus Nomada; species Nomada ferruginata. The sequence goes on from OY757218.1 coordinate 13,207,770, forward strand.
TTATATCTGCAATAAATAAATAAAATACTTGTAACAAATTTGTATAGTACCATTCGACACACCGAAATAATCATATATGGCCACTATAATAAGTATAAACTAAAGTATTAGTAATACTAAAGCTGCTAAAGAAAAACATAATTGAGAGAGAAAATATTATAATAATGTAAAGATATAAACATTAAGAAACGTTTGATGTATAGGTTAGAAAAATATAACCCAACATTGTATACTTACACGAGATGCCTTTGATCTAAATATCACAATTTTTGTTTACTGATCGGAAGCTTTATTTAATACTGTCAAATGCAATAAAACGTCCACATTATTTATAATCATTTCTTATCTTTTACGGATAATTCAGTTATTGTATTGCAGTATGCACCATATGTATGTATACAAAATACAGATGCCAATGAAGAGGGAGAAATGATTGGTGATACATACAAGCGTGATTAGTTCAATAAGTTACGATTGAATTAATTTTTTCGTTCGCATACATATATGTATTAAAATATATATAAAATAATATTGCTTGATAAAACCTGATTCAACAAACAATCAAATAAATAGAACAGAAATAATTATTATAAGGGATGATATATTTCTTTACAGAGAAATACTTATATTAAAGTTGCTTAAACGTGTAATACATGATTATTATAATTGTATGCAATTTATATTGGCTTAATCTTGAAATGAAGTCCTATTAGAGAAAATACTAAACACTTGAGATCTTGAACAAGATAATAGAAACATCTCAGTCCTTCCGGATCCCGCGACTGGTTCACATCCAACAAGGAACCGGTTTTCGAAGTTGTGAAGGATATGTGCTCATCGCCGATGAGGATCTCTAATTCTTGACGCCCGACTCTGTCCGGTTGCGGCCACAAAGTATCATCCTCTTGCATGATTTCGGAGTCCTGGATAATCCTCTTCAATTCCTCCATTACGCATTGATGCACGTACGCTTCTTTCCGGATCATCGTATCGTTCTTGTAATTCGAATTATTTGCGTACCGCAACTTACCGTCCGGCCTGAACTCGAATTCGAGAAATTCGTGGCCGAATTTTCCTTTGTGCCCAACGTAATAACGTATATAAAAATCCGTCGACATCTTAAAGGATTACCTAAAGCATCATGTTCCGTGGATTTAATGTTTGAAAATATGCAAGCGTCGAAAAATGAAAGAGGTTATTTCACGTACCTTCAGGTTCTTTATCTTATCGTTATTAGAACTATGCACTTTCTATCACCCGTTTTCGATAGAGAGCAGTATATATGATTTGTCGTGAGTGTTGATAAATTGTCAAACATATATAGACGAAATACACGAAAAAACACTCACTCTACCTGACTGATATCGTCATACGGTTGTGCACATACTCCAACAAGCAATGGCGTCGCCAAACATTGGCCGCGATGCCATGATTGACATTAAGGCGGTTCATATGTAATTGTAATACAACGGATAACGTTAGATGATTCTGTTTGTACGTCCACTATCTAATATTTTTAAATTTATGAATTTAATGAAAAATTCATCTTCGACTATTAATTATTGTTTCACGTGCTATTTGACAAATTGAAAAACAAATTCCTTAAAAGTAATAAATTCGTTGCTTGAAAGATAAGGAAAGTATGCGATAGAAAAAATATCGACTGAATAGTAATAGACTAGCAAATCATAGTTTGTCGTAAAAACGTAGATATATATATGTATATATAATTTCGTTTGTACATTTATAAAATCCAATATTTGAAATGCAATCTAGACTTACAAATCCTTACCATTTCATAGGATCTTGAAGACGAAAAATTTGAATAATCTCCATACCACTTGTCGTCGGTCTCTCTCTTCGTAACAGGACGTTGTCCAGTGGTCATTCGATGACACCTGAATTGTCAAGCTGTATGCCACGCAGTTGTCACGTCTGTTGTCTGAAATTAATAATGCTAATTGCATCGTGCAATTAAGGAACCGCGTACTCTACCTCGTATTTGGTGCGATGGAAACGAACAACGATAAATGTAACGCAAGTGACATGTGCGAATGTTGAAATAATCGCGCAAGACAAGTGAAATGTTTATGGTGTTCACTTTGATGTATGTACCAGGGCAGTAAGCTGAAGGATGAAATTATTCTGCTGGACGAGTTCACGTAATTTAAACTCGTCATAGCAAAGAGCTTGGCTGAGAATTCTTGATTAACAATGAACAACACTCACATGGATAAAAGACTGAGTCAATTGCCAACTTGGCTGTGGACTAATTCCACTACTTTGCCACCGATCTATAAAATGGTATGGGAAGCAGTAAGGGAAGATAAAGTTAGAAGTAACGGAATGCAAACTGAGTTGCTCGTCGATACCAACAAAGTCTTTCCTTTATTGCTCACTAGCCAGCTTCCGACAGAAGTTCTGGGACACATATGGAACTTGGCAAATCAAAAGTATGCTGGCCAACTTACGGAGCAAGAATTGTATATCGTTCTTGCCCTTGTTGCAGCCGCGCAAGCTTCTTATACGTTCAATACTCTAGATATATTACATTTACTTCCATTTCCGCCTACACCGTATTTAAATATCGACTGCTTGATGAATCTACAGCCTGCGACCCAATCGAATTCCGCAGCCAAATTCCAAAACCTTGAGGACAACACGGAAATTGGGTTTATTGGTTCGGAAGGAAAATATTTGTCTGAGGCGAAGGGAAAGATGAAATTACATCAACAAGGAGTCATATCTTCAGATTTAAATGTCCAAATGTCTAATAACGTACCTGGGAAAGTTTCATGTTTTGATAACAAATCTTACGCCCCTTGTACTGTTCTATGCGATTCCAATAATGTATTAAAGGACGCAAAGCAAACTTTCCGCCCTCAGTTAGATTCTAAACACTCTTCGACGTCCGATCCATGCGACGATTTCTCAGACTTTCAAAGCGCCCCTATTCCTAACGTTTCAAACGTTCCAGTTTGGGACATGAAACAGGGCTCGGCTATTGGTAGTAGACTCGCAAATCATAATTTAGGCATTAAGAAACCAATGGAGAAGGCAAAGAAGAATAATATGAATGCTAAATCTGCTCATGGCACTACACAAGCGCGCATCACAACCGCAACATTAACTGCAATGTCTCGAAACAGAGATCGGGCAACTATGCATTGCCTAACAGAATTATTTCCTAAGTGTAGCATAAAGAATCAGTCTAAAACAGTAATTCTTAAGGATACAGTGATAAGAAACAATGATCCGCCCAAGGACCATAGTGAGAATGTAAAAGATTATACCAATACCGAAATTGTACATTTAGCTAATAACAGAGAGATTTTGAATAAGATAGAATGGCCAGAAAGGGTAACACAATTATAATCAACTGTACTATTCAGATTAATAATATGGGCAAATAAATTAATATTAAATTATGTTTAGGCTTCACCCGTGCTATTGGAACCAAAGCAACAGGACCTTATGAATCTTCAGCAAGGCGAAGATAAATACAGCGCCTTGCGTGCATTGGTTGAAACGGCAACGGCATCTAATGAACCAGATGTAAACGCAAGTTCCAACACGCAACCAACAACTGATGAATTTGGAGAATTTGTCTCTGCAGAACAACCCGCTGCTAATACTCCTGCCGCAAACGCTTTAGATACTGATAGCTTCGCTGATATTTTTACAGATTTTGAGTTTAAATCTACAAACAATAATAATGGAACCACAGCAGATTTCAACTTAATGCCTGCCGATATATCTGAATCATTCGACAATCTTAAGCTTGAAGAGAATGTAGAAGAACGTCCCTTAGAAATAGGTAAATAATTTTTTGCGTAATTAATCCTGCTTCTTATTCTTTCATGGTACAAATAAAATTGTAATCGTGAAATTTGTTATACAAAGGAAAAGCTCTCCAGAAGGAAGATGCCATATCAATTAATAGTATAGAATTCGTGAACAGTGCACCAAATGCATTAACTCGGTCAGGATCTGTGCCTAGTTTAGATCTTAAGTCTTTCTTACCTTCGAATGCAGAGGATGAACATGTAGTTGATACTACACATCAGGTTAATATACCTTTCTAAATAATTTTCAGCATAAAAGGTACCAAAAGATATACAGAAATTTTCATCCATTTCTATTACAGTCCGAATATTGCGAATGGAAGCAATACATGGAAAGCTGTGTATTACTGTTGCAAGTAGCCGCAAATATATTTACAAACATTAGCTCGGAGCTTATATTGCGCGAAATATTAAACACTGCACAGGGATACAACTTTCTTTGTAGTAAGTAAATTCTACAAAAACGTGAAGACTAACAACGCTATCCACGCGTTTGAAAATGGGTAATACCGGTGTGTGCATTTTTCTTTAATTCCAGGCTTAGCTGAAGTCGCGGCCGTTTGTCGACGAGTTAATTTTTCATACAAAGAAATGGATATCAATATAGTTGGCTTTGATGAGCTGCTAATGGATATCGATCGAATCTGGGCGGAGATGGAGCCGTTTTATTCAAACATACCGGTAAGAACCGGTGTTTCATAACGTTATCAAAATTTTATTAATATAGAGACTAATCATAAATTTATAAACAATGAGACCTCATATCTTTCTATAATACATTTTTAGATCGTCACAGAATTACCAGCTTGGCCTTTACATCAAGGGGAAGCCATTTGTTGTTCACTTTGTTTAACAGTTATTACTAGTGGCAGGGTAGTGTATAATGAAAATAATTATCACGTTACTTGTGCGAATCTATGGCTTAATTGTGTAAACAGTCATTTGCCGGTGATGCGACATCCGTCTATTTATCCTCAATCGAGCATATGTCCAGGTAATCATATTTGATATTGATCTGCAGAAGAGAGAGAGTGAGAGGGAGGAAAGCTTGCGTTCGTAAATTTTTAATGTACACAGATTAACTTATTATGCGAAGATTTGTAGCAAACAGGGCAAACTTAACTTTATATTTAAGTAATAATTAGAAAATCAAACGTTAACATTTTTTAAGATTTACCGTGAAACACGAGGAGGAAAAAAGTCAGAAATGGAACAGGTGTACGATAAAAGTAAATAGATTTCAAGCAAGTTGGATATATATTCTTTAAATTCGAACGTTTTGAAGATCTAATAAACTAACCCATTTAAAGGTCTGTACATATACATCGAGAAAACTAGAGGAAAATATTAATATAGTTGCGACGATCTTTCGAAATGGGAAAACAGTAGTGTGTCACGAGAAAACCTTGCAAATGTCTTTAAGCATAGTCAAAGGGGTTGAGGGAATTATTGACAAATTCTTCAATCCCAAACAAAAGTTCATATCAATCAAATCGAAGCGTAATATTTTCGTGAAGTTCTTTATCGAATTCTTAGTGCGTTTGCAGGACAAGAAAAATTAGATTATTCTATTAAACAATATTACAATAAAATATATTAGTAGTGATCTTACAAACTTTTGAAATTATCGTTGACTTGTATCGCGTGGTCTATAGACTATTCCTCTGCTTTTCATCTCTCTTATAACACCTGCTGGTAATCGACCTGATACAGATATTGCGTACACGCCTTTACAAAAACGATCTGAAAAAGAAAAAAAAATTGAATCTCAGTTATCATAACGTATGTTTATAATTAGCAGCATATTTTGTTCTTGATTTTATTTCCGTTTAAAGCAATAGTATTATGAAATAATGAAAGATAATATGTAAAAATAAATAGCAAAATATACGCAAAATGAAAATATATATTAAAATAGAATCTTATGTACGCACACAAGCATGTTCCTTAATAACTATATATACTGTCATGCATATTAGAGAAATTCTGTATAAATGTATAATAATATTTAGTACTTAGAATCTCAGATTAAAGGAGACTTATTAAATAGTGTGCGTGCGTGTGTACACACGCACATACATTTGTCTTACGTTAGTCTCATTTTTTGTATTGAAATATTGGCTTCAAAACTTGTACAAACTATTGCCTTTCAATACATTGACATACATGATAGAAAATATGATTTAGATAATTGTCATTTTGCACTGCCAGAAGTAATGATCGATGGAAAAAAAAGGGACTGATTAATTTGTCAGAATATCGTTGGAGTATTCTAAAAATTAAGTATTTCAAAATAATATAGTATAAAACATAACAGTTTATATTATGATTTAGTATGACACGATGTAACTGTCATAATTTTGTAAAAGTGTACAAGAATATTAATAATAATATTTCCCTTGCTTTACATTAACTTATCTTACGTGGATATAAATTTGTTACTCACTTATCCTTTGCCATTTGCAAACCCAACTATCCTCGGGACTCATTGCAGCAATCATACTAAAAATAATATTAACGATTTTATAATTTCCTGTGAAAACAAATTCCTCTGAAAATATATATATAAGAATTTCCCGAAATGTTAAACTCACTCGACAACTTACCCATCAAAATTCGAACTAGTGCAATCAAAGACGTTGTCTTTATTGTTTTTCATACGTAAAAATTCGTCACAATTATCGCAACCATCGAATTCAAATTGATCGAACGTCTAAAATATCAATCGATTTGTTAACCACATATCTTAACATAATAAATTGTGTTGAAAAAAATACGAAGTGGATATTACCTTAACCAAAGAGCATACTAAACAAGCCCTTAACCCTCTTAAATCTTTGGGAACTGTTTCCATCGACATGATGGAATATTTTGAGTTACGATTTAACTTTGATTTTTATGAAAAATATATTTATAATAAATTCCAATTAATAATATTACGTAGGACGAACTCCACGAGTAATAATTCATATGACAGTTCAGCTGCGTTCACCGAGGGCCGCCATTACAACAAGGTTTCGAGACTGTGGCGTAGTGGTGGAGAAATATCGATGGCACTATCGATATTATCGATGGTTGCTACTATCGAAAACTATCGATAGTTATCGAAAATGTGGGTCGATATTCGTAATGCCGCGAATTTAAAAATATTTGGTAATTTGATGATAGGCATTTGTTCTATAATTGACGATAGCGATAGTATTCTGTGATTAAAGACTGGCTTTCTGTGTGATCTTGCGTACGAAAGACTCTGCAATTTCAAGAATTTTATATCCTTTGTTCAGAGTTGAATTGTATTTGCCCGCTTTCAGGAGGGAGCTACTATATATGTATATCACATTCCATCACTATCGATAACTATCGATGGTCGATGGTCCAACTATCGCAAATTATCGATAGTGCTGACCATCGATATTTCTCCACCACTACTGTGGCGACATACGTGCGACGCCGTCAAATGTTTAACTAAATAACCATCATCCAATACTTGCTGGAATTTTTAAACTCATGACCCACGTATTTAATATGTGAAATTTCATTACTTTTAACTCGTAAAGCCCAATTAATTGCTACGCGAAATAATCTGCCGTTGGGCAACGATCGTATGAACGCGATAAAAAAATCCTGTTTGCATATATCTAAAGCTACATCCTCATCGGAAACGACGTGCATTATTAATATGAGTTACACATCCACTACAATTATTTGTAATGAATAAAACTAATGTATTAACTTAAGTAGCATTTTAATTTTCTTTAGCAATAGTAGATGATATCGAGTGTGTCGAAATTTTCAAGTTTTCATAAACCGTTATGGAAACTACCTATTAATTCTATTTGAATTCTGAAAGTGATATTTTTACGACCAACAGGTGATGCTCCGAACGCGGGAAAACATTGTACTGTGCGCCGCTGAAACAGTTGTGTACAACAGACGAGAGTGGACTCCGGATTTTTCCATTAAAAACAAACAAAAGTCCACTCAGAAAAAGTATTACAGCACGAAAATATAAGCATCAAGTTACTGTTTCAGCATCTCTATATAGCAACATTATTAATACTTTTCTTTAGAATAGTTTATTGACTCGCGTTTCTAACGGCCACTATCATGAAACCTGGAGGTGGCACGAAGGTCTCTGCCGCCAAAACTGTTGCTTCTGAGGTTAGTAGCATAACATTTTTATCTTCCGTTTAAATGTAATCGATGCGAAAGAAATGCAATTATCTCCTCCACTTCTGTCGCCAATTATTCTCAACATTTTTACGACGTACGATTCGTTTATATCTGTATAAACATTCCAGTTACACGAAACGAGCGTATCTCTCGTTCATGATGATCTATTTATTTATTAGTATTGACAATTGAGTAGTATTTAATTGTGTAAATTATTGCATTGGGTTTGCATGTAATCCATCGTCATCAATTACTCATTCGCCCCGTTTCTTATATCATGTATGTAGTATATTTTCTTTTCGATTCGTTCTCCAGCTGGTTACAGATTTTTAAGCAATATGTAATTGCATGTGGTTGCTTCACGGAACATCATATATTTTTGTCTTTTATGAAAACAGGATAAGGTCAGAAAGTCTTTGCACGTTTTGCAGCCGGCAGCCACCGACAAAGAGAATTTAGTTGGTGGTGGGAGGATGCTTAGATCTGCACTACCGGGAAAGGAGGCAATTAAAAAGTATGTAAAACTATGTCGATCGTGTTTCTATTTAATATTGCATTAAATTAATTTTATCTTTCAGGGACGTGACCGAAAAAGCGAAAAATGATTCCGCAAAGCGTAAGAAGATAACATTTAAGGATAAGGGTGTTCAAACCCCGAGAGGGGGAAAAATTAAGATCGAAGTCGAAGATCTAACGTCTGAAGGTATATCATTTGTTTGAGACGAACAATAAAGAAGTACAGTAAATTATTATATAATTTGGTAACATTTGAGATATTGTATATGTTTGATAGCCGGACCAAGCGAAAATTATTGGGAAGTTCTGGCTGAAAGACGGCGGATAGCGCTGGAAGACGCCTTGGAAGATAACAAAGAGCTGAGCGAACGCGTTAACAAATTGGAAGAGGAGAAGAAAGTGTACAAGGAAATGTTAGACGAATCGAGATCGCTAGTCGAAGTCTTACAGGTATAGTTTAACTGCAACGTATTTCAAAGCGAATTAATTAAAAATAGTAACAGTGTTTTCATAAGATTGAAACGTGTAACGTTGTGTTGCAGGAAATGCTTGGAGAAGATAGAAACGATATAAATAATTCCCTTGAGGATACCATTTAATATATAATGTGTGCAATCGATTATCAATCGGTGCCATATAATTCAAGTCTAGAGATAAGCATCTCCATATTGGAGGCAACATACAATGCACCCGTTATTGACAAATATTAACGTGTGCATAATAAATAAAAGTCTGAGCAATCTTCGATGTATAGATTTTGGAAGAGTCTCTGTATGATTTTTAGTTCCATTAAATTACCCGTGAATACCTGTATTCGTGATTTCTTAATGTACTGATTATTCAACTAAAGCTATGCCTGCTGCTACAAATGTATTTAGTTCACAGAGTACTAATTAATATAATATAAATATTTTATATATATATATCTTTGAACACAATAAATAAATCGGTTTTTTTAAATATTCGTTGTGTTTGTTGTTTTAAGCACCTTAGCAACATAAATCCAAAAAAGAAATCCTTAATTTCCACATCGTCGAGAAATAACGATACTAATCTGAGATACTGCTAAAGCATCACGTATTTATTTGACAAATCTTTGGCATAGAAGACCTTGAATTCCATCGAAAATATGAACGCTATAATATCAGTTCACTTTTTTTTGGCAACAACCGACTGTATCTTGTTCACGCAACAGTCCAAACATTTGCATGTCGAGGAAGCCGCTTTATCTATTGAATTGTCCTTCGGTGAAATTATATATGTTTAACGTTCATCGGAGGGCTGCCAAGAGAGCCGTGCGTAAAAATATTTGCTGAATGCTCTACCGAATACGTTGCTGAATTTGCGATGCGTAATATCGAAGAACTGTTTTGCTTGTTTGTTCTTTTTTAATCACTGTTCCCTCCCGAGGATTTCACCACGAGCTACGTTTCGTCCTCTTCATCTCGCGTGTGAAATACTCGCCGTTTCTTCGATGATATATTTGAACGGATAGCAGACCGCCTCAACGCGAACAACAGGATCACGAGAGGCGGTCGAACGTCGGGTTTGCACTGCGGAACGCCGTCGAAAAGCGTCGAAACTGATGCTTAATCCTCGTCTTTGAAACGTCGATAGATAGATTGCACATAAGTGAAGACACACTTCCAATCTGGCCGACGCATCACGACCATGTCCTCGACATCGAGCAACGGTGCGATCCCGGCGAGTTCACTGTGGACAATTTGTTCAATTTATAAGGGCACGTGAGGGAGGGTTGAAGCCCGCGAATAGGAAACCTCCAGGGAAGTGAACGATTGAAATACAAAAATATCATCATTCAAGGATTAATGTCAAAGAAAGATCCGCAGCGTTTCTCGCGTCAGGGAGGCCTTGGGGAAGATTGTCTAGACGCCTTACTCGGCTTTTCGAAACGCCAAATCGAAGTTCATCCTGCGGTTCTCCGGCCGTAGCGAGTTATAATCGAAAGCCTCGGGTCTGAAATGATGGAGCAGGGCGCAGAATGCCAAACCATTGTTCCAGCTTGTCGAGAAATTGTCCAGCTGCACGTTCTGCAAATGAAGCAAGATTTCGTTGAGGCGAGAAGTCAATTTTCTCGGCCGCGCAATTTTCTGCCGGCTACCAGATGCGCAATTATCCGCGCTCGCGCGAGTATATTCTGTAAATAACATTCGCGCGAGCATGTGAGCTCGAGAAGCTCCATTTACAAGACGGACTTACCTCGTACTCTTTGGTCTTGGAACGGCACCACGCCAGTAGCCGCTCTTTTATTTGCACCGCGTTGTCCCGTACCGCTGGCTCGGTAAACTTGAATCGAAACTCTGTTGCCGGCGACTTTACGGGACTAAATGTGGAGAAGCAGAGCGACTGGTAAATTTGGTAAACCATAATTATTGCGAGGATAGTAAATAATAATAAATATTATTATGATTGAATAAAAGAAAATGTCTCGTTAATGTACAAAAGCGGGTATAAATGTAGAATCATTAGGGAAGTCGCATTTTAAGGAATACAGAAATTGTTAGAATAATGTAGAGCATGGAGTTAATAATGTCTAATTGATAAATTAATTTGTCTAAATTAAAATATATGTAGTAGTTCTTTATAATATTAATTTTACACCAATTGAAGACTGAGAGGGGTTTCGATATTCGTGAATCTAAAAGCTGGTCAGTTAAATAGATTTTCCTTTCAGTATTCTAATAGCGTTTCTTTTTTCAACACCTTTATCGAGTTAGGCAATCTACCTTTGGCAACGGAAGATAGGGCCGGCGGACGTGCTCTAATAATATCGATTCTTTCACGAATAGTAAAAGGCGAAAATATCTATTATATAAATAAACAACTGTCGTAAACGGTTTTCAATTACCTGGGTGACGAAGCGGCGCTATTTTGTCTGTCGAGTTCACGAAACTTGGCAAACGGCGATAGTGGCTTTTTGCGGGCTGAAAAACGAACGGAGACCAATTTCAGTAAAGCAATCGTCGCCCTTGAACAATGATTGCAAAACGTTAGGGTTCATCGAAACGCATTCTGTCATCTCGTCAATGTTAATTCTCGTCCATGTCTTAAAATGATTAAATAGTATGTGAATGAAAATCGCTGCGCATGTGAGAATTATTAGAGGGACGTGGCGAAAATTCAACAATAAAAGTCAAAGTGAAAAGGAAATAAGAGAAAAAGAAAATAATAAATAATCATAGAACCTTCGTTTTTCAACCTCGTCACCGTTCCTCGAACAGAGGCCACCGTTTCTTCTGTACCATTAAATTCAAACAATTATATCTATCTGCGGTACTTTATGAAATAATATCATCGTTAGTAAATCACGTTTTCGTTTCTAATTATTGCCTTTTTCGTAAACCGAGCCGCAACGAGGCGATGACGAAATCGCTCCAGTAAGCTCTCTGTGTGTACGTGCGTGGATCGTCAGCAATGAGAAACTGAAATAAAGTCTAAAGTCGTCGCGCCATTGGTGCGCGATTTTTCATTTTTTTTTCTCTTTTTTTTTAAACATTCTGCACACACACGCAGCCGTATCCAAAGTGTCGAGGACGCGCGTAAAGAGAGAAACTTCACGGCACTTAATATATTATATACAGAGCAGTGGTGTGCTTTTTTCGAAATTTCTATTTTGCTTAACGAAAACGCGCAAAATTCCACACTGATTCCGCGAATGAAGAGACTTGGAAACTTGGCTGGCGCGTCTCCCGATTCTCTCACACTGTTTACAATCTCCAAATAAATGCACGTGCACGGTGTGCGCTATTTTTGCGTCGATAGAGGACGAATTGCTTCTTCGTTTGATCGAGGAAATTTTGTACGGCGAAATCTCCAGATGGAAATGTATATACCGTTGTATAACAATTTTATGGAACTCGGTGAACAGGATAATTTTGATTGCGAAGGATCTATCGAAGTAAGAATCGTTATTTACTGTATCGTATTGTTCTGTCTCTAATGCATTTATTAATGTTTCATATTAGTTTGATATTAATAAATTGTATGAGCCCTTTCGTGGATTCTCTGTGCAATCAATTTTATAGGAAGTGGATGCATTGAAATGATTCTATTTTAAACTGCGAGCTAGTTTGCTGTATTAGTTTCTCATTTTGTGTTAGCCCTTTTCACGGTTATTTCTGCAACCCTTAACAGTCACCCTTGACATCGTACTTCGTCGTGCAGTCGAGCTTATTTCGAGCGGAAACCGCGGCGTAGAACCATTTCGTTTATTCACGACGAGAGCGTTAACGTGTAACGAGCGTATGTTTTCTTCCCAAAAATAACAGGGCTCGATTAGATTAGTAGGTGAGATAGGAGAGCATGTTGGTCCGCAGGTTGTTAAATAGAGTGAATATCAATTTGACGTTTAAGAAGTAATATCGTGTGCGATTCTGCGGTCTGTTAATTCATTTTTTCATTTTATCGTTTCCGCCAAGAGTCCAAGCGTCGCGGACAGAATATAAATTATCTGCAAAACAGACATCGTGTATTTTCGATTTTTTTTCCGTTGAATTCCTGCGGTTAAAATTCTATAAGATATACAGGTCAGGTATATGTAAATCGCGCCCTTTCGAATGAATGTTCTTCTGCCGGTGGTGTAGTTAGATTCATTAGTTTCAAACAGATTCAGGTTTTGTGCGCTGCCGCTTGTCTTGCGAGGGGACATTGTCTAATAATAATAAAAAAGAAATAATTGTAAAAGAAATGTATATACACATTTTATAAAATATTGCAAATGAACGAATGTAGTACAGACAACGCAATTAAAGCGATTCCATTGTCAGTAAAAGCTGCATCGATACCTAAACGCAGAATGAAAGTAAATGGATGTGAAATCGCACGGAGTAAGTAAAACTTGTCGTGCGCGATCAGACAACGTCCCCAAACTCGGCAATTCTACTTGCGCCTGGATGTATACTAATATTGTATTATGCTACTCTTCAAACTTCGTGCACAGTCCGGCTGGTGCAAGCTACATTCTACTGCGCGGCAAAAAAGGATCAACAAAGAAGGGCTGTGACTCACTGCTTTATTCGGGCTTTGGCACGACCTTCTTAGCGACTCTGAACGTCCGTCCGCAAAACTTGTTCGCGCGCAGAGCGCGACTCGAGGCTTATTAAAAGAAGAAGAACAAAAAAGAAGAAGAAAAAGAAGAGGAAAAAAGAAACAGATAAGAATAAATATTGCACACGGGTCGTTCCTCGACGTGAAACAGAGGCAGAACTTTCTCCACGTGAGAACAAGCCCCCCCCGTTTGCGTTGAACACGCGAGCAACAATCAGTTTAACACTCAGTCTTGTCTCCTCGACGAATATAATTTTTGCCTCGTCGAACGGCTGATAATCCTCTCTGCCAAAAACCGCAGCTTCGTGTATCTTCGTTGCCTTGTCGTACAATTCCTGTACTTTTGTATTACTTTTTGTATTTTTCGTTTTATCCGCTCTACCATCTTTCTTTCGTTGTCACTTCACTTGGGCTTCTCTAGGTAACTTCTCGACGCTTCGTTGAAATGAAACCATGCAACGTCGTCTCGCTAACTCTTCCATCCGTTCCACTATCATTTGTATATCTCGTTTTCCTGCTCACTTTTCTACTCGTTAATATCTTCTTTTTTTTTTACAAAAAGCACTGCAACGTCGCGACCACATCGCTCGTATCAAACGATTACGCTTAGAACGCGCTACCAGGGACCACCTCAGGAAGTGGAGGATTAGAGTAATCGACGATCAGAAACCGTGAATCGTCCAGGATACAGCAACAGTTCATCCGGCTGGCACGACAAAAAATGCCAGATCACAGCGAAGAAAATCCAATAAGACAACCAGATCTCTCGTATATACGTCGAATAGAAAAATTTACTGCTTATCGATCCTCGTGGCTTCCTCGAACAGATCGTCGAACACTTTGTCAACGTCTGCGGTGTTGACGTTCAACAGGGGCACTTGTTGCGGCGCAGGTATTAAAACGTGCAACCTTTCATCAGCCAAACCGGGCATTGTCCGACTACGAGATAATCCAACCATCCCTTTGGATGCGAATCTAGGTGATCGCCTGTGTCTCGCAGAGTCTTTGCTTTCTACACAGTCGGCAGGATGGTCGAAGTATTGTCGAATTTTATCTTCCATTTTTTTCACGCTATCCGCCATAGAAGAGGCCTCGTACTGTTTCGATCTTAACTTCTGGGACGATGGTGATCTCGGTTTCGGTGGTTTTGGATGAGGAGAATTACGAGAAAACGCAGACGTTGATGCCGGGACATTTACTTTGGGAGCACGAGGATAGCTGTTGGATAATGCTAATTGATGCCACGACTCTGATTTGGAGAGTACTATGGATCTGCATGGTTTTGTAGCGCACGACACTAAATATTCATCGCTGGAGTCGATTTGTGGCACACCATTTGAAACTGGAGAACGTTCCTTTTCAATTGGTTTGCTTTGAGCGATGGGCGAATGCTCGTAAGCGTCTCTTAGTGTGCCCACCCTGTTTGCTGGTACAGGAACCGGTGAATGTGTTCTTGGTGGGTCCGGTTTCTTTTGAGGAATTGGCGTTAAGAATTTGCCGAACCGATTGGATCCTTGTAAATTCGAAGGTTGATCGAAGTTCGCTGGCTTATTATAATACGGTTGCTGAAGGACTGGCGTTATGGATTGATGGAAACTCTGTTGTTGATTAGACTGGACCACGGTTGCAGCTTGGCCGTGGCTCTGTTGTTCATAAGTTTGAGTTGTGTTTGGCGATTGATTGTAACTCTGTTGCTGATGACTTTGCGTCACATTTGGAGATTGATTGTAACTCTGTTGCTGATGACTTTGCGTCACATTTGGAGATTGGTTGTAAGTCTGTTGCTGATGACTCTGAATCAAATTCGGAGATTGACTCGTGCTTTTAGGCTGACTCTGGTCAACGGTCAAATGATGCCCATAATTGGAAGCTTGATAATGCTCAGGCTGATCGTTCAGGGAAGTGATTTCATTCTGGAGTCGACGAACCAGGCTCTGCTGCAACAGATTGTGTCTGCGAATCTCGTCATCCGAAGTCATGGCTTCGTTCGTAGGCGGTCTGGACCTTGACAAGGACCGCTGCGAAGGCGACGGCGTCGAAGAGGTTCTAGAATCAATTGCCGCTTCCTCCGAACGAGGTTCCGGACTGTCCACGGACGTTGCAACCGTGGCAATCGCGCAAGTGTACCTGGTAACCACTCCAACTTCCGGACTGATATCCTGGTTCTGAATATTCTGATCATCTGTAAAAGAGGAACCTTCTATAGGCCAGCCGGCCACTTTCTTTTCCGATATGCTCGCCACTTCGTCAGAAGTGGACTGATTATAGTTAGACAAAGGAGAAGAAACGAAGGGCGTGGAGTAGTCATCGTTGCGTGAATCTTTAGCTTGATAACATTTCGCAGGATTTCCAGCCTGTTTCTGATAACACTGCGCACCTTGGGAATCGTTCACAGAATCTCTGATCCCTCGTTCACCAGAATCCGGCCGTGCATTGGAACCCACTGTACCGCCACTGGATGCAGCACGGTAATTTTGATTGTGATCTAAAACAAACCTCTGACGATCAACAGACGCGTCACCAGAGTCAGGCTGCTCGCAGTACGTTCGCCCCCACTGTTTCAAATCTTCTGTGTCGCTTGCTAATTTCACCGGCCCCTCCAATTCGCCGGAGGTCTGGACAGCAGCATTGCTGCAGACCAAATTCTGGTCCCTCGATATCCTGGGCGCCACTCTGAACGATCGCCCCTCGTCCTGGTGCTCGTCGCTGATTCCAGTCTGCACAGCCACAGAAGAACTTCCCCTTAAAATCGCATCGGCGAAATTACTTCCACTCTGACCACGATCTGTCCCACTTTTCGCCGTTTCCAATCTTTCCTTGGACACCCGGCGCTCTATTGGAGGATACTGATGAGTTTGTACGCGTCTATCCGGGATCATTTTGAAAGATATCTTACCATCCACCACGCCAGAAATTCTGTCCCGATGGCCCGATTCTCTTTGGCGATGTTCCTCCACCTGCTTGGACTCCATGGAGGCACTTTTCCCAACGAAAGGTGCGAACTGCTTGCAGAACGACCGATAGTCCAGTTTACCGTTCTCTGTAACCGTGTCGTTCGTTCTGTTCTCGTTTCGCTCGTGCTCGATCCACGGCGGCCGGGGAAAACTAGGCTTCTCTAGATCGGCTCTGGAGGATTTCGAGGACGGCTGCGCGTTCTCCCGGTCGAACATCTTTCTAGCTTTTTCTTTTAACGTGCTCGACGGCGCCGGGGCCGTCTTTGGCCAGTGATACGACGGCGGAACTTTGGTGGGGGCCACTGGCGAAGATTTTTCTATTTTGCGGAAAGGAGACGACGGCGCGTGTCTGAAACCTGTAGGCACGTCCATCTTTGCCACCTGTGGGACGTAGTTTGAATTGGGATCGGAATAAACCGGCGCTTGGGCTGCACTCGGGAACATCTTGTTCGCCCGAGCCTTTAACGACGATCTATTTTCTCTTTCTTCGACCGCCGATGATGGTTTGTCGAAAGTGGTTTTTATGTTGGAGAACCTGCTGTTCCAGTGCTCGTTGGTCAACGAGGAGGCGTCCATGGCATTCGCGTGGCCAAACGTTTTGAAAGGTACCACGGGCGGAACCGCAGGCGCTTCGTTATTTTTGCTAATTAAAGCCAAGAACTTCCTATCGTTCTCGGTCCTAGGTTGAAAGCTGGGCACGTTAACGTTGACGGAATTGAAGGCCCTGTCGCCGACGCTAATTGGCTTCCTCAATGAAACACAGCCCGCCGATTCGTGACCGGGACTGCCCGCCTGGAGTTTCAGGTAGCTGGGAATATCGATGGTGTTCGCGCGTTTGATCTTCGACTTCTTCGCGCTAAATTTATTACCGCCGGTGAACCTTCCGCCATCCGCGGCCGACAATTCAACCCGCTGTCTAATCGCAGCCGCCAATTTACTCACGCGACTCCTTTCCTCACTCTCCTCGATGCCGTTCTCCTTGTTCACTTTACCCTGATAATTATTGGCTCTGCACTGAGCCTGACACATACTCGACTCCTCGCCACCTTTATCATCCGCAACGTCCACCCGTTGAGACCCGCGTAACGCACAACTGTCCCTGATCTCCTTGTTCTTGTCCTCCAACAGCTGGCGCTGATTAATCGCGTCTTTGATACACTTGTCGCGAATCTCCTCCGGCTTCCTATCCACGATCACATTCTGCCCGTTGGTAGACACATTCTGTTCCTTTTGTCTCTTCGTAATCGTCGCGACTTCCACCGCAGGCAGATTCTTCCTCTCCTCCTCCAACCACTTCCTAGCTTTAGCCAATTCCTCGGCGGACACTCCGATGGTGTGTCTGGTTGCTCTTCGTCTTCTGTTCGCGGTAGTCGACGGCAGCGCGGGGATCTTATCGGCAACTACTTCCTCGGGCACTTGGAGCCTGGACAACAAACTCGACACTAGTCGCAACAATTGTAATTTACTGGTGGGATCGGAGGCGGCGCCGTGTCTCGCCAAAGCAGCCACGTCGATCCTCTCCAACGTTTCACGAAGTCTCGACAAAGCCGTCTGTATATCGGACAACAATAGATCCTCCAAGAATTTCAGGTCTCTCTTTAGCTCGGACTCTTTGCCGTTGGCTAATGTCTGTTCCATGGAGCTGCGTATCCGGAGGTCCTCTTCGGAGTCGACGCCGGAGTCGTCGAGCAGCGACGGCGGCGGCTCGTCGTCGCGACGACCCCCTAGGGAGATCTCGAGCGCCGCGCGTAGACGCTCTACCAGTAGCGGCAATGAATTCCACTCACCGACTGGCGCGTTCTCGTTCCGTCCATCGACGATGGTACCTGTCGTGGTCCCTATTCTCGTTGCGCTCTCATCTCGTCTGGCGACGCAGTAGTCGTCCACGGTGCCCGGACCAGCTGCAAAAGAAACGACACGAGACGGGGGTTGAACCTGGACGACACCTGGGCAGTAACGATTAGCGATGGGAACGATCCGAAGGGGATTCAATCGATTCGGATACAAGTTTAGCGGATAGAAAATTGTATCGAAAGGTGGAGAACTTGGGATGAAAAATAAAATTGAAAACATTGGAACGATTATCCAGAAGCAATGATCCACTGTTGTGAATGGAACTACGGGTCCATCGATACCAATGCACATCCGAAGGGAATTCTATTCAAAAAATGCGACAATCCTTGGTACTTACATGTCCATCGTGTATGTTCAATGTAATTACACTCTGCGATTAGAAATCGAATATTAATTGTGAAAGATCATACCCATCGCCTGTAACGACTGCGAGACGATACTACGCGAAGAGGTAAGAACGAACGGGGAGGATGTCTATTTTTCTCGCTCGTCGTACGATTCGTCCTCGTTCTCTCTTCTTTTTCTCTCTCTCTATCTCGCTCTGCTTAAAGAACACGACTGCGGTTCTGCGACTTGCGGTGGAGCCGAGAGACGTGATTCGAAGCGGCGGTTGGCTCGGCAAGAGAAACGTGGAACGTTTGAAGCGCGTTTTCGCGAGGAGGAGGCTCGCTTGACCGGCAGTCGCGCTCGCTTTATTTAAAAGCCACGGGATCCTCCGCGGGATTTATTTTCGGTCGCTCGTTCAACGCCTCACGGCTGCCCACCGGAGAGACCGAGGGAGAGAGAGAGAGAGAGAAAAGGCGAAAGATCTTGACGAGTCGAGAGTTTGGATTCTTTTTTTCAGCGTTATTTAATGCTTCCCCGGTTAGAAATTGACGGGCCGATAAGAATCACTCGCGATGGCGAGGGAATAGGTTTTTCGCTCCTAATTAGAGCAACGCTTTTGTTGTTGAGCTTTTTTGGTGAGGAGCCAGATGGATCAGCTTGCACGGCACTGCGTCAATCACGGTTTCCACCGGAAGCATCGATGGGATCGGTGCAATGTTTTCTCGTTCAATATTTGAGAACCGAACTCGGAAACGCTCTGCTAAATATAGCTTCCAAATAGTTGCCCGGGCCCGTTAAACGAAACCTCTATAATCACCTATTTTTTTTATTTTTTTAAACGATATTTCTCAGCAAGCAGCTTGTTTCTATCTGAAAGATTAAATTGGACTGCGAGTTGCAGCCCGCTCCGAGCAATGAGAAACTAAATCGAGGAGGATCCAACGAGCCTCGAAATCGCGTTTCAGCTTACACGTGCAATTAACGCCGCGGTATGTTGCACTGCATTCGTTCAACGCGAGACAGGTGATCCATCTATCCTCGAATTACCGCGCGGCACGAACCTGCTCGCGTGGCCTCTTTCTTCTCCGTCTCGATCGGTTCAATCTCGTTCTCCACGAACGTTTCCGTCTCTTTTTCCTCCTCGAACAGTTCCTCCTTGGTGTCCCCCGTGTACTCTCTCGCGGCTTCCTTCGGGATATCCTCGTACGTGTCTAAATAATCCACGGAACTGGATCTGCCGCTCTCTTCCTCGATGATGCTCTGGAAATCATGATTGTCCACTACGGCTTGAATATCTGGAAAAGTCGTGGGCGAAATTAAAGGCGAACGCAGCGTGACGAACGACGCAAGATTAGGAGTATTAATTTTAATCGTAACACTGAAGGACGTTACCCAGCTGATGTTCGACAAAACGAAAGCGCTCCAATGATAAATGTGAATGAATTAAGTCTATGAATTCGCGGTTCTGGCTCGCCTGCGCGATCGTTTCAATGGAGGTATACCAATTATACCTATTCATTGATTATTTAGTGTCACGATGAAAAATCGTGTTGCTTCATACCACAAATAGCGAACAGCACAGTAGTTTGTTACGCGTCGCAGAAAGATGTACGCGTTTTATTTCTGTTTTGCTTCCTCCTTTCGTTTCTTTACCGTAGATTTCTTCTTTCCTTTTAGTAGCCATGTGCAAAGAACATTTCGAATTGTTCGGAGCGACCGAACAACGGTGACAGGACATTAGAAATTAGAGAAAAGAGCGGAAAGGCTTCGTTAATAATGTTATAATGATATTCGGATAGACAGCGGCCGGTTTTTTTTTATGCCCTCTCTGATTGATCTCAGCATTCTCGATCATCGTACATTTTTCCCTGAGCGCCCGTCGACCAATCGTCCGTTCATTATCTATCTACGATACTCGAATAATCCTAGGCCGGGGATATTTCAAAGAACATCGTGACGCCAGCTCGTAAAGTACACCTCACCTTCCGCGTCCGACATTTTGATCCTCTGGATCTTCGACTGGCCGCCTGGAACCGAAAAAGCAATGCATCGTTCTTTAGCGAACCGTCGATATTGTGAAATAAAACAGCAGCGTAAAAATAAAAGCATGGAACAATAAACGAACATGCGAACGAGCAGCAAGACCGAGAGAAAAAGAGAAAAAAAGAAACGATTTATCACTTTCGATTCTTCATTTCCTACTTCAACGAAAACGTTCGACCATTTCCATTCGTTTATCCGTCGCCGGACAACGAGATCATTTACGCAGGGGAATTCGGTGTCCCCTTTCGATAGCCCCGAGTTTTTCGTGGAAACTTTTCGAAACGAAATTCAAGTCACGCGTTACCTTTCATTTTCCATTCAGAGCCGACGAGGCTGGGACATCTTCATTCGAAAATATGTCATGATTGACGACATTTCCCCCGAGTTTTCCGCGTTAAAAAAAGATTTCCTCACTCGTCGCTGCACAGGTCCCATTCAACGACGACATTGAGCCACTTCGCGACCCGTTTGTCCTCGCGATTAACCGGCGCGGCCTTCAGGACTTCTCGTACGGTTTTTCCGCGAAACGAACGGTGGACGATCGTGGACGGGTCTAGAACGTTAAATGACCGGCTCCAGGTCTAGCCTGGTGCATTTCCCGACGATAGAGGAGCGTTGGCGTCTCCCTCGGACAGGGCAGGCCTCGCGCGAAAATAACTTTGACCCGTTTTCGCGCATACGGAAATTAGGAAGTGCCTGCTGCGATTCTATGCGAACCACGCGTTCCTGATACGATACACCGATACCCGGAACGGTGAATCGCAAATTATACGATTGGTCGAATTGTTTCTGGGACAGTGTCCCCCGTTCGCTGACCTAACGAATGGTATCGGGATGAGCGACGTTCGATCGTGATTCGAAAATTGATCGAAGCGCGTGTTAGCGATAGCGTATTTTTAAAGAAATGAATGGGATCGGGTGGCGAAGTGCTACGCACCCTGTGGGTAATTTATGATGGGGACGCAGTCCTACGGGTGGTCAAAGAGTGTCTTGGAAATGAATGAATGAAACCAAACATCCTGTCGGCAAGCGATGGCTGGCGACCGTTCTGGGTCTTCCAACTATCGAGTGTCGAGGGATTGTTTATTAAATAGAAGAGAGAGTTTAAATATGGCAAGCGACCTGACGTCGCATTGCTAAATAATAGGGACTCTATTCCTGAAGGATCTGGCCACGGAGTGGGGAAGGCTATGCCTTTTGGTAAGAGGACTGTGATGAACCCCATGGCACTTACCCTAGAACCTCCATCGAATCAGCATTCTTTTAGAAATCTAACAAACTTATAGAAATAATCAAATTATTTCTGACACGCGGAATAGTAACAGGTGTACGTAGAGGCGATAATAATTAAAGTAAGCTACAAATAATACAAAAGAAAATAATATAAAAACAGGGCGAAGCAATTAATTAAACAGTAGAAGATGTTTTTTTAAATAAGCGAGGCTATGCTCCATTCAAGAATAATTTAGTTAAACTATTAATCACTTCGGTGTATTGAACAAACCAATTGTTCATTGCACGCGAACAGTGCGATTTCGCCACGAAATGATTAACGAATCTGCTGGCGAATAAAATGTTTGACGCGCGACGCGTAATACCTTCTTAGACCAACGGGAATATGAATTGCAAATAAATCTGCGGGTAAATGAGACGCGTGTATAGAAAATAGAAACAAGAACGTTAAACGTGTTACGAACAGATATATCATAGTGTTTCCAAGTAAAGGCCGGCGCAAGTGAAAATGTTTCGGTTCTCACTCATTCTCGTATCACGGTGCGGCCGCGATTCCTTTTGGAACTCGCGCTAAATAAACATCTCAGTTTGTTTCGCCGCGTATCGTAACAAATGTTTCCGCAAACGTCGCGTAATCTCGTTGCTCATTCACCGCCCTCCACAGTAACAAATTCTCCTGTTTTCCTCGAAACCTCCGTCTGGCATTAATCAGAGTTGTTTCGTTCGTTCAGAATAAAATGTTCCTGTTGACATCTTGGAATGGCAGCGACGAGGCCGAACGAAAGATCAAGATACTGAAAAATTCCAGCAATTGCCCCCACAATAAGAAAAGAATATATTAAAAATATGAAAAATAATTCTAACGCGAAGATAAACGAAAGAAAAATATCCAAACATCTCCTGAAACGGTAAAGCCAATTCTCCAATTGCATGCAAACACAAATAAACTCCCCCGTGCGCACACGAACGTACACCTATCCTACTTGTTGCGTCAACATTTCAACATTCCGACGCGTACATCCCCAACACCAGAGGCGACGAAAAAATATGGAGGAAGTCAACGACACCGCGTACACGTCGCCCGCCGAGAAACCATTAACACCTGCCGATCCGCCGTTCGTTTTCTATTCTGCGATTGCAGAGGAACGTTCGATGCGGCATCGAGAGGGGGCGGGAATGTGGACGAAAGTTCCGGTCAGTTTGCCTCTGCGAGCGGCAGAGGCAACCATGATAGGTAAGCGCGTGCTGCACGAGGCTGTGCTTTATAAATAGTTTAGACGAGTATCGCCGTTGTAGACGCCTCTGGATACCCTCGAGAAAGCACCTTCGTCGGCCTTCGACGTGCTTCAGCGAGCTTTTTACCGAAATACGCGCGTCGACCTTCCGCCGCCGCCGGTGTAAGCTTAAATTCGAACCACGTATGCCCATACGGCTCGTCCCTCGTCGTGGACGTCTGCCAAAGCGGGCGCACACCGCTTTTGTTCACGGAAAGCTGGCCGATTTGGGCGACGACGACGTTTGCGTGAACGATGAATCGCGGCTGCACCGGGGCGCGCGTCCAAGACGAATGAATCGTCGGGATCGCACGGCGATCGTTTGCGATTATTAGCTTCCCTCTCGGCGGTTCCCTTCCGCGTGCAAGAGGCTGTATCCCGCGATCGTTTGTCCGGCCTCTTCTTAAAGCGTTGTATCTTTATCCCTGCGCCATTATCGTATTATGCATTGTACATGCATGTTCGCACCGTTCCAGTGAGGTCGCCGAGCGAACAGGTACAGCGTAGCCCGATTCAATCGTAACCAATGGACACGATTGGAACGATAATTCTATACGAGACACTACGAACAACTGTTGCTCGATGTTAACGAGAAGGTAAGAGAAATATGTATAGTTTACCTTGAAGGGTCAGAGGAGCAGTGTTGGTGTATTGGGAGCCTACGCGCTCGGGAGACTGCGCGAGTAACAGCCTCTCTGCCACCAGGCTCTTCGTTCCGGTGGTTATCGTCAGCGGTGGCGGCGGCGGCGGTGGTGGAGGCATCGACGACGGTGGATGATGCTAGCAGCGCTGCCGTTAAAAGCTTACCGTCACCCGGCCCGAATTAGACCTACTGAAATAGCGAGCAAGTTATTGCCGGCACTATGGACCAGCCTGGATACATACCGTACTATCGTTCACGTTTGCGACGGGACGACACCGGTGCACGCGGTGCTTCCGGTACCGGATGCGCAACGGGTTGCCCCCTTTGGCAGCGTTCTATGTGTCTCTGCGCGTGTGCCACGGGACACGTTCACCTCGCGGTGGAGCCGAAGTGTACACCTGTGCCGTCGCTGCATGAATGAAAAACGGTAGCTCGTATCCGGGATTTTACGTTCCAGTAACTGCGTTGACCAGCGTTCTCGGCGGGTTGCTTTTGTTGCGGAGAGGAGGATGTGAGTCAGGTGAGAGTTTGATAGGAAGGTCCGATGGTTCTGTGGAGCGTTCGTGGTTCAATTATTTTTTTTTGTTGCTGTACCGCTGGTTGCGTCACTGGCGCGTTTAAGTAGGGCGTGGTGATTTTTCGTAACGTGCGTGCGATTGACGCGTTGATGGATTGGTACTAGAGTTATTCTCAGTGGAGAAATAGAGGCATCGAATGGTTTTCTTTGTTTGTTATGTTAATGTTCGTCGTAGGCGATGGAGAAGCGACGGTAGTTAAATGTCTCCATAGTTGCCTTTGGATTTGACATTTGCCTGTAATGAGAAGAATGGTGTAAATTAGTTGTGGATTTTGAAATAGAGTTTGTAGTTTGGTCTAATCGATTGACGTTCTAATTACCATATTTTAATATTAATTGCGCCTCGTGTACAGCTTTGCGTTACGCGTGTTCTTGTAATACCATGGCACCTCCTTCACGCTTTAATAATCTCTTCAAGATCAAGAAGGCACCTGACCTAAATCAAATATTAATTCTACCCGTGCAGCGTCAATCAAAATTAAGACAACAATTTCAACAGAACCCGTCGTCTAATAAAACTATTTTCTTATACAAAAACGAACCGAGCTTAATTATTACGTCAACAAAAAAATTAATCTCCAGTTCATTCAAGATCCACCGCGGTCCCCGCCAGTTCCACTTTATCCCACCCGCCAATCGTAAAGCGACGGCGGTGAAAAAAAGGAATCTCAGGAACCGATACCACTGACGAGATATAGGAATAGACAAGTCATCCAATGTATTTTTTCGGCCTGAAATAAACCTCCGCGGTCAACCGCGGTGATATGGGAGGAACTCAAGAAGGCAATTAAGTGTAATGTTAGGAATAGAAGAAAATTAAAAAATCGCAGCCAATTAGCTCGACATTTTTACCATATAATTAACAATTAAATCACAAAAGTATAAGTGTTAAAATTGGTAACTGTATGGTAAATAAAATCGATTGCCCAGGTCTCACCACGTGGAGGTTGCTGCGAATGGAGACCCGCACGGCCGCAGCCGCGCACCTATCACCATTAATTTACAAAAATTATTATTTACAAATTAAACGCTACTTCCTTCTGATGTATATTTGCAGCGGGGTTGATATGCAAACTGGATATAAAAATTCTGTTAAACCTAAATCAACTAAAAAATCAACATTACAATATAAATTAGCTTATACATTATTTGAGTAAGTAAAATGTATTAAAATAAATAATTGTAACGAAAGCTGAAAATAAAAATTCTGTTAAACCTTTTGAAGTAAAAAATAGAGATTATAATACACATTAGCTTATAGTTAGTTCAAGTAAATAGCATGTATTAAAATTATTCATTATTGCGAAAGCTGAAAATAGAAATTCTGTTAGACCTGGCTTAAACTAAAGAATAAGCAATACAATATAAATTAGCATGCACGTAATTCAAATACATTCTACCTTTAATTAAGGTAAATTAAATCTCAACTTAAAACATCCTACCTGACTAAAAAGCTAATTCAATTTAGAAGTATCCCATCTAATTGAAAATCTGATTATGTCTGAAAATTCTGTTAAACCTTTTGAAATAATAAATAAGGATTGTAATACACATTAACTTATAGTTAGTTTAAGTAAATAGGAGGTATTAAAATTATTCATTATGGGGAAAGATGAAAATAAAAATTCTGTTAGACCTGACTAAAACCAAAGAATAAGCATTATAATATATTATAGATTAGCATGCACGTAATTCAAATACATTCTACCTTTAATTAAGGTAAATTAAATCTTAACTTAAAACATCCTACCTGACTAAAAAGCTAATTCAATTTGGAAATATCCTATCTAATTGAAAATCTGAAAGGACAGGGGGGGGGGGCAAGGGATATTTCATGATGAATCTTCTTTCGCTAAAATTGTGATCGCGTAACCTGAAACAGATCGAAGTTCATAAGAATTTAGTGATATTTCTTAGGTATCATATGATTTCCTTCGATTTATTTGATCCATACAACATCACTTTTGAGCCTCTGATTACTTACATATTGCAATGTATGTTATTTAATGTACTTGAGGCAATATTCTATTCCTTTGACATCTCCTTTAACTTAAAAATTCTGTAACAGACTTTTTTATGAGAATAGTAATTGTGAAAAAATAGTACAGTAGTACAAAGGGAGCATGTTGTTCCAAAATGCAAATATGCTGTATAATAATTGTCAATTACAAATGCAAACATTTACTTGGGATACTATCTTGCGATACTAAGATGAAACAACTCGTTTTAATGTTAATAAAAAGGGGAGAGGCGAAGAAGAATAATAAATTAGAACATTGAAGAAACTCAATAGCCAGAGGGGCATTCTACTATTAATTATCGTTCACTTATTATAAACCCGATTGAAACCCGTAAGTGGATTATCTCTTTCTTTCGCAACCCTAATTTACTGCATTACTTGCAAAGTCAATCGCGTATGGTGCTTCGTTATCTCTAATATAGTATTTCGGATATATTAAAAAAGATAGGAAAAAATAATTCACTGCACCCATCATTATTAATTCGCAACACTAATAACGAACGAGTCATGGTAGTCGCATCCAAGACTACGATTGCAGCAATCACCTTATGCAGCCTTCGTAGTTGCCTTTCGTGACTCAGGAACCACGTTGGGCATTTCAATGTGGTCGCAACGCTACTTAAAAATCGCGACCATTTATCATCGCAACACTATATGAAAATCTAAGAAAAATATTCGCGATAGAAAGATATCGCAGCACTGTAAGTGCTAATTAAAACCTGTGTAGGAAAGGAACGCGAAAATTATTGTCGCAACGCTAAAAGCAAGTACGTATCGCAAGTACAATTTAATACCAAAGCAACTCTAATTCAAGCCGCAATCTGTATTAATTCGCAACTCTAATTCAAACCACGATATATTTAATCGCACCTGTAAAAAAAATGCCGCGACCTGGGTCTATCCGTAACTCTAGTTGCAATCGCGGTGTGATTTTATTCGCAACTCTAATGCAAACCGTATTCAATCGTACGCGACGCTAATAAAAATCGCGATTTGCCCAATGCGATGGCGGTGGGACAGGCAATACTGCCGGCGAAACAATAAACTACAACTACGGCATACAAAAGCGAGCATAGTGACAAAATAGTAAGAAAGAATGACTCTCCATCCGAAGGATGCAGAGCCATTGATAGTTGCCCTCTTGAGCGACAGTTTGTCGGGCCTCTTCGGCTTTTAGCCTCTTCTTTTCTTCGGGCGCAATGCTCGCTGAAACTTAGTCTAGGCTCGAGACTCTATTCGCAAACAAACAAAACTAAATAAAAGGCTAAATCGCGCAGCTAAACGGATCACACGTGGACGAATCATGACCACATAAAATCGTAAAATTTGCGATTACAGAAAATCGTAAAGATTGCGATTAAAATTGTAATCGATCATCGCCTACACGTGCAGCCTCGAGCATAATGTGACACGTTCGTTTCGAGACCAACTCGCGATCGCGACCGCGAAAAATTCGAAAAATCGATAGGCAAAGCCAGAGGCGAACGCATTCTCGTTCGCGCCACAGTTTTGCCGTCGACTTTTCAAATCAGATTTCCTGAAACAGGTTGAACACGCGAACGATTGCCTACCCGATCAGAGACTGTGTCAACCTGCCCGGCCCTACCTACTTATATCTATCAGGCACACCAGAAGGTATACTACCTATCCTACCTAGACCTATATTTAAAAAATGGCAAAGCATTCACACAAACACACCTCATTCCACGTTTCTCAATCAAACACTCGGGCGCAAGAGCCTACACTAGAGAGACGTCCCGGGACGCCCCCGACACCCGAGCTTGGCATACAATCATTCACACTCTAAGGGTACGTACCAATTCCTGAAATCGGCTGACAAAGGCTAGCGACCATTGCGTAAATGTGCGTAAACGTATATGCTTGTGCATTACTTTCGTATATAATACTAATTGTTAAAATATATTGTACATTTTCTTTCAACTAAATATACTTGATCTGTATGATACTCTATTGTTTGCCATATTTTCATAATTCGTTATGGTATTCAATGTACATTTGCAATTGTAAAACATATTGCTATTTATGAAATCATTGTATCGGTATTGGAATAAATACGTTTATAATTTGTTAACAAATTCCCGAGCCGACGCAATTCCACGGCCTAACCACACACACACAGATAATGTGGAAAATACGTCGTGCACGGTACGCTAGCAAATGTCAGCCGCCAAACATTGTTAGAAATTTAAAAACCATATGATCATCGTGCCCATTGCCTTTCACTCACCCAAGTAGCACCTGGGCACGTGAGTGAGTTCCTGGCAATGAACACGGAAGGGGTTAAACCTGAAAATCCTGATCTAAAAAGATGATTAGTATACGCAAAATTGCAATAGGTAATAGTATATATTTTATTTTCAATCTGATTAAAAATGACTCTATTTTGTAACTTATGAAATATCAAGAAAAACTCGAAAATTACTGATAAATAATTTATGTATTAAGGAAAATGACTGTCATTGAAACTGAATTTACTAGAATAAGTAATGCAATTAAGAAATAAATGCAGTTAAATAATTACTTGGAAAATTGACAAGCTATTAAATAAGCCTCGGGTGATTCCTTAATCGAAGTAACGTGTACAAGTTAATTACTCCGATTTGAAAATCTGCCCGTATACAAATTGCCTCCTTGTACATAAGAAGATGTAATCAATTTTATACGCAAGCGACTCGACTATACAATATGAAAATTAATATTAAATTCTATCATTGACTATACACATTCAACGCCGATTTGAATGTACGTATCGTTCTATTTATTCATATTAATAATACTGGATCACTATCGTCATGAAACACTCGCAATTACTGCAGTAACGAGGTCGGAGGGTATCCGACTTCTGCACTGCTTAACAGTGAAAACAGTGAATTGATTTTAAATGCAATTACAAATTTAATGCACAATGTGCTCAATATTATATACATTTGTTCAATGTATTTATTAATGTCATCGTATATTTTTATCGTAATAGAGGGACCCACGTGAGCAGTGCTTGTTTGATCAAATATTTATCTGAATAAGAAATATTTCTATGGTTCTTAATTTTTTTATATTAAAACGCGCGTGTACAAGAAGACAGATCTAACCTCATGTAAGAAAAAATACACAAGAGAATAACATTACAACTGCCGGGTATAAAAGCTATACCCGCGGTCACTATGCTCGCAAAACTACTAAAAAATACAACCAGTCACCCGTGCCGATTCGGACCAATCGTCCTACGGCATGATTGGGGACCGGAGGAACCAAAACGCATGCGACTCACTACTTCGTTGATTGCAGATACCAAGGAAGTACTCGTCGAAGACGTCAGGAACACCGCCGGGACAGCCCAATTGAACTCCGCCGTCAGGAAGTGTGCAAATTGTAACTAAACAAGAACGCAAAGAACATTAAAATCTGCTGCTAAATCCACATAATTTAAGTCTTCGTAGAAAAATGAGACGTGTTTAAAAGATGCTTACATTTCTCACTTTATCAGTGTCTTATAAAACATCCCCTTCAGTGATGCACTGACTCTACTTCCGATGGCGGATACAAAAAAAAAATTAAAATAAAAGACTATGCACGCGACCGCAAATTATATCGGCGAAAAAATCGGACGCTAATTTTGCGATTGAAATAATTGAAAAGGAGCACCGGTGCTCCGATAATAGTATTAATAACTAGTACGCGAAAAACACTGACTCTACAATCGCGTGTAGCTAACGTGTAAAAGAAGATTTAAGCAGAGCCACTTGCTCTGAAAAAGCTAGAAAACTTCGAAGCAAATACTGACTCTACCGACCGCATTGCGCGCGGTCAGAAAATTTTCTGAAAGAAAACATGTTCATCCTATCGAGTGTTTGTTATCACCATTAACGTAACATTGCAATTCCAATGACTTAATTGCAATTGATATAGAGAATCTAATTATTTTTGTAAGTATTTGAACTGCTGTTGTTTCATCTTAGTATCAGTCTCAGATCATATTAATACCAATATGGAAAAATGATTAAAATGCTCACGTACAAACACCTTAGTTGCAACGAATTATTTCGCATCATTGTAGCTATTGGCTTACTCTATTCCGTCTAATCAGCTCTCCCCATACTGCTGTAACGAGGAGTAACAACAAAATTAATACAAGTGCACGAAAGTAATAATAATTGTGATACAGTAAAGCAATAATTCATCCCGAATTCTATAGCAAACGTGAGTATTCGATTTGTAAACGTATAGGCACGCTTGCGACACAATTGCATATCGTACAAGATTTATACGTGGTACCAGTAATAATTTAATCAAGATATATTACTAGTATTCGTACAATTCTACTTATTTCTAGAAGAAATTCGAGAAATCCTTACCTGTCAACTAGATCGTTTTGACACTTCGGCGTGGCTTGGCGCCATTATGTTCCTATGCATTCCCGCCTGTCAGGGTCCCGTTCCCGCCAATTCTGAATCGTTCCTCGGAGCAAGCGAAAGAGACGCCATGGAACAGAACCAAACTGAAATTAGAGATAAATGTACTAAGAATCGCCAATATTATAATAATATTGCTAGAAACTGCAGAATGTATTGCAAGATAATGGAATTCAGAGCAGAAATACGTATACGCGTACGTAAAAGATGATACGTATGTGCATACTCGAGACGATTTAAAAATGCATGCCGCGCGGTCTAATTCCGTTTACTGCACAGTATTTTCGTAATCTCGTGCAAAATATTCATTAATATTAACAAAGGAACTACAGAAAACTTGGAAGACAGGGAAATGGAATCTAAATGGAATGTATATCATTTCCTGGCTTCAAGAATATATTAGGCTATGTGATATACCTTAATTCGACGGACACTCTGAACACGTCCAAACACTACGAGATCCGTTGGGCGAAAGAGGCAGATTTTTGAAATAGATTGCGCTAATTGGCTGGCCGACTTTGGGGGGAGGGTGTGGCGTGCTTTCCTTAAGGCGGGTGTTTTTGAATATAATATCGTACTGCATATTTTTTATTGCAAGTGTTACAGTATGGATATTAGTTGAATAGTAGGATGCAAATATATTTATTAGTAATAACAAACGCATCTGTGTAATCAAATGTTTGTAATGTTTGTTGCACTATAGAATAAGTAAACTATTTCCATCAAACTAATATTTGTTTTTATTTAACTTTATTTAAATTTCAATTCCTACAATTTCTTATTTATATTCAACTAATAACAATAACGAAGTACAGTAATTTCTCGAAGAGGGATCGCGACCGGCCGCGATCACTTGGAGTGTAGTGATAACTTTGCCGTGGTCCTGTGTGTCGCATACAATATTGTACCAAGTCAATTATATTATTACCAACTCCAATAATTATACTATTCGAACAACGCGTTTCGGTTATACGCGGTTTTTTTCTTCCGGACAATTTTTTTTTTTTATTTAACAAAACATTTAACAATTTATTTTATGCCTAGAAACAAATGCATTCTTATCTCATTCTCCACACAGTTTCATATCTGTTTGAATTCGATGCATTCGGGGTTTCTGAGTCGGTATGACAATCACGTTGGGCCACGAAAGTCCATAAGATGACTTGTCTATTCATATATCTCGTCTGTGCCGATACCTCTCTGTTCACCAGCAACCGTGCAGGCGTTGAAGTCACCCGCGTGCCATCGGGCACATGCCGCGCGATCCACGTTCACGTGTCACGTCTCGCGTCGTCATCCGGGATCATCGATCGCCTCACCGCCGAAATAAAACGGCCAGACGTGCATTTTCCTGGCTCAGCTGATCGCGAACACCCTTTGTCCCCCATTGCCGCCGTCACATTTAGACGAGTTCCTTCTACGTCCAGCCCCACCTGTCCGTTTTTCTCTTTCGTACAATCCCCTCTCGTGGCTGATCTTGTCCCCCCTACTCCATTCCTGGAGATCACTTTCGAAGACCCGTTAACCTACTGTGGCTCTTAGTATTCGCGCCGACTCCGAACCTTCCATGTTGGCGGCGCAGGTGCGCGTATCGTACACCTTGGTTTCACAATAATCGTCCTTGGTTGCTGGTGGCAGAGCGTGGCGACCCAAGGCACGACTCTCGAAACTTCAACTGCACCCGTGTTACCTCGCTGCGTCGAACAATACCCGAGTGTAATCTGTTGGGCGATTGTTCCTTCGTTTTCTCTACTATTAGTATCATCGTTATCGTCGCTGTCATTATTATTGTGCTGGCCGATTGCCGAACGTTCAGGGAGAACCTCTGATGCAAAGTGATTTACAAGGAGAACCGGAACTGGCCGGTTCACTCAGGGTCGAGACGTGAAAGACCGCGGTAACAGGATGAAGGGATGGTTCGACGCGTTCCGAATCGACGGAGGGCCGACGTTGTATAGTTACAGCAATCGTACGCCAGTCACCGGTGATGTTCCTCTGGTGATCGTGTTCGTGATCTTCGGCACAATCTTCACGGCGTTCCTAGTCATATTCCCTGGGATACGAAAGGAGGTGAACGTTCATTATTATTCTTTAGATCGATATCGATTATATATTCGTATCTTTTACATATTATTCTCGTTTAATCTTTGGCGAATTGTAGAGGTTTAGCACGTTTCTCACGGTGACCTTGAGCCTTTTCGTCGGAGCGTCGATTCAAGGTTCGTACGGTCCACTTTGCTAGCAATTAACCGACTTCTTTCCTTTATCCTTGCGAATTGTTGTGACGAGTGTACGGTTCCCTTTCCTTCGCGTTTCTTAGTCGCTCAGTATGGATCCTCCTGGCACACTAGTTCCGCGACCATTGTTAGCACGTACAGCGCATTCTCCAGGCAGAAGACCGCTGCAGAGATAGGCGGATACATTGGATTGATGCACATAAACATCACTTACAGATGTGAGTCACTAGAAGACAGATGCCAGGAGCTCGTAGGCATCTATCATTTGTCCAAAAGTTAATGAACTACACGAAGTCCTCAAATCGTTGCATTTAATTTGTAACAAGCAATGGAACAGATCTATGCTGGTTACCCACGGAACAGTTGTCAGAAAAGAGATATGAAATATATTTTCATTCATTTTCATTCATTTTGGACAAAGGGTGATGACGACTCTGTTAACCATTCTTTAAAACCGTGATAAACATCCTTATTAATTTACATATAAAGTGCTGCCGGGCAGCGACAATCCAATGGACGACGTGGAATACAACGAACGATTCTGGTGGCGGAGCACCGGTGAAATGACCAGCGCCTTTAAGCAGGCACTCAATCAAGGTGCACCGTTCCCGATAGTTTCACTGGCAGAGTATTTCAGTCTTCATCAAGAAGGTTTCTCCTGGGGCAGCAAGTATCGACAAGCCGGTTACTATGCGTCGCTGATGCTCTGGTACGCCGTGGAAATACTTTGCCATTGAGTCATCCTTAAATCAATTCTCTGTCTAAGCATGTGTCCCCCTTGGTGTTACGATTAATTGCTCACCTTCCAGGACGTCGTTCGCTTCTTGGGTCATGATGAACCTATTGTTAATAGTAGTGCCGCGGTACGGCGCTTACGGAATGATTGTCACCGGTGTTTGTATGTTGCTAACGAATTTAATTTACTGGACGCTGTTACCTTGCGAGCCACTGATCGCACGCGTGGACGGCTCGATTCTTGCCTTCAATTTAGGATGGAATTATTGGCTGATTCTACTGTCCGGTTAGTGTTGATTAATTAAATATAATACCGGGTTGGTGGAAGGAAATTGGATCTTCAGGAAGTGAACTCTTGAAGGTATCGGATGCTTGTTCGCCGGGGTGGTGATAACGGCGATAGACATGATATTCCCACATCGGTTCTCCACCATACTGGAGGTTGACTATGATACACCGTACGACAGGCACGTTATCATAGAGGAGAGTTTCGACACGAGGAACATCAGGCGGAGGCTACCTAAAATTGAGGATTCGTTTGGTGATCGTATAATAAGGTTTCGTTTCGATTCATTGATAGTTTATGTGGAATGGAAAAATGAGTGGAGTTTTTCGTTTGGTTTGGGAGGGTTCTATTAAATGGAGGTGTCCCGTGGTTATTTCAGTCAATTGTCATCGAAGCTACAAAGCAGACACGATACGAAGGAGGACACTGAAGGTGTAATTAATCGAGGCTACACGTCCCACGAATCACCCGAGTTTCAACACGATACGCACGAAGATTCTACGAAGAACAACTGGTCATATCCATTCCCATCTTCTTCGCGTAGAACTATGAACGGTTGACTACCATCATAAAGTATTATTTATATCTGTGCTTCGATTGTTAGGAAATAGTAATAAGTTCTGTGACATTAAAGAAGTTCGAATTTACTTGGGTCGATGTAAACTTAAACCTCGAACTCCGATGGAGAAAGGAGGGGAGTTGACAATAATTTTTTGTTGAAAAATACTGTGTCCTAATTATTGTATTAAATAATTAGAAGTGTATAGATAGTGTTCAATTATTTGTTGACGTATTTAAAAGTAAAGGAATATTCAAGGAGCCCTAGGATAGGGGTTTCAAAATTCTCTCACTCAATCGAACCACTTCTGCTTATCAATGTCGCATCGTACAACATTTCATTCGTTACTCTCTTAAATCGCAAGTGAAAAAAAAAGATATCCATTTCTTTTTTATAATCATAAATAAGAAATATAATACTCGTTATAAATAAGGGATGCGCGTACGCGCATAAATATGTACATTCGATAGAGTTCCATGAGTTTCACGATAGAGTCCATCGTTCTTCCTCTTCTGCCTTTCGCTCGCAATAATACCGATAAGACTAGCCGAAGTTTTCGAAGTGGTGGATGAAGTACGGTAAACGGCGGCCCTTGTTCACTTCGTCGCACGACGACATCACGCTCTTCGTCAGAGGACGTGGACCACAGCTAAATACACCTATTTTGCTAACCTGGAAGACATTTACATTTTCACACACGTCTCTGTTAAAATAATTCCATGAACTAGTTTTATATCAAATTCTGTCCACCTGTTCGCATTAATTGAACGGAGGTGTATATTGAATTGAGAGTACTCACGTAGCTGTGCTTCTTCTGAACAAACTTTAAAAACGAAGTCATATCGGGCCGGCCAAAGTGATTGATCGCCTTCAGCCCCGTGAATATACTTTTCTTGGATAGCCTCTGGAAATGGTTCTCGCAGATATACTGTAATAACGAAAAAATTACAATTTCCCCTTGTCGCAGCGCGAAACTTCAGAAATCGTGCGCAGTATGCGATAACCCACCAGCATCGTAGTACGTAAATCAAACTTGTGAAAGAATTGTGTAATAAATATATGAATTTCTAATACGTCTGTAACGTCCTTCCTCTCGACGTCCCTGAGCACATCGATGAACCATTCGAAATGCTTGTGCGAAGGACAGATCCACAGAAAGTACACCTACGATTCAAGAAACAAACGGACAAAACGAATTTCATTTGTATCAGAATCCCGCATCTAACTCTTGCAATTATACTATCGAAAATAAACTTCAATTACAGTTACCTTCTTGCACGCAACCCCCGAATACCTATTCGTAGAGGTACCAAAGACAAGATCGTTCAACATAGAAGCGTAAGGAGTGACACCAATTCCACCTCCGACCATTACAGCGACCTCGAACTTGTACCAGTCTTGATTGCCACCACCGAACGGCCCCTCTATTCTTATTTTCGGGTGCTCGTCCTCCGGGTTATAATTACAGGGATCGAAGTAGTTGCGCAATTTCCAAGTCCACGGCCCCTGTGCTTTAATGTGACACGACAGAAAGTTCTCGTGCGGTGCCGATGTAAGGGTGAACGAATGAAACTCGTTCGACGTGAACGCGGTGCACGAGAGCCGAACCCATTGGCCGGACAGATATTTCAAATTCGGCGGCCTGTAGAATTTTATTTTAATCACGTCCGAAGGTAACAATTCAGTTTCGATTATGTCCAGCGCCATGTATTTGGTCCGAAGGCTGACTACCTGAGAAATGGTAATGATTTTTTTATATGAACAACTGTTCAGAATTAATACGATGCGAGAGATTATTCGATAGGGGGCTGCGGTTCAATTTTATTTACCTTATCTAAAGCGTAGATAATGGCAGGGCCGACAAAGAATATCCAGAATCTTGGAGAGCCTGTCAACCGTGCCAAACCGTGGATCAAGCACAACGCGTACAGCACTATGTATAAACTGTGCGTGGACCAGAAAAATTTGTAGGCCTTTTGACGAATAGTCGGATGGGCGAATACAAAAATGATTGTCATGACGACGAATAATAAGATTCCAGTCAGACCTGTATTAATTAAATAAGAATTTATCGTCAGAATATTTCAACGATTACCATGAGACATTTGATATGATAACGAGACATTTATAATGTATAATGAATATTTAATTAATCACCTGTTACCGTTCTAAAGAGCCAAAACGAAATAGTCAGACGAGCATCACTCGGGAAGCTAATTTCGCTGGTCAAACATCGTAGATGTGCCAATGGCTGAGTCGAGACATGATAAAAATTAACCATATGCCCGACTGTGTGCAAAACGGAGAAAAATAACGCTGTACACGCGGCGATTTTATGAAACTGTATATGCGAGTCCAGGGGGATGTATTGTTGTATAGAGAATTCTTTGAGTTTAGTCAAAAGATTACGTGACATAGTTAAGAGAAGCAGACTGTAACAAAACGATAAAGCAGCTGCAGATCCCCTGGTTATGGCTATTCCAACGCCCATTATGTGTCTCAAGTCCGTGTGCTCAGCCATAAACGAGTAATCTAAAATTCAGGATCAATTATTCACCACCTCTTGCAAATATTTCATTGCGAAACGTAAAGTGGTCCGCGGAGACTTACATATAAATCGTTCGACGAACAGAGCAATTGTTACTACATAAAAAACGAACAAGTAGAATACGTTCTGTCGATTCTCCTCGAGGAATGTCGAAACAGCATCCCATTGCCTGCGTGCCCAACACTTCGTATCCTCAGGTGGAAGTTGATCGATATGGAAGCTCGTCATCCGAGCTACGTTCGTGGACGTGTCGAGGAAATTCTGTTTGGCACCTTTGCAATCGAGACCGATCGCCACGAAATCGCCTTTGTACTCTTTCATCATCAGCTTGAAATCGTTGTACGTAAGGTAATCCTTTCTCTCGAGTCCGGCGTCCTGAGACAGTCGCACTTTAGACAAGACTGCAATGGTTTTATAGTACGGGAAATTGGACACAGCTGACAATATTTACTTGGAACATTCCATCGATCAATTCCGTCACATGATCGTCGGACAAGCTGGTCGTCCGTGCAATTTCTACTAGGGACCTAAGCATTTCCGATAGCTCTTCTTTATCGATCACCCCGTTGCTGTCTTTGTCGCACATGTCGAAAATAATCCTCAGCTTGTCGTCCGTTTTCCCCCGCGAGAACAATAAAACGGTGTCCAGGAATTCCTGCAAAGCAAATATTCAAATATCAACTTTCGAAGGACTGCGAGTAGTCTCGAGAATTTTTTCCCTCCGGAATGATTAACACCTCACTGCCATAACCACTTTCCTCGTGCATTCTTCCCCACGCTAATATTTACTTTTCTGTCGACATCAACGCCCTTTCAAATTGATTTCGGTCAATTCTTTGTTTCTCTATTAATCGTTAATATCGTATCTACTGTAATTTCCTCCGTCCTTCTCCAATATGTAAATCCCTCCCGAGATTATTATATTCAGAATATTGATTTTACTAGTGGATCGAGTCGAATAGTCCCCGACAGAAAAACATATTACCAAGCTCAACGATCATTCGAATAACTAATTATCGTCTAACCTGGAACGAAATACGCCCGTCCCTGTCCTTATCAACGATATTAAACATTTTCTTCACGAAGATCGCATCAGCCCGCATTCCAAGCGCGCTCGCAAATTCACTTTTAGAAAGCGACGTCCTCATCACGGTTACGACTTCACCGCTGTCGCTGTCCTCGGAACGTCGTCGCCTTTCACCAGGTCGCAAGCCGAACGTCAAAGCGTAAGCTTCCCTGAAGAACTGTTCGCGTGTGGGGGAAAAAAAGATGGTCTTGTTACATAAAGAAAAGAAAATGGAAAAACCGATCGCGAAACAGGAAGCGGCATTTAGCCACCCTTAAACGGCGAGATAGGAATCGTTTCGTGTGAAGAATGTGAAAAAAAACCTGTTCGAGTTTCTTCTGACGGCGTTCCTTCGTTTCCGCTTTTGCAAGCATAATGTCCCGGCTCACTTGGGACAGCGTGAAATGCTTCTTATGCGACGCCAGAAATGCCTCCAGTTTCGCAATGAACTTTCTACGCGAGGCCAGCGAATCCAGTTCAAGGACAAGGTCATAGTCCCGCGGTATCCGTAACAATACCAACGCCTTGCGATGACCATGCTCGTTTTCCTGCAGAAATTACACATTGTATGTACGAGAGAAATCCGCGTTATGTCTCGCAGTTTGAACGGCGACTTCAATGTCCATTGTGAACGCTGGGAGAGTGATTGTGTGGTTTTAGCAAGTTCCAGGACGAATCGAACGATAATACGCAAATATCTCCCAACGACAAATCGCGAAGACGGGAATAGAGGAATAATAATATAATAATCTGTAGTTATCTGAGAAACTTAATACGAAGATCAGATGCAGCGACTGATCAAAATATCGTCCCGTTCTAAACGAAACATCGCAATCAATTGCGCATCGAAGAATCGCGGAAAACCGTCGCCCGCTTATTCCGGGGAACGTAGCTGCGTCAGGTGAGGCAAGCGACGCCTCTGTGTCTGTGTAACATTCACGAAAGCGTGGAATTACAAAAGCTTCCCGTGCCCAGCGGAACCGTAAAATTCGCTGGAATTTCTACGCGTTCCTATGTCTTGCCCTTCTGTATATCCCGGCACGTTGTTGCCCAATAGCGTGATTATCGCGCGAGATCGCTCGGCCAGATTCTCTCCGTCGAAATTTCACGGGAATCAAAAGGCAAGGTAAGCCTGCGTTGCGGCAATCACCTGCGATTCCTCCATCATGATCGTGTTCACGTCGTTGAAATCGAAGGTGCGCAGTTTCTCCCCCTTCCGATCGACGATGTGGAGAGCCGCTTCCGGTCCGAATTTCACCTTGACCAAACGACGATGGTTCGCGTGCAGCCATTCACGTACGATCATCTTGTCCACGCATATTTTACCGTCGTTACGATTCTGTATCGCCTCCTGCAAGATCTTCAATCGTCGCCTCCGTCGGTTCTGCAGCTTCACCAAACCGTAACCGGCCCCGGCGCACAGAATCGGCACGAAACCGAGGAAAACACAGGCGTAAATGTACACCAGCTCGCTTCCCTGTAACAGAATGGACGTGTACAGCATTCCATCGTCGCCGATTTAGGGCGGCCGAGAGGGAAACTCGTGGCGAAACGTTTCAGGAAGATAGTTTAGTTGTTGAGTAACGTTCGACAATGTAGCATGGAAGCAAGAGGAATGATAATTACGTCGAAGTAGTCGTAGCGT
The DNA here is from genome assembly GCA_963583965.1 of Nomada ferruginata. Taxonomy (NCBI): domain Eukaryota; kingdom Metazoa; phylum Arthropoda; class Insecta; order Hymenoptera; family Apidae; genus Nomada; species Nomada ferruginata. Next base: position 13,247,802 of record OY757218.1, read on the forward strand.
TGCAACGGTACGCAGGGTTCCAACATTGTCGAGTTTAATTGGTGCGGCTGTGGGCAGGGATCCCCGTCCTCCCAGGTGAACACTTTTCTTTGGATGACGTCTGACGAGATACCGGTCGCGTTTACTATCACGTCCCATAGCGTGACACGGCGGATGTCTTGTATTTCACTTTTGCTGAAAATTCTGCGGAAGACGGATTTTATGTTGTAAAACTGTTCTCCGATGCGGGATTTAATTGTTATAGGTTTTAGTGAATTTGTTGCGCTTGCCCATTTTCCTCGTTCTCGAACCAAAATCTGTCGGAATCCCTTAAACGAAGGAACTGTTCCTTGATCACAGCGGAGAATAATTCTCCTGGACCAGCGCTGGACTCCAGCATACCGCCGACGTAAATGTCTATGTTGTTCAAATTGTTGGAATGAATTTCGACCAGGGTGCGCAGCAGCGATGGATTTTTGTTGAACAACTCCGGATTGATTTCGTTCCAAGTTTTCCTACGAGGTAGCTTGAAGTGTGCTCTAGCGGTATTGTAATCTGGAAGGCCGTTGTCCCTCCCTCGCATGATGTTCAGGGCGCCTAAATCTCTGCGCGAGAATTCCATCGGTCCGAATAAATTATTTCTGATGTCGGTGCCAAGAAGATTGTCCTCTTTCTCCGCTATCTGAGAAGTCATACCCATGAGGAGCTCTTCGATCGTGCTATTTGTTAAAATTTCCTGCAGAACAATTACGAAACTGATAGAATATATCTTCCACCGGGAATCATTTAAAACTTTGTTCAAATTAAAATTGTATAATATATAACGTACACGTAAATATATATGTAATATAATTATGATTGCTACTTCTTTAGACGAAAGATTTCCATAATTTAATTGCGATACTATTTTACTCTTACATTTGAGTCCCACCAGGTAGAACAGAGTCTTATGGCGGCCTGATCTGTGTTCGTTCTTCTGTATTCGCAGTTTTCATTTCGACGATATATTCCCGGTGGTATTAAAGTGTGTCCAAATCTAAAGGCTGCACTTTGAAATATATGGCTGATACCAGGATGCGTGTCCGGTTTGTATCCAGTGTACAGAGGTGGATCTTCGTTTAAAAAGACTGGCATGTACTCGTACAAAATGATATTCTGTAATTTAGAGGAGACAAGGAAAATGATAAATAGAGTGCGCCATATGTGTAAACAGCATAAAGATCATACGAGGATTATAATGGGTTACGGTTCGCGAGCTCGTATTAATTCTTCAACTAGCATAAAATTAGTAGATCATGTTGCACGGTGTACAATTACGCATGAGTGATATAGCATTACGTTCGACAGGATGACAATTTATGTTACGTGTGGAAAGGTTGTTTCTATGGTACACCATAATCGAGGCAACTCGATGATACTTGTGTCGGCGTTTAAAGAATTATCGATCGACAAAATACATATTAAATATTGTTTCACATTATTCCGTGGTTCACGTGTCTTTTTACATAAGTTCCCACGATTAATTTGCGTGATAAAATTTATTACAATTCCTCGAGATCCTGTAAAACTCCTGAACAATCAATTTTAATCGCGTGCGTAATTTTTCAATTACATTTAATTACTGATGAGGGAATACTTTTTACCTGAAGCGTTCCTATAACGATTCGTCTTGCTTTCTGGAAAATCTCCTCGTCAGACATACTCGCATTCTCCTGCTGTATTCTAGCGGCGATAACATTATGCCAGCGATAAAACAATATTCCCAGTGCCAGTAACGGGGGATGCTGATTCGTTCGTGGATCGCCGAGAACTGTAGGACTTTTTGTAATTAAGAAATTGTCAAGTCCACAGACGGATGGAATATAAAACTGAATAAATCGACTCACGATAAAGACGTTCTGGGCTGAGCATTCTCATGACGTGCGGCACAGCGTGATTGAATAATGGGGCACGCATGGTGTTTCGTACAGGAAATTTTCTGATAGGCTCCATAAGAAGGCTGCCGTTTTTGAAGGACCTCATGGTGTTCGCCCATGCCTCGCTGCTCGAATAGATGAAACTACCGTCGATCCAGCTCGTCACTTTGTTTATCTGGAACCTCATGTATTCAGAGCTACTTTTCACGATTTATTTCCCAATACTCGAACATATTTTTATTTTATATCTCGCCTATTACTTTCTAGACAAATGACTGGTTTCGGTTTCCTCGAAACGCGTGGAATCTCGCCGCGAAAGAATTTTTCAATTCTGATGACTTTCAAAATTAGCCTACTTTCAGCGCGGACCTTTATTTCTCGTACAAATTTTCCCCGCACACGTTTCAACGATTTCTCGTGAAAAATCTTCGATAACCAGCACTTGCAATCACTGGCGCAATTATGATATTCTCTGGAGAGAAGCGTAAGAAATTGCTTGCGGCCCACTTAATGACTGTTACTTTCCCCATCATTAAAAATAACGTTTGCAAATAATACGTTCGTGAGAAACTTCGCAAAGAAACACTTTCCGCCAAGTCCCATGAATTTATGTCGGTCTCATTGAAGAAATTGAAATTTTTCCCGACTGAGAATCGCTGCCAGGTACGAACAAGTTAAACATATTCGAAAATTAGTACACATATTGAAGAAATAAATAATTAATTAACACGAAGCCAACTTTACTACAATATAATTGCACGTATTATTCATTTAATATAATATCAACGAATAAATAGTAAATTAATAAATATCAATTGAAACAGAGGGAAATAGAGGGAAATCAACCAAGACCGACCGATATACTTGAATAATACTTCCTCCAAATCAATCACCCGCTATTTAAATAAAATTACGCTGAACGAAACGCAACGAATACAAATCGTTCGCCGAAACAGGGGTGACAAATCATCGAAGAAAGAAAGAAATTACCTGTTCACGAGGGCTATTAGGGCTGCGTCCGGTTTGACGATCGTAATCCGCCCGACGGAAGGGAATGTACTTGTTACCTTGGCACTCCTTGTCGAAAACCGGATCGCATTTGTCCACGTCGATTCGATGGTATTCTATGGGGCAGCCACTTTCGCTGGCCATGATTATCTCCGACGTGACCAGTTGCCCTGAAATCGTTTCAGTCAAACGGCGGATGAAGAGTATGATCCGAGGTTTCCCTCTCACGGAAGCGTTGCAACGCGACCGGTTCTCGAAGAATCACTTTTTTTCGCCGTTCGCTTCCGTCGACGTAGTAAGGTTCCGCCGTAACGCGTGAACGACGGGGATGGAATTCAGTGAACTGTCCCAGTTTTTACTTTCTGTCCCCTTCAAGAATCGGCCGCGCTTTCCTTGCCCCGTTCGCCAATTCATTTATATTTCGTTTGAAGCTGTACAGCGGCGCTTACGTTTCCGATGGAAAGCGGAGAATTTCGAACGTGTCGTTCGTGTTCCGTGTGAATTCTCGAGAAACGCCGCTCGACGAGTTTCATTTTCGTATGGCAAGATTCTGTTTTGGATCGCGGTGGTTGCATTTGGATTACGTGCACATTTGCGGGCACGGGCGGTAATTAGAAGTAACGCGAAAGGTCTCCTCGGATAAGTGGATCTAACAATGAGTCGAACTTTGTTTCATTTATACTGTTCTAAATGCAACCGGTCATATATCCGTTTTACGCAATAATAATCTTGCCATATTGACTGGCAAATGTTGATTGTCAGATTGCGAGAACAATAGCAAGCGGATCGTGAAAATAGAAATAAATAGTTAGCTTTGGGGAAACCTCAGTGAAATCGAAGTATGCTCAAATATGTGTGTTTAATCAATTTCCTAGAGAGCGACTTCGAAGGAATCAATTAAATTTCTTCCTAATGTTTACAAGGCTCCCTTCGTTTGTTTTATTAATAATTGAAGCAATCAGACAGACAATTGAATTAAATTCGAGGCTTCTATCGCGTTTCTTTGTTCATTATAAAATATCAGTTAATATAAATGATACATTTTTATCTATTGTATTCAAATGTTCCATCCAATGCACTTCCCCAATTGTTATTCGATGCGGCGTGAACTGTATTTCACTTCGTGTTGCATATATACAATATTTTACTGTGAAAGGTGAATCAAAATGTTCCCTACTCGTTTCTATTCCAACACCCGGACACCTTACAGTTTGCGTAACATCGTGATACAGATATTCGAATGCACACACCGTCAGGCACGGTACGTTCGCGTGTACAACAATATTGCATACTAATCCATCGTTGCCTGATTCATAGCAAATATTTTTGAACGCCCACCTCTTTGTTAGCATTTTTCCCTGATTCATTTTTCCCCGAACACACGTCAGACCAGGAGGAAACAGTTTATAGTACGGTCCTTCTGAATGGAACGTATGTACATGTTTGAAAAAGAAAGGGAATTCCACGGAACGATGCGTCGGGATTTTTCGTTCCTTTGTTTGCTGTCGGCGGTTTAAATGATTCGTGGATTTCATTGTGAATTTCTGCCGACTTCTCCCGTCTGAATCATCGACGGGGATGCAGCGAATGCAAAACGATTTTTTCCCCGAGCTCTTTAGGAGCCGGGATCGCCGCCACAAATCACGAATAGAGGTTGCTTAACGAGAATCCGTTGGAACATTTATAGAGGCGTCTTAGATCGTTGGCTATATGTTTTTAATTAAATTTTTTGAGGTTTATAGCGAGAGTAGCCTTTGCCTCGAATTTCCTTATGCGTCCGTTCGCAAAAAACTAAATAAATATTAATGCACCAGGCGAAATGATTCAAATGTGTACCCCGTGTAAAATATACGCCAACATCGAACACTTTTATAGATTAAATCCTGGGTATAAATTAGTTAAATAAATATTTGACAGCTCTACGGGGGCTAGTGATAGTCTGATTATTTTAAGCGCCGTGTTAGAAGCGCCGACAGGGTTGAATCTTACCGAAGAAGGCGAATAATGCTGTTCTGTTCTTGACGGATGGTAAACCATCATCACCCTGCATGAACAGCTGACTTAGCTTCCTCGGAGACGGCCTATCCTGGCCAGCCATCGTGTAAACCCCATCGGAATAAGCTGCCGGTATCTTTCGTATCAGCCTGCTGTCTACGGAGGTACGAACCGTGTTAATATTAGTTGAAATAATGTAACCGTGTACATACAATAAGCGAGGAGCCAACAATTTTCGCGTTTAAAGAGCCATAACGTCCCTGCCGACAAAGCTGATTATGTCTTTCACGTGGCCAAAGTTTCTGCTGGCCGTTTTATCCTGGCCTTATTGAAACAAAATAGCGGCTTTTTTCACCTTTCACTCTACGCGCCATCGCCTTGCAACGTCGTTGCAATTCGAGCTGCATCACAATGTCAACAAAAATATTCTCCACAATTTTCTTTCGCACGCTGCTATTCCGTTTAAACCTATTACAGACACACAGACAGCTACGATACACGAAAGACATCGTGTCGTTGAAGAAAACATTTCAAGTTTCCCGAAGTTTATACTTTTGTTAATAGCAAATTCTAGATGGACAACAGTTTCGAATTAACGTTGAAAGAAAATAATGCTTCGCCCCCATGCTAGTGTACGTGATCCCTCAAACAGAGTAACGTAGACACGTGCTTCTTCGGCACCAAGGACGACGAAGAAGAACTGTTTGGAGTACTTGCCGATCGATCCCCAATCCGGATGTGCCAGATTGTTGTACCATCCATCGTACCTCTGTTTGTACGCATAGCTGTGCACTTCACCTGCAAGGAGCAACAAGAAAACATTTTGTAAGCTGACTCGACCAACGATTTGCGTGCAAGTGAGGCGGAATTTCTATCGATAAGCCGCCGATCACGTTCGATGGAGAGATGATTTCTTAATATTGAAAGTGAACGATGTCGCGAGATCGTTCAAGGATCGTCCTCGCTTACAACCATTAATTACGCGGAGATCTTTAATTAGGCAAACCGACACGTTGGTCTACGTTCCAAGAATAATCATTATTAGTCATGGATCTATAGATCCATAGTTCCTTGGAATTGGAATCTTTCGGAGCTTTCGAGGAAAACATAGTTTCGAACGCGAGATTTATTGGTCAGTTTTGCAACGATCAGCAAAACGAATAGGTTCATTAGTCGCAAGCGTATCGCGGGTGAACGATGATCGTTTAGTGAATCGACTATTTACATAAATTGGTCTCATGCTACGCCGGAGGACGCGGGTTCAGATACTTAAAGAGGGCTATCGTTTTCTAATTTGCAGTCAGCCAAGGTTTATCACGACGTTCTGACTAATTTTAAAGCTATTCGATGTCGAAATTTGTTGCGTTCAATTCAGGTTCCGCTCGAAGAAAGGAATGCAATGCAATTGGACTGACTTCCTAATTTTATGCATTTCCAATAAACCACAATTAAATTCATCGATCGATGTTCAAAAAGCATAGTAAATTCCTACACTATATAACACTGGAAGTTAAACCACTCACTTATTTGATTAATTTACTATTTACTGTAACGGCAGAAAGAATGTGGCCGCATTAACATATTAAATCAAAAGGCGCATTTGTGATCTACATCTTTAATTAAATTAATTGAATCCTCCCGCTTAAGGTATTCATCCAAACAAGTACACTCTCGTCCGTTCGATAAAAAGGAAACAAACACCCACTCAAACAATATACACGCCCCTTAAATCCTCGCATATTTTACCCAATTAATCACCTTTACGCCCCCTTTATCGCACCTTCGTTCCGCCACATCCACTCTACGAGCACGCACCTAATTAAACACCCATAACTTAACACCGTTACCAGACGTAATCAACATTAACGATCGGTCTAAATAAAATACCGCGGCGCCTCGCATCAAGAAACAGTATTTGCATTCGAGCCTACTTTTAGCTAGCCTCTAACCAGACTTAACCGGCACTTAAGAACATCAAGAACAAACCATCCACGGGACAGTTGGAAATATCTTTCTCTCCCTCCCTCTCTATGGAACATCGTCGTTCCATATTTTCACTTTCGGTACACTTTCCTCCGGCTCCGTCGAGCCAAGTATAAGTGCAAATCGCTCACCGGTACCAGCAGTTAAGACGATCCAAAGCAAGCAAGGTAACAGGTAGAGCCACGATGTATCTCGTCTCGGTGGTCGTCTTCGTGTCATCGTCAGCGCAAGAAGGAGCTACGCAAGCTCGTGCATCTCTTTCAATTTACTTCGTTCGTCGCCACACCGCTCTTCCCACACAAAACAGCACAACCGCGTACACGATGCGTTCCGTTCAGAGTCAGCCGCGGGAATGCATGCTCCGGCACTTTTGCGTAGCGATCCTCGGGCACTCTGCGCCACCGCGAACGACACCGCGTCGAGGAGAGAACGCGAACGTTAACGCAAGGTGACACGGGGCAGCGTTGAACGGACTACCGTCAAAACGCAGCGGGCACAGAGCAATGAGACGATAAGCGAAAACGAACGGACGAACGACGAGAACAGGGCACGGACACCTCGGCTGTTCGTACAGCAAAATCTGCTCGGGCGCCGGACCGGCCACAGGAGACAGGGACAACACACGTGCGACACACGGCCCGAAAGGAAAAGAATCGAGGCCCCGTTCGCTCGGCCTCAGCTCGGGGTATATGCCTCGTGTCCGCGGCTACGTGCAGGATTGCCCCCACCCCGGGCACGCTTGAGAACGCAGAGCGAGGGTACACCTCATATACGAGCGGTTTGGGCCAAGAGCGCTCGGCTGTTACCTGTGCCGCGTATAGCCGTTCTTGGCTACGGCGGTGAAAGTCGCCGGCCTATTTGTTTCGTTACCGCGAACGTACCTAACTCTCTGTCCCCCTTTATCGTCCGTCGACGGCACGCTTATAAGTATACGCACGTCTCCCTCGAACGTTCTGCCTCTCCGTTGCTTCTCGCCGCTCCTCTGCATCGCGACTCTCCTCGTCCTCGGCGTCCCCTCGCCCCCCGCGGTGGCTGGTTCGTTCACCGTGTACATCGCGACGCGACGTACCGGCGACGACGTCACCGCAGGCGCAGGCCTAGTTTTCGAGTCCGCGGCACCAATTATCCAAGGCGAAACCTCTCTCGGTTCTCCGACCCGCGGTTTCAAGGTCGACGACGGGATGGTCTCTCCTACGGAGACCCTGGAGAACATCCTAGCGGAGGAAGGCGACTGCGGCGAGGAATGCGCGCGCGTTCCGCGTTCTGTTCCCTCTGACTCCGGACGCTCGATCTGCTGCTACGTGTGGAGGGCATCGCGCCGTGACCTTGACACGAGGATACGGTTCGATTATGAGGTATATACTTTGTGGGAGAAGTTTTTCTCTTCATCCTTTTTTTTTATTGTCGTTGAATAGTTAAGATACCTGATGGAGTACCGTTCGATACACCTTTCATTCGAGCTTCTCTTCGTACGGAATCGTTCGAGGTGTGCAGGTTAGCAGAAGGATCCAGTGTTCTTTTGGGTGTCGTCTAGTTTGAGAGAGGTGGTTCATATGGTATGAGAATGAAAGGATCGGTTTGGTTTTAGAAATGTTTAGAATGCTGGAGGATATCGTCACCTTTCATTCAATCTTGTTATTCTTGTTACTCCGTGGGTATGTTTCAAATGGCAGTTTTAGTCCATAAATATAATGTCGTACTTCCAAGCCAAACTGGCCTGTTTTCTATTCTTCGCGTCCTATCGAGTGCAATGCGACACAGATTTTTCGCTCCCGACGATACCTGGAGGACATCGCACGGCTTTTCTATTTCACGCCACCTGAAGTAAAAATTGCGTGAGAGAAATTTGCGAATTTCCGCAGCGTTTTCACTTTCGACTTTACCATTCGCGGCACGGTAAATGGTAATAAATTCTGGAACTCTTGAGAACGATATTCCGCGGTGAGCGTTTTGCATGCAACGTGCAAGGGGCATCCCAAAAAATTGTGCCTTTCTTTTTAATAACAAGAAAATCAGCGTGCACGGTCTCGGAGAGGACGTGCACAGTGAGTCAGCTCGCGCAGAGTACCCGACTGTCCCGCCGCCGGACGATTTTTATTGCCCTTGGCACGAATCGGCAAAGGCAAATGCATTTCGAGAAGGAGATCGCACAAGCATACTCCTTATCGAGGATATACATATGTCGCGGCTGTATCGCTCCTCTCTGCTTGGCCGCGTCCCTTTCGGAAAACCTCTTCTTCATCTTCTCTATGATGAATCATCCGACGTTTGCCAACAGTCCTTAAATTACCGCGCAATCACGGAGAAATGCGTGTCCTCGGCGTAATCCTATTCTCTGTCTGCGAAAAGAAACCTAGAAATTGAAAGCGATATTACTGCACCGATAGAGGTAAAGATCAACAACAAGAATTGAACGGGCTGAAACAAAATTTCTGCGCCAGTATTTTTAATTCAACTTATTCACAATCGTCGGTATGTTCGAGCATCGTCGTTCGTATAGCACGGAAAACGGTTTCACGTTACGAAAACGTACAACGAGTTTATTCGACAATTTCAATGTTGGATCGTTTACTCGACACGCTTAAGGGGAGGGAAATCATACGGATCGTTCCGCGCAGTTCCTCGTTTTTTCATGCATTTTTCATTAAGATCGTTTCGATATTTTCGCCAAATTCTGAACAATATCACTCACGCTCTCATACGATTCGTTCCCTTTCTCATCATCGATCCTTCCGTTCACTCTTTTCACGTTTCCATAATCTCGTGTCATGCGTGGCGACGTTGAGCTTACGCAAAAGCAGTGGAAAATTCGAAATGAAATATCTCCGTCGCACATCTCTTTTCACGTTTCTCAAGTCTGAAACGATAACGCACTTTCTACAAAAATATCTTCACCGCTAAATCATTCCGCATTTCATTCCGTACAGGACACGCCTAATTAACCATGTCGTCTGTTCAGTCGTGATTCGTTGATTTATCCTACATATAGGTACCCTTCCAATTCTCTGGACTCGCGATATTCGAGCTTGAATTCAGGTAAACGACGTGCCGCGTACTTAAGAGATTTCGACTGTCCCGATTTCTTAACCCATTGACTTACTAGCAGGGCAGTTTCTAATTCGAAATCGCTGAAACGTCGTCTCGCTTCTAGACTCGTGTCAATGGAACACGGATAGTGTAATATTCCATAAAATCAAGCCGAGCATTCTTCTGTCGTTTCTCACGGAGAAGCGCAATAACGATCGTTGTAAATCATTTTTTTTTCTCTCTCTCGTTTCTTTCCTCGCGGAACAGCACGAAGAGCAATCATTCTTCGCGGCAATAACGAGATCACGGTTGCCCGCGTTTTTCTAGCTGACGCATCGGCGTACGTAATTGTTCCTAACATTAATCTAATAACAATGGTTTAGCAAGAACCGGTGTCGCAAAAGCGTTTCCCCGTTACAATATAAAGACGTTCGCCCGGCGACCAAGATCGGACACTATTATTTCGGCAATTCGTTTAATTCAAGTCTGAACCAAGTGTAATTGCTCAATGCGATTAGAGGCGAACTAAAATGTTGAAAGTTCCTATACAATTGAATACAGAAGAATAAGAAGAATACAATGGTAAAATGTTAGTCTGTGTCGCGCAACTATTTCAACATCTCGCCTAAGTACTCTCAGTTACGAAATCGTTCCAATTATATTGAGCGATACGGAGAGCATTCTAATGTTACAATTCGTGCGAAAGGATAACACCGTTTGTAATAGTTTAATTTACATTTTTCCACGATAATCCGACGTGCAAAACTAACAGTCGCATGACGTCGCCCCGGGCTGTCACCTTCGAATAAATTCTTTTTCTTTTCTTTTTTTTGTCTCTTTTTATCTCGCAGCCTCCGGTGTCAGCGTTCATTTCATCCTTTCTTTTTCATTTCTTGTTTTCTCATACGCACGGTTCAAGCTGTATTCGAGTGTGTTCAAGTACAACTGATCCTGTTAACGTGAACACGCTCACTTGGAATATACACGTGTATCCGTGAACGTGCACAACACCGACGAACGAACGGAGGCATCGAAAGGGTAGAGCATCATTTCGAGGTCGATCCAGGATAATAATAAACGACCGCCGGTGCTGGGAGTTGCCAATGAGCGGCGTGAAGTTCGATTAATTGCAAAAGGGTCTTCCTGACTGACGGTAGTATCGTGTCCTCAGCGAGAAATGCGTCCCTTAAGCTGCCTAATAATTGCTGCAATTGGGCAGGTAACTCGGTGTCCAGATCCTTGCCGATGCACGTCAGGATGAAGAACAGGCAATCGGTCTTTAACCGGTAAAAGAATAGAAATATTAAATACACATTGTCCTGTTTCATTTCGTGAAGTTGCTTCAGTTACATAGAATTTAATTCACATTTATAAATCTGAACTTCGTGAATCCTCGTTTATAAATTATAGCACGCAGAGCTTTAAAACCCTTTTACATAAATTATTCATCTCAGTCTATAATACATTCTGGAATTTCCTGGGCTCGCAATATCTCACAGCCGAGACATTCTTCAGCCTTTGTATAATATATTCCCTCTCCCTATGGGAATACCCCTTCGAACATTAAATCCCCAATATTTCTTTGCTCCGTGCGTTGCCACAGTAATAGCGTAGACCACGTTTAGAACTGTGTAACATTACCTCGGCTAAAGAATTCACAACCGGAGGCTGCAAACAGTCTTGGCAACATTTCCAAAGCAAGGTGAGAAGAACACGTCCGGGGGGAACGCCCTCCTGCTGTGTTTTCAGCTGAAGCTGTCTTCGCTTTAACTGTAACCAAAATCATGCATATAGATGAGGACGAACACTGGATACGTATATTATATGCCTATGTAAACTGTTTTCGACTCGCAACTCAGGAAAGAAAATAAATTGCTTCCTGCACGAGCTGCGGTTAAAAAAATGCAATGATTAATTCCACGAGTGAAACGTGTCAAGGAAAAAGCTTGATTTAAAAGTCGCACTCGTCCTACCTGACAATACATTTCGTTCAAGAACGTCATAAAAGCGGAATATCGACGATAGCTGGTACCATCGTATAGTATTTTACATCGATCTTGGTACCACTGTTGGCACGTGTTTAACAACGATTCCAAGAATGTTTCCTTAGTTTCCTTCTGCGTGAAACGAACGGTGCGTTACAAATACAGATTAGAAAGGATTCAATCATACTTCCATAAATAATACGTCTGTGGGAACCTCTATAATGGTGATGCATATTTTTGCCGCTGGTTCTGCGTACTTCCGGTTCTCGACAACCCTCTCCAGTATATGCCGCACTAGTTCCATCAAGCTTCGAGCAGTCAATAGATTTGGATCTGAGTGGAGCAAAAAATATTAGAACAATTGGCGAATTGTTATTAGTATTATTTTGTTTAACCGTTACCTTCGATAGCTCTCAAGAGTGTATCCTGAATTGCGGACGGGAATTTTCCCAATTCAGAGGCGTCCGAAATGTTCACCGCCTTCGCAGCTAACACGTCGGCTGCATTCAAACTTTTTGATCGTTTCAGCCCATAAGTGGAGACGAAGGATAATGATTTCGTGAGCCTCGCGGGCCTCCCCGCATTCGCTTTGACTTCGTTTTGATCCACACTGAAGTGGACCCTGCCCGACCCCTGATTCCACAAAATATATTTCACACAGGCGATACTTTCACGTTTATCCTACGCGCAGTCACGTTCCGCTCCATAAAAGACATTCTGCGGATTCTTAAATACCTAAGCATTCCCCATTAAATTATCGAACAACCTGAACTTTCATATCTTATTCCGGCTGCAATGATTTCTTCATAAATAGAAAATACTAATTTTTTTTATCTGTTTTTCTTATCATTACATCTTTCAACGTTTTCCCAAACATCTCACTTCTTTATTTATTTATGCCTTTACACTCTATAAATACTTGTTTCCCTATTCTCTTTTTATTTATACAACACTTCTTCATTTCAGGTTTAATACTTATTCTCCTCTTTCTGCACTCTTCTACTTTACTTATCCAGTTTTCTTTCGGAGAAAAAAAATCATTTCTTTTCATCCCCGCACAAGTTTATCCCCCTCGCGTCTCGTTGCTTATGTTTAAAAAAATCCCGGCTTACGTGCAAGATGTTCCCACTCGATGCGGATGTATCGAGCGGATGCGCCTGTCTCAACGCTGACACCATCGAGTGATGGACATTTTGCGAGTGACGGGACGTTTGATGATGCTGCTGCTGTTGAAGTGCATGCTGTATTTGTTGCTGTTGATGCGCATAGAGATAACGATGCACGTTACCGCTCGACTTGCTGTGTTGCAAGTAATACGGCGATCGGTCTGAGGCATTCGTCCGAGACCTGAATGAAGATCATTAAATACCGATCACCTTGATACGGAAAGCAAAGAAAAAACATTTAAGCCGGTATTATCGTCGCTTTTATAACGCGCACACCGTAGGTGCGCTAACAGGAGTGCAAATCGCGTTTATCCAACGCACGTTTATATTCCTGACGTAACGCCTTTTAACGCTATAAGGATTACCAGTTTATCAAAGCGCCAATTGCGACACACTGACATAATCCTGCGCTCTATCTTTCATACTGAACGCCGATCGGCATAACAATCTATATCATCAAGATTACGCAAGATACATATGTACTACGAAAAATGAATCCGATGTCGAAATTACTTTCAACTCCTCTCGCCGCTATTGGAAAGGATTTTTGTGTTTCGTGAATGGCTCAAGCCGAGTGAATTGAAACGTGCTCTTTTTCTTTTTTTTTGTTCTGTCTCAGTTAAATGTAGGCTTTGAATCTAACAGTAGAGTATTAGGAACGTTTGCAAATACTCCGTCTCTTGTGTGAGAGCGAAATTGGATTTGAATATTCATCCCCGAAACTAATTCCATTTGCAAAGCTTTTTTTTACAATTCAACCTGTTTAGTTCGTAAGCAGTTTATACTCACTTAGAAGGATGCGAATCGTTCTGCTTCATAGTGAACTCCTTGGCATACACGTTCAGCCGCGGATTAGTAACGTTCGCTGCGGTTCCTTCCGATCTACCACCTAAAGAAATAGTTATTTCGTTTCATGTGTCGTTTTAACGTCTCGTAATAATGGGAAGTGTAAAATACACACCTGGCGGTCGATAAATCTCCAGGGAAGGCTTGCCTCTCAATGCAGTTACGTTATTATTATTATTGTTACTAGTGCTATTGTTATTATTATTTCCCGTCTCTAAAACCGCATCCCTCATCTGTAAAATGTACAATTCAATAAGTATCGAGCTACCAATGTCCAATCTGTATTAACAATGATTTACAATACATCAAGCGGTACTAATATTAGAAGGACAGCCGTGAATCGCAATAATTACAGACTAAATAATCAAGAAATTCTCATTGTCCCAATTAGACTAACAAAACGCAAATAATGTTCACCACAATTCAATTGACTTCTCCCTTAAATGTCGTATACGATTCTTGTCCCCAGAAGATGCCCGAAAAGTTGCAAAGAAAAGCATATTAACGCTTACAGGAACTTTCAATACCCCTTCTAATTCTCAAGCCTTCAACAACTCTCGAATCCACGTTACAACGTTCTGCGCGATGCATCTTATCAATACATCCTCTCCCCATGAAACCAAAAATCAGCAAAATGCCAGTCCTAACGATCTCCAAGCGATCCCTACGCATGCACGCATGCACGTTCGACGAAGGAAGATAATAGTAGAAACGTGGTCGCAACAAAGAGGCCTCGACAGCGTTTCGGGCGTCGAACGACGACGCAGTACCGAAAACTCAACAGGGGGGAGACTCACAGTGGAGAGCGTGCGAGAATCATCGTTTCCAAGGGCGTCGATAGAGCGTCGGGTGGAAATCCTGTTCGCGTTGCGAGGGTGGCGGTGACACGGTGCACCGATGCGCCGATTCGACCGGCAAGAACAACGGGCACAAAAGAATAGAACCGTGCACGTTCGACCCGTGGAGCACGCGCTACACGCAGAAAAAATCTCGCGTGCCTCGCCGTTTCCCTCGTCGAATTTTCCTCCAGCTTTTCTCCGCGTTGTCGCTCGTACGCGCGTTTACAGCCCGACTCCGATGACTGTCCACTAATAATAGACGGCGCGGCTACGAGCGAGCGAGCGATCGAACGGGCGAACAAGCGAAACGAACCCACGGATATACAGCCACGCGATACGGGCTTTACATGCGTATTAAATGCGAGCTGCATCGCGCTAACAGAGCGGACTGAAATATCCGGCGGGAGAGTCATCCTCGCGTGTCTCGGCGAAACACGCTTTTAGGGTGGATCCGAAGATTGTCGAACGCGGGCATCGTACAGCGGCGGCTTCCTCGACGATACGCGGTGTCCCTTGGTCTCGTCGTAGGCGGAGACCTGAGGAGAACGGAGCGGAGAATTAGTGGATCATTGGAAACGTACGGGAAGCCGATGGAAATGGATCGAATTTTACCTTTTTCTAATTCAATCTGCATTACGAACTATATTTGGTCATATCGGTATCATTCGATTGATGTACGCGATATGTCGAGGATTTTCTTTTTTTTTCTTTTTTTGGAACCCCTGGGTAGCCTGGCTGTGTGCGATGCACACGCAAGAGTCGGTCCGACGAGTGCTTTCTTGGAATCGACTCGCGACGATTGTTGGCGGCAGTCAGAAATTTTTTTCAGAGTCTGACTACTGAAACTGAATCCACTTTGACTCGACGGACATTGGGTAGGTTTATGAAAGGTTGACCTTAGAATCTGTGCGTGGGTGGGATCGGAAATATTTCATTCGAAGAAGTGCGTACTCGTCTGTAGGATGTTCTTTGGCTGTTAGTGTTCGATACAATTTCAATGCGGGTTATGAAATATGATGGTGGTATTAGAAGATTAGAGTGCTCGAAGCCCTGCCGCGAGCGAAAGTAGTAATGGTAGTGCTGTGAACAGACATCGGTAAAACCGGTGATGGTACTACTGCGTTCCTGAAATACGAGAATTGCGATGACGGATCGAGATAAATAAAAAAAAGACGATGACACGTAATTGAGCATAGAAACTTACGCTTGTCGTTCGTCTTCTTTGTATTTAAAAATCAACGGATGTCTAATTTTGTAAATATTATACCGGTTACGCTACCGCTCCTAATTTTCGTTTTGTTTTTATAATTATCGTACGATAAAGTTGGTATTACTGCCGAAACTTGTTACATTACGAAGTCAACGTAA
This sequence comes from Nomada ferruginata, assembly GCA_963583965.1. NCBI lineage: Eukaryota > Metazoa > Arthropoda > Insecta > Hymenoptera > Apidae > Nomada > Nomada ferruginata. The sequence goes on from OY757218.1 coordinate 13,263,914, forward strand.
ATTTAACCGTGGTCCGTTAAAAATTGAATGAAAAACGTGCGACACGTTTTGGCTACGGCTACATTTCCGTTTGCGTTCTGAAATATCTATGACTAACGCAGTATCCTGAATATGTATACGACATTCTTAGACGCACAACGATTATGCCAGGCTGTCCTTCATTTTATATCGTACAAACGCTGTCATTTTACACCCGCTACTGGTAATTAACTTACCTTCGCTGCTTCTTCTTTTGTGTGAGGCAACCGTGCGACGCGTACCATCTTTGCAGTGGTAATTATTCGATTATAATGGTCGAAGAAATCGACGAGCTTCTTTGCCAATTCCACTGTGTAACGCAACAAATATCAAATTCATTAATTATGTTTTATAGTAACAAATATTCGCTTTCTTCCCACTCGAAACCAATGATCTTTATACACGGGCCGCTTGCATTCCTATCAAACCGACATCTACATTTCTAACTGTTGCATTTGAAGTTTTTTTAAAAATGTGCAATTTTCAATTCGGCCAATCACGGTTAGCTTTCTTTCCAATGTGGATACCACGATCCTTAACATCGATAATACAATCGAAAGTGACCGTTGAATTGGATTTAATTAATCTTCATATTTTCTTTTTTACTAACCTGTATTACGTTACATTGCAAATAACGAAAAATCGTCGTAAATTACTTCAAATTCGGATAATGTTCCTCGAAATATTTGCGGATTCGTTGAAAAGCTTCGAGTTTATCGTTCGTTCGGACACAATTTCGTTTTGCCGGTGCACAGGACCGGAAGTGAGCGGCGGTACTGACGTCGTCTCGATGCTGACAATCGATCAACCGATTCGAGACAACCGCGAACCTATATTCAAATTATCGTGATGAATCATCCCTGTTTTTTTAGCGATTATGCATTCCTTCTAGGCACGATCTTTAAATTGATCTGCGACGCAATTAAATGGCTGCGTTTCTTTAAATTTCTTAACTTGCATTTATAAGAATGTACTGTGTTAAATAAATAAATGATAAAACCTGGGATAAACGATATCGAACTACCTATCTAATTTAATTGCAAGCAGTCAAAGATCTTGCGTTCTCTTTATTTCATTCACAAATAACACGCGCAGTTAACATCATTTCAATACGACATACCTCTCTCTCGTTAAAACATTATAAATACAATGAAACCACAAACCTTTAATGCATATAACAGACGTAAATGTTGCCTCGTAAATAGATGCTTCGTACATATGTACGTCAAATATGAAATAGAGTAATCTTTATTTCATCCGTCGCACACTGAATATTTAACATACAAACTGGTATTTCATATTCGAAATCAAACTAGATCCACACTCCAATGAAATCATTACGAACGTTCATCACCCCAACAATCGTATCCATCGTAATCATATTAACGCGACTTCGAAACGATCGATTCTCCAGGCAAACATCGATGCGTCGTATAAAGGACGCCTCGGGTTGCAACGAATGTACACCGTCGATTTCTACGTCACGTTTGCGGTTCGCCTATTCACACCTTCAGATCGCCGTGGCTTACCGAAAACGGACAGGTACGCGACGTTTCGAAGCAACACCATTCGCGCGTTTACATGGTGCGAAAACGATCGAAACTATCTCCAGCGGCGACGATCGAGCTGGATCAATCGGCGATCCACTCAGCCGTCCGTGAATCTTCGACCACGCACGGTCGCACCCACGCGAATGACGCTAGTTCTCCATTCTCGTTGCATACACGCACATGCAATCGGTCATTAGTATGATACGCGTTGTACGCTCTTTAAGTACCCTTACGACGCAATCAGCTGTTTATAGACAGCTGTCCGAGAATTTGAAGCATGGTCAAACATTAAAAATTCCAGGCGAGTACAACTGAATCAAATTCTCCGTTGTTCGAATATTTCCAAATGCTTGATAGTTCGAGTAATATTTTGAAATTGGTTGGAGGATTTTGCGTTAACGTTTTGTCTCGCGAGCAGCTGGAACTGAAACGAGTCGCTAAATATTAAATATTTAAATATTCAAGCTGCATTCAGCCTGGTACGTTTTTTAAACTACTTGGGCATTTCTGTGATATTATAATTCTATTGTAAATGGATATTGCGGATGATTCTTGACCCTAAAAGAAATAGCAGAAAGATTTTAAGCCTTTGCACTTTTTGCATTTTGATGCATAGAATAAATATATTTACCCGTTGAAGAACAGGAAATCAAAAATTCGCCCACGTTCGCCTTTGTCTAGGGCGCGTAAAAGTTCCACATCTTCTTCCTTTAGTTCAAAATCGAATAAATCGATATTGGATTTAATTCTTTCTGGGGATGAACTTTTTGGAATTATGACGACGCCCAATTGCAATAAATAGCGTAGCAAAATTTGTGCCGCTGATCGTTGGTATTCTGTGCTTAGTTTTTGTACTATTGGATGTCCCAGAAGATCTGGAAAGTCTTCGATATCGACATTGTATTTCGTTTGAAAGTGGGTTTTCGCTCCCGGCGATGCCAACGGACTGTACGCTGTTACAATTATCCCGAGAGTTTTACACAATTCTCGGAGGGAATTTTGCTGCATATAAGCGTGTAACTCAACCTAATAATAATTAAAACGATAGTCGTTATAACAGTGTTAAAGGAAAGCAGAATAAAGTTTATCTAGCTTTAATTACTTACTTGTAAGTTACTTGGTTTAATTTGTGCATTCTCCCATACATTTAATATCTGTTTCTCATTAAAATTACTTAAACCTATGGATTTTGTACGGCCATCCCTTACTTGTTCTTCCATCTCCTAAAAAACATTTAAAAAAAATTGTACATAACAATTTATTAACATATTATGTTTCACATTCTATTCGATTAAACAGCAGTATTGTAATTTTAAACCTTCCACACTGAAACAGGGTCTGTATCCAGGTCCAACACGTACGTTCCATCTTCATGAGTAGCTGGAGTATAAGTACTCTCATCTAACTTAAATGCAAAAGGCATATGGATCAAGTACATGTCCAGATAATCCAGGCCAAGATTTTGCAATGATAAATTGATAAACCTTTTTACATCCGATGGTCGGTTACCATAATGTGGTAACTGTAAAAGTAATTCATTGTATTAATTTAATATATGAATGCTACGTTTCGTACAAATGTTAGGTATACGTGTTACCTTTGAAGTAATAAAAAGGTCTTCGCGTTTTCCACCTTTCTCAAACCACTTTTTTAACACAGATCCAATTGCTTCTTCATTGTTATAATTGAATGCAGTATCGATGTGTCTGTAGCCCATATCCAAAGCAGCTGTCACAGCATTGCCAATTTCCTCCGGTTTTGCCTGTAGACAGTGCAATTTCCGCGTCAATTTGATACAAATTTTTCTATCTTAAATGGTACCTTGAATTTTAATGTTGTAATTAAATCACCTGCCATGTACCCAGACCAACTGTGGGCATATCATATCCCGACAACAACCGTAATGTTTGCATACTTCGCTTCTTCAATTGATCCAAGGCTGCGAAGAGTAATATGCGAAAAATGTTTGAATAATTTCTAACGTTAATATCGTAGCACTCTTGTTATTCTATGCTAACAAACATTTTTTAACATTACCATAAAATAGTGGCCCCAACTATAACGAAATTAACTAGATTGTGATAGTGCTATTTGGATGCAAAATCAATTTCTAAAGTTAGATCGGGATGGTACTGTTCCGAATACATAAGACCTCGTTTGTGGAGCAAGAGTGTTACGTATATATGTAACACGGGAGACATTTATTGATCGGCAGTCCGTTTTGCATGTTTTGAACCGTCTAAAAAATCATCATTTGCGTCGCGACGTAAAATTTAAACAGGATTTTACGTGCCTCGAGGATTTATATATTTCGAAATACTGTCTCGCATGGCAACTATTAACTAGAATTTAAACCGGTGCAGCCTAAACCGGCCATCCAATGCGGGTATCTCCTGCTCAACATTAGACGACAGGTGCGCGGCCAATCCCATCATATCGCGTACCGCAATAATTGAAATGACGAACTATCTTATTAAAAGTTAAATATATATATCTTTTCAATACTTTCTGCACCATACAAATATAAAAATCACCCGTGGACGACACTAATTTGAAGGATGCAACTACGTAAAATACGCTTGGTATTGGTGCTCGTAAGTTTCAAATAGATATAAGATTATGTGATGAATAAGAAGCAATTATTTGATACAGAAGTGTTGAATAAATTTAAAAATGATAACATACGTTGTGTTTGTATCAAGCGACGTTGTTGATGTTTTACGGAAAAACAATTGACAAATTGGTATTTGATACATTGATTTGTTAATTCGGTAAAGAAGTACCGTTCATATTTAAACATGATGCTTAGAAGCATAATGGGCTTTTCTAAATGCTATTTGGAAATAATTTTCTTCTTTCTTTGCTTAAATTGAAATTAAACGTTGTACAAGTTAGGTTCCAAACGTGTTCCGTGAATTACTGTCCCGCGTTACGGCAATCAGAAGTGAATTATCGAATGCGTCTATCGATATATCGATATCTCGTATCGATATGTTTGATTGATGTAAATTCAAACTTTGCTCATCTTATTATGTATGGGTCTATTATATTTATTTATTATTGCACCTATAATAATCTGAGAAGCATGAATATTTTATATTTACTCGAGACTTTGCTTTAATGGAAAAATTTAGGCTACGTAGTTAGCAACAGTGCATGCCCATTACCTCGTAGTCATAAATTACTATATATTTGAACGTGAAATTCGTATCACGGTTTTATATACATTTTTATGAAAGATCAAATATTCATGTGTTGAAGTTGCTTTGTACTTTAGGCTTAGTCATTGATATTTCAACATTTTATCTGAATGTCAAGAGTAGCAATTTTACCATAAGAAATCAATAATACAATTAAATATTGTCTTTTTCGACCCTTATCTAAATCGAGGCAACTAAATTCATTCTTATCTATTTTTTTTTTTTAGAAGGTAAATGCAACACCAGTGACATATACAACAAACATGTGTCACAAATCATTATATTTATTTGTAAATACGATTTAGAGGATTACAAACCATGGTAGCAATAATTCAATTGAAGAATCTATATTTCTTTTAATTGGAAGCATTAAACCATTTATCACTTGTTCCGGCCAATGCCTAGTGTTTCTTTCCCTTATAATCAGAGTATCATTCGATGATACATTTTTTTAATTATTTTTTTCTTTCAAGCGCTTAACTAATATATATCTTGTGCCTCATGGGTAACCATAACACGCATCTTTGCTTTTACTATTATTATTACATGAAAAATAATATTACGAAAAAATAAATCTTAAATTTCTGCTAAATTCGTTTCGTAATCAGTTTCGAACGCTGCGAAACAACGTAACGTATACATGCTTTAAACAGAGCACTGTATTTCTACTATAATCGATCTTTTTTAAGATATAAAAATTAATTACGGTATTCAGGCCGCTTAGATGCGAATCAAATTAACGAGCATCGAGCACCAAAATCGGTAGTTGCAAAGCACATTTTACAGAATCTACCTACAAAGTTATCTTACTTTATATTAACAATGAAATGTGTGCTTTTTATCTTTCTTGTAAATTCTCTAATACATTCCAAAACGATTTCGATCTTGTATAATGCTCATTGATATCAAAAAATACATAAAAAATTATAGTACATTACATAGATATGGTAATACACGTATAACGTCGTTGCGACATAATGTTGCATTGCATAGATATCAATTAAACACTAATCCCACGCATTATGAATATGACAACACAATGTAACAAAAAATGTAACATCGTTTAAACGTTGTGTCATTGATATTTGACTACTGCAGGAAAAATCCGTGAACATTAGACGCGATGAATAACGTTCGAGAAACTCTGTAGACAGATTCTCGCTTCGACATCGAAAAGTATTATCATTCGATACGTACAGAAAAAATTGCTTACAAATTATTCTCTCCAAATATACGCTTTCTTTATATAATATAATACAATTACGAATAGTATAATTATATACCGTATATAACATACGCGTCTGTTTTTTCTTTCTTTTTTCATGTGTATGCATAGTCGAAACGTAGCATCGAATTCACGGGCAGAAAGAATTTCCTAACATTTCGACCATGTGTGTACATTCGCTGTAGTAAATACAGATAAAATTGTAATGCCGGCTAATATGGCCTGTGAACACTTGGGTAGTTTAAAGTTTCTCGATGAGCGGCCAACATGTCACTCTAAACACTTATTCTTTACACTATTCTTTTTTATTTTCTTTCAACTTTTGTTAGTGTATCGTGTGCACGTCAAAAACCAATATATTAGTCTTCAATAATATACAAATATTTACGTAACAAATAGATATTGTTTAAATAAATTGCGATAAGTATGATGTGTCATGTTGAACAGGCGTATAAACATGAGCTTTAAATACGAAATATGTATGTATGTTCTCTGGTAGTGGCGGAAAGTCAACATTTCGCAGTAACATTGTTACCATGGTAACTTGCTTTTGCATTAAATCATATAGTTTAATTTTTGTACACGAAACCACAACAGAAACTTGCTTCCCCCTTTCCATTAAGGCATTCGAGTGGTCAAATTAATAACAACTTTCGCACAAAAAAATGAACAAATTCTTCTTCTACAAATGATACCTGTATGATCAAAGTTTGGAAAGTACAAATTGTAGTTTCAAACCTCACACACCTCTTAGGAACTTTCAATTGTACAAATGCAATTCCGTTGCAGTATTATGTAAACATTTTGTTTTCTACGACTATCGTGCAAACGCATTACTGTTTTTACATTATTGCCATGGAAACGTTATTACTGCTGAAAATATTTTCTTAAATGAATTAATCGAATGTGTAATTTTGAGCGGCGGAGCGGTTGTGGCAGCTGTAAGTCTTCGTTATTAAGTCTATTTGTCTTTTATAAGTGTTTTTCTTTTCTTTCCTTTCTCTGTTCTTCTATAATTAATTACACTTAAGCATGTGTACACTGCAATAAAGTTTCACGCGCTGTGTACGATTCTTTTTTTTATTTTTTAAATATACAAGTATTACAGGATGGTTGAACCTCAAACTGGTATATTAACAGTACAATTTATGAACGTCTAAAAAAGTGCTGGAAATTTTCAGTCTGTCGCACTTAGCATAAATGGCATTTGTAATGTATCTATACATATATATACATATATGTATGCATATGTCTATATATATGTAGTTGAACATCCAACCAACCTGCGCATCATATTTACAAAACAAAAATAAATGATTACGTATTAACGGGTTAATGAAACGTATGCGGTATTTCGACTATAACGTATGTGAATAATGCATCTCATTACAACGCTCGGTACATAATAACCAAACGGAAAATGAGTAAATGAAAAATCTGTCCCCCTTGATTATTTACCATTCGAGAGCTTTGCCCACTCACAAATACATATTTTGTAATTACATGCTACCAAATAACTGCTGCGTCGCTGCTCTTAAAGCATATTCTTAATTAGTACCTTTATTATAATTAGATTTGATTAAAAAAAAATTTGCTAAATTTAACTGCTGAATTTCCAATGAAGAACTGGATATTGGACCTATCCTTTTGCTACCCTCCATCTATATCTTTATAAAATCCCTCCCTGAGACACAAGGATTGGTCATTTATATCCAGCAGTTAGGCCGAAATGCTAAGCATTTTGTTCACTATACAAAAAATTGGCAATTAGCCTATCTCGATCATTTCTGTATCCTCCACGTTGCCGTGTTCAACTCCGTTGTGTCTACAAATTGTCACGATCACGGTTATAATACGGTGTGCAGAATTAATAAAAAATATGCACTTTAAATCGAGCATATATATTTGTGCACGATATCGTGACGCATCATTGACACAATACAATGCTTACCTGTGATTTTGAATGTGGTTATTATGTATGTGAAAGTGTGCTGCCCGTGGAGAAAAACCACGCATGAGTCCTCTACGTGGACTTTTAGCGTTTACTATTCGCGGCTGTGAATACATATCCTCCAATATACTAGGCGCTACGTAAGTAAAGCCCTGAAACAAATAACTTGTCGATTAATAATAAAATTAATTTTTTGTAATCAACTGTCCAATACGAACAAAAAAATAATATGTATTATATATATATATATATATATACATATGTACATATGTATATATTGCGACGCACTTGGAACACTCTGTTGGCAGATTCACTTAACGTGTATTCTGCGGGAGAATCGATTGGTGCGGATGTCGTAAACCTTTTATCAAATTGTGACACATCATCTTCGCTAGACAATGTTGGCCTGAACGGTGGTTCTAATTTTCGAGAAATCACGTCGTTCCAACTGATATGCTTGAAGAATTGATGATTCTTTATTTGCTCCGCATCAGACGGACCAGAACCCAATCTTTGTGCAACTTGCCTCTATAATTTGTGAATATAACATTTTATCTGACTGCGGTAAATCGTTTTCAGGTTTTTATCATTCGTTTTGTTCGTTTGTAAGAAATGAAATTTAACCTTCAACAATTTTCGGATAAGGTCCCTGGAATCGGGTGTTAGATATTGCGGAAGATTAAGTTTACCACGCAAAATTTTCTCAATGGTCTTCTTTCGATTATCGGATGTAAATGGTGGCTAAAAAGTTAACATCTGTATAGCGACAAGTTCATTACAATAAATCCGTATTAACAACTTCAATGACACTTACTGCACCTGTAAGCATATCGTACATCAAAGTCCCAAGACTCCACCAATCTACCGCTTTACCATGCCCACTTCTTGTTAGAATTTCTGGTGCCCTTTTATTAAAGTATAAATATCAAAGTTAACACGTAAGGCTATGAAATTCCAATTGTATCTAGTGGTGTAGACATGTTCTTACATATATTCTATAGTACCACAAAAAGTATGAGTTACAGTGTCATCCTGTACATGCTCTTTGCACAAACCAAAGTCTGTTAGCTTTATGTGACCCTCTGCATCCAACAGAATATTTTCTGGTTTCAAATCTCTGTAAATTTCACAATAAGAAGCCAATTATGTTATAAAGATAGAAATCCTTTGAATTGTTGTATCCGGATTCGTATTAAATGAAAAGATTAAAATACCTATAGATAATTCCTTGTAAATGAAGATGTTGAAGAGCCAATATTATTTCCGACAGATAGAAGCTGTAGAATTAAAAGTTGCACACAAATTTTTCCTTGCTATCCAAGATTTGATAGAACGATAGACAAAATAGTATTCAAACACCACTTACCAAGCAGTTTCCTCCAGGAAAATACCTTCGTCGTTTAAATGACGGAACAATTCACCGCCGCACATATACTCCAGGATTAAATATAGTTTGCCACCAGTTTGAAAAGCATACATAAGGTCTACGATGAAAGGATGCTGCCGGAATATAAGTATATACATATGCTAATGCCGTACCGTACAATGATTTATTTTTTAACGTTTATAACTATCAAATTGTTCCTAGTTATTGTAAAGGTACAATTCTCGTTTATATACTAAAATGTTTGTAATGTTGTATATATTCTACTCAATACTTCTAGTATTTTCAATTTATACTATGGACTGGAAACTATTTTAGTGCTAAATGTCAGACGGCACAAGGTAATAATCGTCCGACCTATTGACTGGTCGTTCGAATCAAGACTTACCTTCACAGCTTCTAAAATATTTCTTTCGGCCTTGGTATGCGCAGTATCCTTTTGGTTCCTTATAATCGAAGCTTTATGCAAGACCTATTTTTTAAATAAATCGATTTACCATAAACAAAGAAAAGGTAAAATTACCGCTAAAAATACGAGCGACATTAAACAGAAAAATCAATAATCTAATAATATTTTTCAACTTGTGCACAGAAAACAGTTTAAAACGATGCTCGTCTTATTTTATATTTAATTCGTAATAGAATACAGACATATAGCAATTGTGTGCAAGAATCTTCATAAAGACAAAAGGAAACAAAGAACTTACATAATTCAGAACAAGAGCAAAGTAATGAAAAAGATTGTTCACATTTCCAAATTGATATTCGTGAGAAATATCTCTCTATAATACGTACGGTACGATAACCAATACAGTTACAAAGTAAAAACAAAACAAAAAAGAAGATTAAGAATAAATCAAATTTTTTGCCCTACCTTCATCGCGAAGATCGTGCCACTGTCATTACCCGTTATTTTACGCACTTGAAAGACCTTTCCATAACCACCCTTCCCAATAACTTTACAAAGTTCGAAATCCTGTGGACCAGCTCTCTCTCGTCCACGATTGACATTCTGTTCCGAAATAGGTACCGTTTCGACACCTTCCGTTCTAGTAAACGTGAAAATTGTCATCACCACGAGAATTTTCAGGCGTGAGGGACATGTATATATATACATATAGTATACATATATATATCATATGCAAGCGCACAGGAGGGCTTTACTCACTCGGTTATCTCATTCACATTTGGATTCGCATCGTACTCTTCCTACGTGAAAAGAAAAACGTAATAGGAATATCGTTATGGAACGTGAAATTGAAAATGACGATAAGGAAACTGGAGTGTTCGCGTGCAGATGGAGAATTTACCTCGCCGATCTCGATAACATCGTCGTCAGACTCGTCCCAATTTACCTTGTCACCATCCTGCAATTCAATATCAAAAACTGCGGCCATTCTATGCGCGGCTAACTTAAACCGTACAAGATTTCGCGGCTGTCGGACAGACGGAATTTATTTCTTTTTGTAACAGACGACGATAGCACAACAATATTGTTACACGGTCAAAACCTTGAATTACTGCGAACAAGCTGCCCCGTACCCAGGGCATACCAAACACCCTCGTATCGCGTACACTCCGATTGGCTGTGGAATCTCGTCATCGTCAACTTAACGGAGTGGGAGAGTATGCGGTTTCAACCAATCGGACAATGAGGTTCCAGTTCCACGAGGAATTGACAAGTGGGGGAACTGCACCGCACTCTGTACCGCCGCTTTTCCACGCGGGATTTAATCGCGGTTGATTTGAACACGGCTGATTTACTAATCAGAAAAGTCTACAATCCGCGACATTGTTGAAACTGTATATTATTAGTATGTTAAACCAGGTAATTATCATTCGTGGAAATATACAATTGGAAATATCGACAAGAATTAGTGTAATCAGAAATATGCCATCCTATAAGATACTTGCGAGAGTGTTAATCACTAGAGTAGTAGGTTTTGAATTAATATCGATAATTAAAGCAGAGCGTTATAGGTAGATACTTGCTTTTTTTTAATGATTATAAAGTGAATAATTTTCAAATCTAGAATTAGGAAGTAAGATATGTTTGTGGTACTTTATTAATTGGGGAATCCGTCTCTTATCAGTTGGATTAATATCGGTTAGAAATATCTCGAATATGGGAGTGTCGCCATTTCGCTGTTGATAAGAAGTTGTTGCGCACCAACGTATCATTGTATAAAAAAATAGAAAGTTTTACTAATTATTAGGAATATAGTTTAAATAGATATAACAGAAAATGGTTGAACGTCACCACGTCGAAGGTTATGACAACTTTTTCAAATTTATTGAAAATATTAAGACAGACAAAACAGTTTACGTACTTTACAGCGGTAAAAAACTTCGTAATGGAAAAAGCTGGTGTTCCGACTGTGTAGAAGGTATAATTATTCAATCGTAGTTATTTATTTTGCACACAACCCAAACATTGTAATAAATATATATTTCTTGCCTAAAACGAATTAGTATTAATATAATTTTAATCATAAATATCGTGGAACAATTTTACAATTAATTGAACAACTTTGTAATTCTATTATATATATATCGGTAAGGTTATAATGTATGAAATATTTATTTTCTTACAGCCGAGCCTTTTATAGAAGAAGGCTTAAAAATTGCTCCCGAAGGAACACACCTAGTTGAAGTTGAAGTTGGAGATCGAGCATTGTAAGGACTCGTTACGTATACCTTAATAAGTAATTCAATAAGAATATGGATATATATATCAAATTGTTTTTTAATCCAGCTGGAAAGATTTGAATTGTCCATTTCGTACAAATTCTACAACAAAGCTGAAAGTTCTACCTACCTTGGCGAGATGGGGTACGCAGAAACGTCTGGAGGGTGATCAATTGTTAAAAGTTGATCTCATTGAAATGTTACTCACCGACGAGGATGATTAAATAAATCAAACTTTGCATGGTACGCTCATGAAGTTCAAGACAAGCAACTCTGTAAGTGTCTAAATAATAAGTTTCGTATACAAAGTTGTTTTGTATAAGAGTATTCTTTATTAACATATACTTGAGTAAAGTGGCATACTCTTCCTATAAAAAAACTTACTAACCCGTTTATTTCTACAACCATTTACACTTAATTAAACGGCATCTTATACTTAAAATACCAGTAACTAGGATTATGACGAATATAAAAATACAGAATTTTTAATGTAAAACTAAAATTACAGATATATTTGCATAGAAATGCGGATAGCTTATTTTTGTAAAAGTTGTACAAATTTCATAGAATGGATTTTGGTATTTATATAGAAACGTAAGTTTAAAAAAAGCAAAAGTAAATAAAAATTACTAACGCAAGGAAAATTCAGTTTTGCGATGTGAGATTCATATTCCATGAAATACTTCCTTTTTTTTTTATATTTCTTTACGTCTCTGCACGACTTGTTACGAAGGTGCCAGTGTTAATTCTTGCGCTTCGGATGGTGGTATAACTTTTATGGAATAATGAATCTTTTTGTTCCTCAAAACACTGTAAGTGTTGTCGAATACGACCGAATCTGCAACAGGTCAAATTATCGATACATTATCGCTACCTTTATGCTTCGCAAATTTAAAGTATCGCATACTCACACGTGGCAGGTACTTCGCAATTTAAAATTCCAATTTCATCCAATTGGTGAGCAGCGACTCGTCGTATTGGTATAATTTCCTTTTGTACACCATCGTTGTCCTTCTTCACGATACCAAATTTAATATCATGATTCTCCGTTCTAAATTCCCAACTGTGAACGTTAATGATTAGTAATTCTGAACTTACTGTATCGTAACTGGTTCATGTATTTATACATACCTTAGTAAAGAACCCATTTCGGACGCCGACATATTCAGTTCCAGTTTACCACCTTTCTTAATCGTAACCGTTGTAAAATTCTCGTTATCTCTTTCCATGTTACATACATACAGTTCTTTCGGGACTTTCCCGCCAAGGCAAATCTGCATGCGAAGTTTATTTAAAATTATCATTTAATGTCCTAATATTTTTAATTTTTCAAAACTCGCTCAATCAATAGGTTTTGCGTTTCACAGAATAAAATGCATCCAAATTTTAGTAAATATATTAAAAAAATTTACCTTCGTACCACATTTTGGATTACCATCAGGATCTTTAAGTACACCGCCCAAATAAACGGGTAACTGATTCTTCGGAATTTTATTTAAGATAACATCCTGCCACTTTCGCGGGTCCGCTTTGTATATTTGAATCTTCGACAAAGTATACTCGTCCATAAATTTCTTCGCCACCGAAAATGCAAAAGCAAATACCTTGGGGGCTGCAAAGAATGATAACTTTATCGATGATCAGTAAGCCCTCCCCAAAAATCGTCCAGCATCGTGATAAAACGTACCGTTAATGATATAGCAGATCTTTAAAATCTCTGGATAGTTTGCTTCGTACATTTTGATCAACGTGATGACAACCTCCCCGGCTGAAAAGCAGAATGACAATTTAAATTACAGATGACGAATTCGTTCCCTCGTCATTAAATATTCCATCGACTTTTGCCTCCGATAGGGCTGCTAATGATCGGCACGTAAATATATGAAAGTACATTCAGTTTAGCAAGAGTTGCATCAGTGACTGATCCTTTCTTGCCAACTCCTTTCACAAAACCTCTGCTATCTTATATAAGAATCACACCACTTAATGTCCAGTTTTTACAAGTATCAGAAATCGCAATCAACCAAAAACTGTCTTGTAACATTATTAAAGAAACGGTGAAAATATGCTCCAACAGGATTATGTAATCTCCTCTGATCGCAGTATCGTTACCTGGTCTCCACAGGTACTGCCTCAAATTGAACCCCTGCATATCGAAAATAACCGCCACTTGTCCGGCATCTGGTCCATGTTTCTCCATTTGTTCTCTGCACATTTGTAGATAATTCTCGAGGCACTGTATGGTCACCTTTATCATATCCCTTCGAGAAACGGCATGCAGTATACCGTAAATATCAAGAGCGTCGAAGTACACAACGATTACTGTAAAAGTATACGAGTTATTACTTAATAGGCTTATGTAGACGTAAATTGATTTGTGTAAATAGTTAAAAAAAAGAGCAGAAGAATGTACCTGGAGCTCCTTCTTTATCAAAACCAGATACACCGTGTGGTAGATAGTCTTTTAGAACTTGAGGTGGATTCCAGTCAGATATTCGGTCGACGTCCCATTGTTTTCGCCACTCCATAGACTGCAAAATTATATCACATATACATATGTAGTGGACAATTTGTTTAACTTTAATCTGGGAACAATATGAATAATATTAAACAGTACACTTTTATACACACGTGATGAAGCTTTAGGAAATGATGAGCATTCCTGTGAAAAAATTTTGTTCGATGTCGTCCAGATTTAATTTTTGACTAAACTTGTCTAGCATCGCGTACCTTTTAATGGGCACGCGTTTAGAATGAATAATGAAAGCTATTGCACAGAAGTTTAAACAACACTGCTGGTTTTTCAAGTTTCATTTAATCTATGATAATTATCATGTATACGGATTAGCGAGTTTGAGGAGTTTTATGTGCAGCGTTTACTTTCTTAGGGGAAAGGGGATGTAATTGCAAACAATATGTTGCAATGTCCGGTATTGTATTCAGAGAAGAAAGTATGTGTGAACCGCAGTACATATGTGAAGCGTTTCGTATTTTTGAACCGCAGCTAATTGTAGAAATCGATAATGATACGACGCGGGTAGTGTTACCGCATCGAATCGAATATCAGGTCCCTTATCTTGCAAAACTTCAGCATATACCAAATATGGAATAAAAATTTGCAACCACGATTTCCGCCGACACCGCGAATTATTTCCCCTTTAGGAATTCAGTCTCGTGCATATACCATTTTCGTCTTCATTTTTTAAATTCAATCTACAATAACATGTGTGCACGAGACGAAATGCAGAAGGCGAAAGTAGGCCTAGCAATAAAGTTTTGCAGTTGTTTGCACGGTAAACAGTTTGTCCTGCTCTCTCTTTGCACTTTAGCGCAAAGTGCAAATTCGATGAACATATATTCGTTTCTCTGTTTTGTGAATAATCGCGATATTTTGTTCCCCCGTGAATCAAGTATTATTTGTAATCAATTTGAATACCACTTTTTTCATTAATTAGAACATTGTAGCAATACGTAAATAATTCATTGAAAGAATGCAGACGATTGTAGAAGCTATTATATTAATTTAAAATATTTTTGCACGATAGGTTGATTAAGATTGTCTTGGAAAATGAGCAATATTAGGACTTTAAAAATTGACGACATTTCAGCTAAGATAGCCAGGCTTTAAACTTTAAACTTCTTTCTATTTCCTTTGGACTATTTTAATCACGCTGCAATGAATGCACATTTAATAAATGAGAGTACTGCCTGGCAATAAAGCAATCTCTTGCGTACAAAAACATACCGGTTTCTTTCGAAATCGTACTTTAAACTTTCCAACGACAGAATACATTTCTTTCCTTTCTTAATTACTTTTCTTGCAAGAATAGTGTCGGTCAGCCGTGAATAGAACGAAAAGAATCAGGAAGCGCTATAATTCTAAAGTCTTCGAAGCGATGAAAAATATATATTACGCGAAGCGAATCGTTTCTTTCCTTTTTTTTCTCTTTCTCGCGGTTGCTTAAACAAAAGGCAATACATACATAAAAATCAGTATTTATAGTTAACGCTACGCAAGCATTAGACATGTCAGCGAAATTTCAAAGGAGTAACACATTTCTCAAGATTCTCTCGGTTCGATTCACTGGCGTTGGGGCAGCGAACGGTTCAACACGAAAGGTGGATGACTGATCCACGTAATAATGACCGCCTCGTGCGTTTATCGCAATCACGGCCAGATGCATAGATTTCCAGATAAGGCCTTCGCGAGGAACGGGTATGATCGTTGTTGAAAGTAGCCTTGGCATGGAAGTTTTGCATTTATGGACCGACAAACTACTTGCAAATAATATTTGCTTATTATAAATCGTATAGAATTACATTCACGGCGACTTAATGTCGTATTGAAGTATCGTCAATTGAAAGCAGGGTTTGTCAAGCATTTTTCCTTGCAGCTTTATTACAGGGACGATTATGAAGAAGAACAAATTGTCACGGGGGAAAAAAGTGTAAAACTTCTTAAATTAAAAAGAATGCAGAACAAAAATTGAACAGAAGATATTACGCTTTTGGTTTATAGCTATACTGATAAGAAAGCTAGAGGGTTGAAACTGTTTCCTATCAGGGACCGCACGATTGGTGCTATTGCAAGATAAAATCGATTTAGAGACACTTTTTGCATGCTCATAGACTGGTACCTTTTAATCAAAGAAGGCACTCGAGATAACGGTGGATCTGAAAATGAAAGTAACTAGATGACCGGCAGATAATAGACGCCTGTACTTAATTGAAGCAGGTATTCGCCAGCTTGTTAGCAATACCTTTAGTTAGCTGATTTTCGTATGGTGTATATGAGGTAAGATGCATAAGAAATATGTGAAAGTACAGGCGCAGGTTCCAACGATGTGTCCTCCTTTCGAAAGATTTGTGACAGGACATTTTTCGAAATAGAGTGGTATATTAATGGTCGCGATTATTGCAGAATAAAGAGATCTAGATACAGATCTAATGGTGATCTATGCAACATAAATAAAACAAACTCACGTTGCGCAGCATCTTCTCCGCGGCCACTGGATCCCATTTTCTGGCTGAAAGTGATATAATATTTTTAATATTGTTTCAGTGTTACTCGAATCTGGATGATTTGAGAAAAATTAATTTCCATTTCGAGCTGCAGTATTAAACTTCGTCTTACATATTCGTAGCGTGAAGTGTACTCGTTATCTTTGTAAAGTCCAACGTCTATGTCGACGAAGATTAAATAGTAGAGGCATTGAAGTTTCGTAGAAAGTAAATGAACAAAAGACTATTTGTCTTCGGACACTATTATTCTTACAATTGCAATCACGCATAAATCCCCGGAAACACGTGCGAAACTTTGTATACCCAACTGTCGATTTTCTCTACATATGTCACTGTATAATTTCCGTAAATAAAAAAAGTTCGCGACGCTTGTTTCGCGATCAATTTAGTTCAAGCTACATTATTATATAAGCATGTTTCATTACACATTGCTCATCTTACGTTCGTGGTATCATTCCCACCCAGGAAACCACTCATCTTTCATTACTGCCTGTCTCATTGCAAATCATTATACATAAATGGCGAAAGATTCTGCATAATAAGTGCTGTGCACTCGATAGATCAATTTTTCTCCGATAAATTCCCAAGTAAAAAAGAAATGAAAACAGTTCACTTAACTTCGACTCGTTCGATCGAAAGGTAATATTTATGCAGGATGATTCTGCGGTTGACTTTGAATTTCTACATTAATTGCATTCGCAACAGAGAAACAGCGGGAAGCATCTCTCGGAAGCAATAATCGTTAGGGGAACCGCAATGAAATAAACAGACATAAAGATTCAATCGTGTATCCTCGCGAGTACACGTTTGATAGATTTCCTCCAGGTAATACTGCATACGTACGCGAACTTAATGCGTACGGTATTGAGAAATTGCGCGAATGGGTGCAATAAAATTCAAGTATTCATACCTCGAAGCCAGCGCAGTAGAAAGTTATCGTCATGATACGGTTGCTTCAGAATATCTTGAACTGACCGCCTAAACTGAAATAAAAGTTCATATAAATTACTGGCTTGTGTAATAGCATGGTAATCTATTTCTCCACCCTTTCCTCTTTTTTTGTATTTGCGCATCGTGTGGGGTACATGTTTAGAACAATTGCATGGTTACAAACCGCGATAACTATACCTGTGAGCGCATTGCACATAAAAGTAAATTTCCAGTTGGAAGTATTAAGTAACAGGTATTCATTAGCGTGGAGTTATATGCAATTACTAATTTTGTCAGCCTCTGTGCAATATTGGATACAATTTTACGCTAATTGCCCTTTTTACGCAGGTGGAAATTTAGAAAACATGTCGTATTTAAAACACAATGCACAAATGGATGCGAAAAGTTATGCAAGCCATAAACGTCAATTAATATTTCCGTACTAAGTGTTATCGCTGCTGGGTTTTTTATATCTGACAATGCGAAATTTGTTACCACTTCTTCTATACAGGATTTGCAGTGAAAGCAAAGCGTCTTTCTAGGAACTGTACCGATCATTTTACGGCAGGTACAAAAATCTTTGCCCGTTTCATTTCGCGCGATTTACCAAACTATCGGCGTTTACTTTCACGGTTGATTTTGTTCAAACGGACCAAACGAAACCGGTCACCCATAACCGAAATGTAAGGCATTAGTTCTTTCGCAATCTATCTACATTCGTGGAAACATTACTTTGTCGAATCTAATAGTTGTTGAAGTTTATCCTTTTAATTGAACTGTGCGAACCCGCTCCTGTTCCACTTGCGATTTTTTGCAATTGATAATGGCAGAAAAAAGGGGGTGTATAAAAGGAATACAAAGGTGAGAAGATCACACGGCACGTACGACGATTACTTCACATCCACTGAACCGGTTCTTTTCCTTGAAAAATCCGTCGACACGAGGGACACGATCTATATTTTCCTTGTGCTATTTCGACGCTCGCGCACACTTTTCATAATTACCGTAATTACGAAACGTTGCATGCTCTCTATTCTCGTGTACGCAAGATTGCTCGATTCAACGACGACGCAAATCGATCGTCAGACTAAAAAAAGAAACATTTTGGAACATGGTTCCAAGCTGTTAACGTTCAAGTACCATTCGCACAACCTTCTGAAACTATTCAGCCGTTATTACTATTAATAATGTAATTTTCGACGATTTCAAAATAGCAATTTTTCGTTGCATTTGGAAATGCCTTGCGATGCCCACGCATGTAGAGATTTTATAATGCTTTCGCAGTGAAACAGGCAAATATCCGAAATTTTCCCACATTTCTCTATGTACCGTTATATCGAAATTTTCGTGAGAGTTGAGGTAGCTCTGATTGAACGGCGAAACGTGCTTGATACATGCCGCAACCTTCGACCTCGTATGTAGCACGTTTAGAGAACCTGGTGAAACCAATCTACGCGTAGCACCGTAGGTAAACTGGCTAATAAACGGAACAGGAGATGGGACAGAAAAGAGAACGTACTACGAATTTTTAATGTGAGTCTAATCTTTAACGACGTCACGTTGTAATATTATGTATTGGTATGTACCGTTCTCGTTGTATATGCAGATACGTTTCTATTGAAAACGTCGGGGTAAAGAAAGTGCCGTTTTACTCGTAGAAATCGTTTCCCCTTGATGGCCGCGAAGGTGGAATAAAAAAATGCTGTATGTATAAGCACAGGTATAATACCTGTCTTCTTCGGGAAGAAGCTGTGTTATTTAAAGGTAGACAAATGTAGTTTGAAAAAAAAAGGAAATCGATTCTCAGAGACCAAAGAGGCGTCAAAGACGAAGTGATTTTTATCGCGTGAAATTTTTCATATAACATTTTGAAGCGACGAAAGTCGACGATAAAAAAACGTTTGAAACGAAAGTTTTGAAGACTTGGTAATGGCGGTGTGCATTGTAGATTTTTTTTTTTATTAGCCAGGTAACTTGTCGCAGGTTTGTCCATGTAATCAGACACGCGCGAATCGAGGGCTCGATTAAATTGGTAAGAAAAAGTGACACTATATCGACGAGATGTAAGAACGTGCATAATTTTATTAGTATTTGCTAGTATTTTAATGACGATATATCTCTGAGCTTCCTGGTAAGAATCTTGACGTAAAATGGTAGTTTCCATGTTTATGATGTTTATAATATAACATTATCATAAATGGTTTTTTTTTGTGCAGTATCTGTTAACAGCGAATCTACTTATTACTCCGCACGCATTTACATATTGCATTTGTCTTCCCGTTTTTGTATTAGATTGAACAGTGTGTGAAATTTGTTCGGCGACAAATATTATATCATTTTCGATTCGTTTGCGTAGCCTATTCAAATTACTTGCGAACCCTTTCAGTGATGCAAGTTTATACACCTTTGGTTGATCTGTTTGAAAGCTATATTTAACATATGCGCAGCCTTAGTACGGACATTATTAATGGACTCAGCTATTTTAAATTGAACTATGAAGAAACTGAATTGTCATGGTTTTTTTTTCTTTTGTTTGCGTCATTTCCGTTACGAACTTTTGGTACAGAATGCTCAAGGTAAACATTCACTGTCCGTGAACGAAATCAGTTCACTGTAATTAATATCGCTGCTTTAACATTTAAAGCATAATAAAATTCTGTAGAGAGTAAAACTATTCGTACTTTGATTTACCTTACAGCAACCATTTCGTGCAAGTGAAATATTTGTCATTGCGAATTATTATTGCAAATTATTTCATAGACCGTGTAAAATAATGATTTAACTATTCCAATTAAATTACCATTCCCCAACAGCGCGTTAATAAGTGCAACAGGCTGTACGCGATGTTTAGAAAATTATTTACTCTGATAATTGTATTCCATATGCAAGGAAATGAATTACCTTCTGAACATCTCGCCTGATTGCTAAAAAATAATCAATCGACCGAAACAATAATACCCAGTCACCAAACTTATATACAGTTAAAGGCATGCATAATTGGAGGACGCATATATGTACATAGTAAACGCTTTGTGAAATTCAGTAGCCTCATTTCTAGTGCTTTTCCCTCGCGACCACCGCTGACCGTGACCCTGCGACCCCGTATTTCTTTTCGAATCGAAGCATAGACTTACTTTTATCAACGCCAATCGCTGGTCATCTTCCAATCCAATCGACTTCGACATTCTTCTTTATTTCCCTTTACTCGGGCTATCGATTCTCCGGCTTATTGCATTCGCGTGTAACGCGGTCCTTCCTGTTTCTCTCTGCCGTTGACAGTCGTCTATTTCCTTTACGTCTAATTGATGAAACGTGTGCGGAGGTAAATGCAACACCTTTCCTCCTGTCGACTTTCTTCCCCTTTTCTTTCCTTTTTTAATTCCTGTCAGGAGTAAGTGATCAGTGAGAGAATGAGTTCTTGATAGAATGATTTGGATAGCGAAGTACCGTCGATTAAACGTAATAGATGTACGGCCACGGTAGTGTATGGCAAAGTGCACTCGTTATTATGCACGGCTGCGGTCGACCAGTGTTGCATTTCAGTAATAACAATTGTTTCACTCGATAACCAGATGATGTTTGTGCCCCTGAGCCGAAGGACTGTGAATGTTTAAACTCGTTTCTGATACCTGGAATTCTTTTTCCGTGATGCCCGTGGAAATTCGACAGACGACGAAAACATCATTGTTTTCGGAATACGGTATTTAGCACATATTAACTTTTTGTTGCAGATATTAAATATTTATCATAGAAGCAGGGTTTTTATATAGTACAGATCGTCCTCGTTCGTGCAGGAAAATTGGAAATGATGCAAGATGTTAATACCGTTGACGATAATTGGAAATAATATGTGATTCGATTGGACAATATCGCTTTTTTTCTAAAAATTGACATCCTTAGCCTGTCCAGTTTTCATATATCTCTCGATTAATACGATTCTGTGACATACTTTCAGGTTGTTTACGATCATGAAAAGCATGAGTCAAGCAGTAAAAAATGAAGAATAAGTGCAGCGCGTAATTATATACGCTCCGCTTTTCCTGAATGTTCAGTTTCTGATACGCCAAGTTACACATTTATTCATAAACGATGCGAGATTACTGTTGCACTACGAGAATAACCGTACAATGATGTTAACAGACAAGAGCTCGGACAAACTATGAGCAACTCGCTCTTCCAATGATATACACTTTCGAAAACTGAATTCTGACCTGCTATCAAATTTCAGTATAAAAAAAAGACACTATTAACAAATTCCAAAATCAATCACGCGAACAATATAACAGAAATAGACAATCGTGCATATAAATGCGCTTGCATATAAACGAAGAAATAATTGGCCTACGTTAAAAATAAGATCCGCGCAACATTCACAGAACTTCGGCGTTTTTTACGAATCCGACAGCCACGTTAAACGTACATCTCGATGTATCGAAAGAAGAATGAAAAACATTACCAAGGAGAACAGCCACACACCCGTGTTCCTGTGCGAGAAACAAAAAAACTCTCTCCTCGTGGATAGGAATTCGTGAATAGGCCTCGTAGTCACACGGCTGAATAATTGCACGCAAACATATTTAAAAAACGCGTCGCATCGCGTTCGTGTTTCGCGGCGGCCGGTTCAGTATGCGGTACAACAGGTGTCTCTTGCGGTCGTTGCGCGGCCGCGCTCCAGTTCAACAGCCAATTCCCTACTAAAAATGAATGCTTCGCGTTGACCGGCACCCAAAGAATGGTACCGTTCTGTTCTGCACTGCGTACCCGACGCCGGCGCTACAGCACCACGGAACCCCACCACCGCTTGTCTTCTGTGCGTTCGCCTTCACACGGACGGGAGAGGAAATCAATCGAAAATCGTGTTGATCTGCACCACGGCGATTGAACGAGGAGATTACAACTGCCGTTAATACGAGATGAGCTGCTCTTCCTCCTCCGCTGAGTACAGCGTGCGTTGGGAACGATGCAGCATAGGATTGGAGCATTTCGAATGCGCGCGAGTTTGTGAGTAAATCCCTCGGTGTGACACTGAAAATTTATTTTCTGCTATGATTTTTAGGTTTTTTTCAAATTGATATATAACTCTGTTCGATACAAATGATTGCATTACCCACTGAAGTTCGCGCGTCGATATCGAGTGAATTCACCTCTCGATACACAGAGGATCAATACCGATGCAGGAACTTAATGTTTTCCTTTTTTTTTGTTATATTAGCGTTATTGTCGCCTTGATATCTAAACGATACAGCTGGCAGACGAGTTTTATTTCTGTAGATCCATAATTCTATTATAAGAAAATTGCGTGTAGCATCGTGGAGGGGAGCCTGAAATTAAATTCCTTGCCGCCACTTTCGACGCACTTGCGGCGCCATCTGTTGTAGGGTTAGGTTAACATCTGTCGAAATGTCAGCTGTCACCGACACGACGCCAGGCCTCGATCGATCTCTCGCATTCGAGTCATATCGCGCATCCAGTCATGGCGTAGAATGATCAGCGGTGTTGCAGTTTTGTGTATGATATTTTCGTTGAATACACAGTATCTTATCATTTTTTGGGAATCGGTATTCACGGGTTAAGCAGCTTTCGAATCTCGACGAAAGAATAATTCATGCGATTGTAGTCGTTCCGGTCACGCCTGCATCAAAGGATGCAGATCCGTTGCGAACGATATGTTATCGGCGTTCTGTGCCGGCTTCGATTTAGACAGGAAAATATACCGCGCGACAGTATTCATTCACCAGTGTCGAGGTTAAACAAATTCTGTCGCCGTCAGACACCTTTCAAGTAAGTGATTTCTCTACGATTACCTTACGTCAAAGATTTATGGACGTCGATTACCCTCCGATATAAAACATCCACGCTAGAACCTTTTTCGTTGTCCAACTTTTATTAAGGTGTTCGATTCATCCCACTCTTGTTAACTGTAACATAATATCAGAACATAGAATGAGAAAACAACAGCTTTGGAAAATTATAATAGTCGAAATTGAAATCGTTAGTACAATAAAATGTGCTAAATTATGTTATTGTGTGTATGTGTATGTACTTTTACCGTACGCATTTCATTCTGTTCATTCTTCACATCACCAGCTTTGATCGTTACCTAATGTTTATTCATTATACCGTTACCATGCTAGCCCATTCACAACTGGTTCAATCGAATGACCGACTACATAAACGTTCTTTCGAAACTGTTGAATAAACATCTGCATCTGCAAAATTTGTATACGCTTACGTGGTACAATTTATTTATTTATGTATTTTTTGTTCTAACTTCTATGAAACATAGAGAGCAAGAATGTAAAGAAACTAGTGTTGATCCTCGTTTTTTTTCCTACGAGTTTTTACGTTTTGCTAAAGAACTTACAGAGGGAAACTATTTCTGTCCGAAAATTCACCTAGCGGAAAATTGGTCTCGGCGGAAGACGTACCTTCCCGACTTTTAATTACGTAAGCATTCCATGTGTGTCATTAAATGCGGAAAATGCAGCCAAGGTTCCTTACGGAAGCGTAACCATGCAGTTTACACCTTGAAGCCAATGACCCAATGTATATTGGTTCACCTACACTGCAATCCGAAAAGGGTGTATAACTGCTTATTCTACTTCGTCCATGATGCTGAAACAGAGATAAAAGACAAATAACAAAAGCATTCAAATGTTATTATTTATTAATTAAATGTATGCACTGGAATACACAATTCATTAGTTTAGTGAAATCGTAAATATTATAGTCGATTTCCGGCAGCTACTTTAAAACGATATAGTATAATAAACAAAAATCTTAAAAATATTAGTTTTAAAAAGAAATTAGTTTCCAGTTTACTCTCACCAATGTTTTCATTAATATCGCACATAATAAATCAGTAAGAAGTATTCCATTGTTAGACATTTTAATTAATCAAAATTATCGATAAGAAAAATACCTTTCACGATCATTTTGCTGCATTAGAAAAGATAGCAGCAACTTGGATTAGTTTCCTTCAATCTCTGACAATAAGTGAAACCTACCCTTATTACATATACATATGTCTACTTCATGCCCTTCAGAATACACAAAATTCCTACGTAGAAAGTTTAGTCGCTCGGAAAACTTTCATATTAGAGGGCACTGGTTTTTAGAAAATACTTAAAGGTGGGACAATTTAGTTCATAAGGTACATATACCTTTCTCTCGGTCTCACTCGGACGGGACACCGTTTGCATAATAAAGCCCAATAGTATTTTGTATTTTCTTCCCTTCTTTCCACCGACTTCCTTATCGTCTTCCTCGGTTTTCCGTGTTCCCCTCGTCTCGTCGAAGGGCATGCTTGTTTCATTCCTGCTCCTGGTGGGGAATAACGTGGTCTCTAAATCTGTGACAATAAATATCATTTATCGGAGCGATACAGTTAGCGTCGTATCACGCGTGCATCCAGTTTTACTTCGTGTTCCATTATTGTCTGCCAAGAAGCAGAAGTCCGCGCTCCAGTTTCATAAACCACGAATTGCAGACAAACGCTGTTCGGTTTCGTGAAAGGAACCTTGTGTAATTGTGTGCCATCCCATTGCTAATTCGGTGACTACGTCGGTGACTTGATAAGGTTGAATTGTGATTGAGATCGATAAAGGTTCACGGAAATACCAAGGGAACTGCTTTGTCGTTTGTGCTCCTCGCAAGTTGTCAGTGCAGAACTGGTAAATAGCTGCTTTTGGGATTGACCATTGGAATTAGTAAATTGTAGAGTGCGCTCATTGTTAACATGGATACTCGACGCCGAGCTGAGAATAATTTTCGTAAGTGATACGACAAATTTAACATTTTACTTTACCACATTTGCTTGGTGTTTGGATGGGAGACAAGTAGTGCTGGACGTTCCGGGTTGATCGATGGAAAAATATAAGTCGAGGCATAAATTGCCAATTCATGAGAGTGTCAAAAATATTTGTCCCTTTTTCAATCTTGTGTATTCGAGGTTTTCAGAATCTAAAATATTCAAGATTATTTAATCTCACTGGCTAGAGATAACCGCATACGATGCGATCCGTTCAAAGTAAAATTCCAGTAGAATTTTGCGATCCACTGAACGTATTTATACTTTACAAAGGTACACATATACTGGAAGTTTGGAAGTACTTTATCTTTACGTTCTCGGAACATTGCATTACTTTATTTTTCAATTCTTTTAGAAGCTTGCCAAACGATCTATGATCCTCGACGATTAGTAATAATAACACTGATGTCCTTTCGATCCTAGAACAAATATACTTCTGTACATTCACTGCTACAATATTGATTTCCCTCGATTCTTTTCTTCCTACTATCTTTTCGTACTTTCCCATCAGAGCGTGCCGATAAAAAAAGATTGAAATACTGTACTTCGTGAATGGCATTTGTGTGCAGAGGTAGCTTGCACAACGATGGTATGTACTCGGAGGATGACAGGATACCGTAAATAGCCGGTTATGGACACGCTAATTCCAATAATAATAAAAACTATCGATGCTATGGACTCTTCTAATCTTGATAACAGAAAACATTATATCGCGACATTCTATTCGACATCGTCGAAAAATCGAAGAATTTCTCCGCCGAAAGGCGTCTCGCAAACGTTGGCCGTTATTAATTGATATTCTAGGACAACGAAGCCCCCGGGTAATAGGCTTAACGACTCGAAACGGTTTATTGCGATTGATCTTCTCGCGCATCGCACTTATTCCTTCGCCGTGCATTGTCGTCTAATTAACTTTTTCAACTGTACCATGGAACGTTTTACTCTTGCGAAACGTGTGCTTTTCATGATTGTGTTATTCAATTGATAGTCCGTTCTAATAAACGATAACAGTACGCGTTCCTGGAACATAAATGGGAATATCGGAAATGAAAATGGGTATCCTGTACAACAACTGGAATTAGTGAAAGAAACTTTGAGATGCGAATATTTTTTCGTGAATTGTCACGAAAAAAATACTGAACGCTTTGAAATGACTTAAGAAGGTATCCTATCTTCAAGGCTTCGTGGATGCATTTAATTTTTCAGTCGGATCAGTTAATGCTCATTTACATGCAGTTAAGATCTCACGATGATTCAAACTTCCCCTTTGCCACGGCAGCTTGTGCTATAAATCAAGCAATTTCACGGTGAGATTTCACGATTTGGCTGGTTAAAGGCTCGTTAGATCCATTTTAAATACTAGAGAATTTATTTATAAAATCATTCTTTTTCTACGCATAATAATGTATTCTCTGATTAATTATTTATGGCCGAACCTTTGTACGAAAAGTATTGCTGCACGACGACCAGAATTTTTAGGGACTAAAGAGCGACCACATTACGTGGAGTGAATTTATTTATGATCGGTGGTCCTTCGACATGTAATCAGGCGCCTAATATCGGTTAAAACAAGTGAACAGTTTCCCAAAGCGAATTTTTATGGTAGAAGTCTGGTTTTAAATAGATCAGATAGCAGGCAGCAAGTAGGGTAAGGGAGCCCTGACCATGACTGCGAACAATACGTTACTTCTCAATAGAAGATACGTGGTCTTGTCCTGGACGTTTGCCACGAGGAAGAAAAGCCTATAAGTAAAATTACTTGCTAGCCAACCACTTTGCGTCCGAGCTTGCCCTGGCGAGAATTCTTGCGCGCTGCGACATCTGTGCGAGTCCAGCGTTTCGCAACAAAACAGAGAACAGACGTTTTTGTATCGCAGAACGATTTTCTTCATCCGTTTTCCCAAGTACATACTAAAAAAGAGAACATTTTCAAATAGTAGCTAGTAATTTGATTTTTCCATATATTGTGATAAACATACAGACATGCGTGCTGTAATTTAAGAAATATGCAGCGCCAAGAGTGTTTATAGCAAATCGTTACAAAAGCGATGCAGCACATACGATTGCATGCTTATAGTTATTTTGCAGCCGTCGTTATTCTCAGAAATAATGGAAAGTTAATAAACAGGAAGCGACTGCAGTCGTTGTATAGTAACGTACAATTTGTGATTACATTTAGTTCGACTATGAACGCAATCAGTGTTTGTACTGAAACTGAAATAAAAAACGAAATATATATTTTTCAAGGACTAAATTGTACGTTACGTTGGAGAAATAAATACTATTCGTTAAAACTTTCTTGGGGCAGCAAATCCTTGACCACGTGCAAATATATTCTTTGCACCTGCGTATAGATGTAATTCATCTCTGTACAGAATTAATACTCGAATCTGAAAGTATTGTGAATTCATGTAACACCATTCAATGCACATACTTGAACAATTTGCAAATTCTAGAACAATAATTATTTTCAATCTTCCGAAACTTATGCTCAATCTGTTAACGTTCTACAAAACAAGAACAACATTGTTTTTTACTCTAACAAATGTAATAGATTTAGTAAAAAAAGAAGTGGAGGACTGCATCTTTGCATTACATTGCTTTGCAAATTCAGTCGGTAAGACTGTTTACCCACAGACGACCGAAGGCGGTCGGTGTCGATCGGCTTACTTCGGTCGTAGTCGTTCACGATATCGTGCTGTGTCGCGGCGTTCTGATTCAGTATACCAGTGTCTTTCGCCGCTGTCGTTGAACGCGATTGAGTTCCACGCAAACTGTTTCAGTTACCCAAATTCTTGAAGTGTCGCAATGCTGGATTGAACTGCAAACCTTTTTCCTTAACAAAAGTGCTTATTTTACTTCGTTGTTCTTACCCACGTCGTTGCAACTTGTGAAAAGTTTTGCAGACTGTCGATCTCCGTTATGAGTTCGCGCGTCTGTCTACACACTCCTCCGACTGCCCCCAAAATGGTAAATATAATTGTATATACGTTTACTATTACTAGTCAATATATTTTTTAATTTCTTCGAGTGTATAGCTCGCAACGAAAGCTGCCATGATTTCATCTGAAAATGATAAACTATTTTAAAGAGATAATCTCGTGGCTTAAACTGAATAAAAAGACTAATGTCTCTGTTGTAGGTTTTCAGCTTCTTGTTTATTTTTCTTCTTAGCTCCTGTTTTCTTCTCTTTTTTTCTTAGTCCATTTGTAATGGACTCGCGAGCATGCTAGTGCAAGGTACCCGGCTCTTTGTTAACTTTTTCCATAATGACGTGATGTGTTGCGAGGCATATATACGTACTCATACGCAGATATGTAATTATTTTTCTATCGGTGCTCCACAACCGCTTTATTAGCGATTTAATTTCGTACGTAAGCCGTCACTGTGAGCTCTCTCTCTCTCTATCTACACTTCCTACAGTCCCTGTATTTTTAGTGATATTGGCACGTATCTCTAAACGATATTAGCTGCAAACACATTCAGTGGCAATGTATACAATTCGTTATGGCGTTTGTGAAAAATGATACAAACAGAAGTGTGACTGAAAACATTTTTTCCGTTTTAATTTGATTTGTTTGTCGCATATTTATATGTTGGTTGGCGATTTTCGAATTATTTCTCCAATTAGAACATGCCTTACTTTTGGAACGAAATCGTGATAGATCATTAGAATACATCCTACGAATAAAAAGTACATAATTAGAATAATATCCGAGGAAAATTTTTGCATCGAAATGTATGTCTAATTATGGTTGATTAATTACTCACTTAGATTCCTAATGTATGTACATCCACTACGGGATCGATGTATTTTTTTATTGGCTGTAACTACTCGGCATATAAAAGTAGCGGTTTTTAATTGTTGTCTTTAACTTTTCTTCATGCATATTGAATTTCGATGTCAATAATCGATCTGTGCTTCGTTACACTTGCAATTCGAGGCTAACAGCATTTGTATTATACAACTAATTATTATAATTTCATACCTTTGTGTTATTATTGAATACTCTTCGATATGTTCTGAATGTGTTCATAATTCACGAAGAAAACATCGTCGAAATGTTTGGAGAAGAACACTTATTTTTATACGTGCTTATCTTGAACAGATCTGCGCCGTTTTTTGTGTTTAACAGCAGGCAATCAAGGTCGAATTGGCGGGAACAGTCATGCGAAAAAAAACGTTTTGTGATGGAGTTTACTGATCGTCGAAACAGTTCGAAGTAAATTTTTAGTGTGCTATGCAATTTCGAATCTTTGCGTTGCAAATTATATTTATATTTTACCTTAAAAGCTGCGACATAATAATCGTTGAACTTCTGGCACAGCAGGATAAAATGAATCGATATTACAAATAGTGATGGTAATCGATACTATCGAAAAATTTAAAAAAATATTTCGATGTATCGAAGAATGAAAAGATATTTCGATATTATCGAACAGTAAAAAGATATCTCGATAGCTGCGAAAAATTCGATTATCAAAAAATAGCGAACTTCACTTGTAACAATCAATAATGATAGTGACACATTAATTTTTCTCATTTAATAAATAATTTTGGGTTCACTGATTTTTGCTCGAGACTACTTATTTTGTAACATACCAATGTATTTTTAGCAATGATATATATATGTATGTATATATGTGATCAT
The DNA here is from genome assembly GCA_963583965.1 of Nomada ferruginata. Taxonomy (NCBI): domain Eukaryota; kingdom Metazoa; phylum Arthropoda; class Insecta; order Hymenoptera; family Apidae; genus Nomada; species Nomada ferruginata. The sequence continues at coordinate 13,294,344 of OY757218.1, forward strand.
CTTACAGAGTACATTGTCCGAACGTAACGAAAATACGAACTTGTGAATCACTTTGATTAATGATTACTTCGGAATGGCACGAAAAAGTAGAAACGTTATTTCCCTGTGCGTGCGTGGCTCGATTATATTTAGGGCCTTTGAATCGCGGCGAATCAAAGAGATCGCGGGAAACGTATCATTTGCGTAATAGCGCGTAAATGAAATAGAACGCTGTGCGTACAGCGCCCCCATGATTTAAACTCTGTCAACGACTCACCACTTGTATCAATGACCGTGCAATGTTACAAATGCGAGATCCAAATTCTTTTCAAATGAAATCATACATATATATATACATATTCTTAGTTAGGCCATTCTCTTTTCTTATAGGAAATGCTATTGCTTACAAATGTAAACCAGAGGTTATTCTTTTTAACAAAGCGTTAATGGATTATTTGCTTGCAATAGTTAGGGACTTTACGTTTGGTACGATCGACTTATACTATTGCAATTAGTACAAAAAAACGGGGGAAGTCTATTTGATACGAATCTCAATCGTACGCGATTTCAAACGGGCACCGCGCATGCGTAATGGCGATCGCAGATGACAAAAGCGCGCCGTTTTCACAGTTCAAAATCCTTAATCCTGCTAATAAAGTTATACGCATCTCAACATCGATGCATTGATAAAAATACATTGAATTATCAAAATGGAGTCGGTTTAATGAATTTTTATTGTTTATTTCAGCGCTACTCAGAACCGCTCAACAATCGAGCCTAATGTCCGTATGGTCGACAAGCACTGGACGCAATTCAGTGTTTGGCGCGGAGGGTGGAGCAGTACTCCCCTCCTCGCACTTGCCGATCCACGTACACGTGGCGAGAACACATCTGCGAAACGCTGACGGCCACTGCTTCCACAAGCGGTTCCACGACTGTCAGGTCGGTAGTCTCCCCTTGTCTCTTTGATCTCCTCGCAGTTCATTTCCTCTTTATCTCTTTGCGTGTCGCGCTATATGTTGCGATGTATTGTTTTTTTTCTCTCATTCGCGTCATATCCTCTTATACCTGTATACACGTATAGATACCTACCTTCTGCAATCAGTTTTTCTGTTATATTTTCGATTGCTAAGGATAGTATTGTCCGTGGGTTGGACGGTGGATGCCGGGCCTCTTTGATCTTCTTGTAATGTCACGCATAGCTGCCGTTTTTCGCTTGATTATAAACATTGATCCTTTTATTCTAGTACAGAGGCTACATAGTAATATATAGGTATTAATGTACTTGAAACCAGGAATAATGTATACATATTAAAATATTATAGTAATTCAATGTATTCTACTGATCTGAATTACCTCTCATCCATCGTTTCAAACGATAATCATTAGTATTCTCTGCTCTTCCAAATAGGAAAATAACTGTACGTATGTATATCTTTATTTCCCAATTGAACTCCAACGGCAGAGATCAATTTGCATGTTGCTCGTTTTTATTCGATAAATCGTACTATTGTATTATTGTTTAAAGATGGATTCCACTGTATTAATTCATTACTAAGAAACAGTAAAATGATTCAGATTGAAATTCATAAGGAACCACGACGATATTTATGTATATATAAGAGGTTCGAATATTATGCGCCGATTGTAAAATTCGTCTTCAGAAGCACACATAAAATCAAATGGGATTTGTTTAAACTGAACTACGGCCATTGATAATCTCTGTCCCACAATTATACCAACCGGATAATTATCCTCACGTGTTAATGTTCGTTCCTTCTATCATGAGTTCATTTTACATGAAGTAGGCTCATAGGAAATGCATACATATTAACACCTTACGTTAACAGAACTTGGCACACGAAACAGCATGTATAATCTGTGAATATACGTATATTACGGGTGAATCAAGGAATCAACTTGTCACACATCCTGTGCACAAGGTTACTCGTAATCTAAAAAAAAATGTAAGATATTATTCAACTGATTTCAATGTGGCAAGTTACAAATTAATTTACGGTGTATAAGAAACGAATACGTTTACTCCAAGAATATTTCTAAGAAAGACAAAAGAAAAGAATTTTAACTAGAATTTGTCCGAATATTTTTCTTCATCGACTGTGTAAAAAATTATATTATTTTCTGGTCGGCCAACCGGGTTAGCACAATAGCCGTCTGTGTTGTTCTCTCGTTTGCCAGATTTTCCCACAGGCATATCAATCTATCAAGCAACTTGAATATCCTATGTTACTTCGTGCTAGGCTTTCATTAATTTTCCTTATTATTTGTTTCGTTCAGCGCCCGTTGGTTTTTTAGACCTAGACGCGACTTTTGGCAAGTTGGCTTCGTTGGCACCGACATTGCCATCTACTCTCGGTACGTGTCTTTCTTTCTTTCGTGCTTGTACAAATTGAGCGGCGAGTTATCTGAACGCTGATTACCTTTCTGGATGCATAATTATTTTGAGTGAAATATACCGTTGTCAGTGTACTTCAATACCTTGGCGCGTTGCGATGAAACTGATTCTAACATAATTTTTCACAGTTCTAGTTATACAATAGTAACTTTGTAAAAAATTACGTAATTCCATTCGTTTGCAGCATTTTCAGCTGAACAGAGAGGCAATGTTTGCAAATTCGGTCACTGGAAAAGTAAAAAAAAATGTATTATACATAATGGGTGCACGAAAGTGTACTTACACGTATATGTACTAGCAGAGATACATATGTAAATTAGTGGCAATGCAATACGTATGCGCATACTAATTTTACTTGTGTTAGTTTGCGTATGCATTAGTGTAACATGAACGTGTAATGAACATAGCGGAAGACTGTTCTGTCGACTAACGTAGTCGTATCGCATTACTCGATAATTCTGAATTGGTGAAGTTTCAAATGGTTTGCATAATTGGCCACTATGTTCACGGAAAGCTGTGGCACAAGTTCGCGTATCATTTTCGATTGAGCGTATTTGTACGATCGGCCGCCTCTATTTAATTCATTATCAAAACATCTTTCATTAACAAATACATTTGTATTGTCTGTTTTCTTTCCTTTTTTTTTGCCTGCTATAGTCGAAGATGTCGCAGTCGGGTGATGGCCTTCACACACCGGGTTATCTCTCTTGGAGGAAACTACAGCTCAGCCGAGCAAAACTTAAAGCATCGAGCAAGACGTCTGCCCTACTTTCCGGTTTCGCCATGGTACACGGATGATCTTTATACAGTTTTGCTTACGATTGCTGCAAACAGAAAATTCAATAGATTTATATTTCGATACAATGTTACTAACATATGTATATGGAAGTAATGGAAATAAGCGAGGAACTCATTCCTATATTTCAGATCTGTCTCACAGTTGCATGCTTTCTTGCCTAAAATCTAGATGCCTAAAAAAAATTATACACGTTAATAGAGAGTTCGAACAATTGATTACCCTTGAGCAGACTTCGATATATCATTATATATATATATATTTTGCCGTGTAATAATAAATAGATTTCTTATCACAGGTCGCTATGGTGGAAGTACAGTTGAACTCCGACACGAAAGTACCTTCAGAGATGTTAATCGCCTTCGCTGTGTGCACGACGCTGCTAGTCGCGGTTCATATGTTAGCTCTAATGATATCAACATGTATTCTGCCAAACATTGAGGCTGTGTGCAATCTGCATAGCATAAGCCTGGTACATGAATCACCGCATGAACGATTGCACTGGTACATCGAGGTTGCTTGGGCGTTCTCCACTCTGCTGGGGCTATTATTGTTCCTTTTGGAAATCGCTATACTGTGCTGGGTGAAGTTCTACGACTTTTCGCAAGTGGCCGCTTGGTCGGCCTGCATCGTGTTGATACCGGTGTTAATCATTTTCCTCGCGTTCGCGATACATTTTTATCGGAGCCTGGTCGCTCACAAATACGAAGTCACCGTGTCTGGTATAAGAGAACTGGAGTTACTTAAAGAGCAGATCGAGTCGACTGATGTCGAGGGTAGAAACGGCGTGAATTTGTTACAGACTGCTGGTATGATGCACGTGGTCTGAGAATAGTGAAGCATGATCTGTGTTTCACTTTAAAATGTGATATGCATACCTATAAGACACAGAAGGAACGGTGAATCTCTGATGACGCGCTGCGGTGTTAGTAATTGTATATGTTTTAGATGCAGCTGAAAGAAAAGACAAAAATCAGTTAGTATGATAAGGAAACCTATTGTTCGTACAAGTTCCAGAAGTGACCATTTCTGTATGTAGATTCTGATTGCGAGTCACGTAGGAAAGGTGTATTTCTTTTCTTTTTACGTTCCTCGTGATGATTCTGTTTGCCTACGTGCAATATGTTCGAAAGGAAACATCCGTTTCCGTCTGCAGGCAACATAATAGTTCTTCATATTTATCCCTATCGCGATGAGTGGTACAGTTGTGCAGAAAGTATTGTTCAATGGGAAAAAAGGAAATATCTGTACGCACGAACGTGAAACATTCCCTATATCGCGCAGCGACTTAATCTGTAAAAGCAACAATAATACACGGCGAATCTGTGTCGCTCAAAGAGCAAAAGGAGTCGTGTGTAGAGGTTTATAATTTTTGTTAAATGTGCGTAACTAAACCGCGTTGAATGTACTTATTATAACGTTTGCAAAACGTGTTTCCACCTTGCGCAGCATTATTCGCAGCCCTTCCAACTTTCCCGCCCCTCGTTTTGTTATTCGTTTAATCGTTGTTTTCTCGCGTCCCACGCTCAAGTACCTTTTCAGGGTTTTTTTCTACATGAATATTAAATGCATCGTCGTACCGTTTCCGTTTACATTTATAGTTTACCGTCAAGTTACCGCCGTTGTTAACATAACCGACAAATATAACTGTATATAAATTTTATTGCGAACAGATACTTTATACGTATGTGTGTCGACATAAAGATATAAACATACATAAATAATTTGCGGCACATTTGCGAGAATAAATTATACAGTTTGACATCGACTTGTCTTGCCTTACGTATGTATATTATTTCAAAGGATACGATCATTCCTTTACGAAATTGATTCTAAACAAGGACACGTATTTACAGATACGCAGAAATTTGGGATTATACGTTTTCGTCGTCTTTTGCAAAAACGTTCAATAGGAGTAGGTTCCGTGACTGGATTATCGTCTATATCTTGAGAACATTCATCGAGTTTTGCCAATCTCACCTATGAATCGAACGATATATCGTTATAATTATAATTATAAGAAGTGAATTTTTAGACTTCACTGATTATATTTAGATACCCGTGGGATAGGATATGGCGTTGGATAACGTGCAGCCTGCCGGAAGTCTGCATCTAATATTGTTCCATTTATGAAATGATCACTTTTCCATAAACCACGTTGCTCTTGCCCGGTAACTATATGGTAAAAAATACCATAGCCTTCTTTGTCACCCCGGACAAATTGACCCTCGTATTTGTTACCATTATCTGTAAAATATAGTTCTTGTTGAACTTTTGTATTGAAAAATAACATGAGAAAGGACATAAATATTTTTATAAATTATAATCATTGTCCGATTTTATAAATGGTTCTTCGTTTTCTTTCTATTCGTGAGAAGTGTTATTCGAATTGACTGGAAAAGGGTGCAAGCGGAAGCAATTTGGAAACCTTTAACTAGCATTCCCATGCCATGATAAAGATCATTCTCCCAATCGCCCTCATAATAATCTCCATTACAGTACCACATACGACCATAACCGTGTCGTTTATTTCGACAAAAAGCGCCTTCGTAATAACTGCCGTCTTCGAACCAATTATGCCCAAATCCTTGCTTTTTCCCAGCAAACCATTCGCCAAGATAATGACGACGAATAGTATGGTCTTTTTTCGAAATTTTGCTCAAAGTTCCGCAACCGTGTTTTTTATCATTGTACCAGTGACCTTCGTATAGCCATCCGTTTCTATGAAATTCTTAATTAAATTCAAATCATTTTGAACAAAAACGTTAAAAAGGACGCTTAAAAAAATGAAAATAATTAATGTTAATAATTTTTCAATACTACTTGCTATTATAATTCTATGACAATTATTTTACCTGTCCAACTCTTTACCCCGTCCCTCCTTTATATCTTTCTTCCACTCGCCTATGTAATAACCTTTGAAAGGGTATTTATTTTCAGGTTTAAAAATTGCATGTCGTAAACCATTTCTTATAGAACTTTTTACCTTTGTATCGGTATATGAACTTTTAATAATTTTCAAGAAGGGCATCGTGAAATTTATCTCTTTTTTGAAGATTTCGTTTCGAACATTAAAAGCAGCATCCCTGAGGGTGCTTAATAAATATAGAAATTATTAACGTTTAATTTGCAAAAAAAATAATCCACTCTACGCTCTCTACAGCAACATTTTTAATTGTTTAAAAAACATGGGCACGAGTGAATTGTATAAAATAAAATTTGCTTCGTACACTTCGAATGAAATTATAATTTTTCAAACGACGACATTTTATAACATCTAAATTTAAATGGAGCCAACCAGCACTACTAGTGCCATCTACTACGAAATACGAACTTGCACTCCATAATTAAACGCTCAAAAATAAAATATATTCCTTTTTTTTTTATATATCTCGAAGCGTATGAATAAAACCTATTTTTTTCTTATTAATAACAGACGAAATAAATGTCTAATTTGCTTAAAAACTTGTACAGATATCTGTGTATTCGAATTCGCTTCGAAGTATCTATTTCCGATTCTGATTTAAAATTTTCATGAAAACAAGTATCTCCCGGGAACATTTATAAAAGACGAAAATTCAGTATTAAAATATCTATTGTGACGAAATACTTAATGAAATTTCATTTGTTGCTGTATTCTTGAATAAAGTTAAAGAAATTCCTCGCCGCGGTTACCTACACACGAATTAGAGCGCCCCTACAGTAAAGTTATTTCGCGTTTGGGAAACTTGATGAGACATCAAAGCGTCGCGTCGTATTTTCTGTAAACTGAAAGGTTGGAAAAAAAGTATATTTTCACACGAAAAGATCGCGTGTTTCGTTGAAAACATTGGTTTCATCTATGTCCCCGTGTCAGTGTAGATAATATTTCCATGAATTCGACGATCACAATTGACGACACCGACGAAGAGGTGATTGATTTGGACTCAAGCCAAGATGCCACCGTTACTGACAATGATCAAAGTGAATGTTCGATTAAAAATCATTCACTGTCGAACAACGATGCGAATAATACGGATATAATTAGTGCTAACGATGAATGTAATAAAAGTAGATTTGAATCCGAAATCTCCAATTCATCGTGTACTACATTGAAACCACTTTTTAGGGTTATGTTTCGAGATGAAAGTGTTTCACGGTAAGAAATTGTTTATTTCATGTTCGGATAGCATATATTTGTGTACCTTGAAATTCGCCAGCTATTTTCATATACAAATCTTAATAAATATTTCCGATATTTGGGTTAAGCAATATTATTTGTTTACGTAATGTTTACATAATTTTGAGAATATATGTATGTGACGGAAACGTAATGCATCTCTATGTATATATACAATGTTTCCTTTTTATGCTACTGTACCAACAGAATCGTATCCCCTGTACGTACAAAAATCAAATTCATTGTATTAATGCATAGCGTATTATATCGATCTGCGTACGTATTAATACGTTATTCTTTTTAAGTGATTTTTGGCCTGTCGAGGTTTATTATTGAAGTAAGTTGTATTTCCATTCCCTTTATTGAATTTTTAGGCAATATAGTAAAAGAATAAAAGAGTTTCTAGAAGAATTAGTATCTTCCAAGATTAAAAGTCAAGAAAATGATAATGGTTTAACGTTAGAGGTTTGGGATAACGATAACGATTCTACGAGTCAATCTATTGAAATTGCCGTAGAAAGTGAAGGCGGTCAGAATATAGTATGCGATACACTGTTTACTGTAGATACACAGCCTAAAGTTACGGATGATTTTGATGTTCCAACTTATGGGAAGGTCTGTTTTTCTTATCGTAATTTTCAATATTTCCACGTAGGAAAGATTAATATTAAAGTTCATTCATCTGAATAATTATTAATTATTCCTATGGAACGTTTAATAATGCTATGTATACTATTATAGAAATATGAAAATGTATTTGACAAATTGGAGTCTGATACAAAGCCGAAGAGCGATTACGTGCCGAAGGTTACATGTTTCAACTGTATGGAAAACCATACTTTGAGAGATTGTCCAAATCCGCGTAATTATGCAGCTATAGAGCAAAATAGAAAAAATTTTACTCCTAAGGGTAATTCTAAAAGCCAGAGGTATCATTTGGAGAATGAGCAAAGATTTGGACATATAATTCCTGGTCAATTAAGTAGCAACTTGCGTAAAGCGCTAGGTATCAAAAGTCATGAATTACCTAGACACATATACAGGTAATTAATTTATCTAATCAAATTTCGTGTGACGGTTTATATATAAAAAATGATCTTAATCTTGTTTACACATGAATATATTTTTCTTAGAATGAGGACACTTGGATACCCACCGGGGTGGTTAGAAGAAGCACATATACAACACTCTGGTCTGACGCTATTTAACTCCGATGGTCTAGCAGAGGAAGATCCATATGACGAGCCAGGAGCAGTTTATGAACAGGGAGACAAAGATCAATATGACATAAAAAAGATATATGATTTCCCTGGCTTTAATGTAGCACCACCACCTGGTACTCGTGATGTAAGCAAACAGATAAAAAAGATTATACGAGAGAACAATATATCTTTTCAAATTTAAATTGCTTCAAAATTTGCCAATCGCCAATAGGAACAAGGGCAGTACTGGATGTCGCAGATGCAAGCTATTCATAGTAAACAAGCAATGTTACTGATGTTGAATGGAAAAATGGCGGACGATGGATATAAAAGGAAGAAGCTTAAATTATCTACTAGCACCTCGAAAGATAATTCAATGGCCGAACCTAACGAAATGGAAATAGAAGATGCGGAAGGTGCAGTAGTCATAATCATTCCGTTGGTATTAGACCATAATACAATTGTCAAACATTAATGTTGCAATAATGTATTCTTATTCTATTGCGCAGAGGGTGAGGTACCGTGTTTACCTGTAAATGAATTATTTGTGCCACCATTGCCACAGGAATCTATAATAAAACCACCACAACCACCGTTGCAATTGTCTCAAACAGTATCTGAGGATTCAGATTACCATTCTCAAGAATTGCAATGCGTTCAGTCACCGGTATGTATCGAGTGAAGGGTCTTTTTTAAGGAGTTTTTTTTAGGTAAAGATGATGGTAAAGATTTTATGGTCCGAAACATTACAGAAAAACAATACATCGCTTTCTTCGCGAATGGACTCCCCGTCGTTAAGCGAATTAGAAAGCATGAAAAAACAATTGCTCGTACAACTTCAAGAATCTAACTCGAATGCGGATGCGTCGTCGAAAAATAATTCTTTGAATACGAAAGCAAAATCTGATGTACTACCGCCAAGTAACGAGGGTACTCCGGAATCAAATCGAACTCGTCCCAATGGGGCAAACACAAGTTGTGGTAGTATAAAATCTATCGATTTTGGAACACCTGTATTACAAAGTACATCTCCGTACAGTAAGTTACCAGCGTCTGAAAAATTCTCCAAGAATATTTGTGATTTAATGCATTTCGAAAATCTACCAGATTCCACTGGTAAGTACGAACAAATGACTGGAGTTTTGCAAAAAGTGAGAACTACATTGGCAAAGCTTCATCGAGAATGATTACCGGTTTTTGACTAAATTGCAGAATGTTAAAGAGTTTAAAATTATATTTCATGAACATAGGTTTCGCATATAGGCATAATATAGGGCAATAATTTTAGTTTATTTCACAACCCATACATTTATTCTTTCTTAACATTCATTGCATATATTTGAGATCATAAAACATCTAAAATATTTTGTTTCAAATTATAAATTTGTCATATCTAATTAACAATATTTCTAGAATTTTTCATTATTTCTTTTAGCAAACTAAATTTCGCAGACTTCAAATAATTATTGAATTTATATTAAAATTTGAGATACATCTATAATTAAGCCGACGCATAATTCCGTAATTATATTGGCGAGAGGCCTTGGAGTAAAATACAATCGTCCTTTGATTGGTCTTCCTGTTTGTGTCATGAAAGTGCAAAAAAATTAAATGGTATCTCACTTTTGAAAAGTACAAAGATATAGTATTTTTCTATTAATTAGTAGCACTTTCTCGTAGAATATTACAAATGAATAGACACTGCATAATATTCGACAAAAGAATTCCAGACATCATTTTATTATTGATTAATTTTAAATATTATAAATGATATAAATATTTCGATTAGTGCAGTTCATTTCGAAAGGGGTGAATATTTTTATTGGTATAGTTGAAATCCATGTAAATATTAAAATATAATTTATAAATACATCGTTTGTATAAATGAAGTATATGCATTTAAAACATTTAGTATAAATAAACTTTGTCACGAATATCTATGCAGAATTACATGAATCATTGAACAATTTATTTCCTTTGCATATATGTTAATGACTAGTAGCTTCTTTTCTTTTCTAAGTTCTTTAAATATTCTCCATCTTACAAAATGAATTTGCAAAAGAATTATATCTTGCTATTTTTATGCCTTTTATTTCTCAACAGGAAGATCAATAACAACAAAGAAAATTTACCAATTCTAAACAATTATGTACATATGTAAATAAGAGAAATGTGTTTTTATAATAATGATAACAAAATAATAATAATGGAGGCACTTCAATAATATATTTGAAGTACACTTCTTATTGCCCACAAAAATTTCACCCATTTTGTATTAAAATAAGAGATAAAAACAAGAAGGGGAAGCACTACTAACACTATACATATTAAGATCGATTTTCTGTCTTCTACTTTTTCAAACAGGCTACACATACATACCATTTACCCCATATTAAAGTTATATTTTGTTTTCCTAATCACATGATTTTTTTGTACGTAAAAATTTTCAAAGAGAAATGTATGTATGTAAATATTAGTTTATGCGGTAATTGAATATCACGGACACAGTTCACTTAAAGTGGATGGTTACTTCATATACTATAAATTAATAGCTCCTATGCAGAGGGAAGTGTATATTGTTATTTAGTTGGAAAATGATAATACTGTATTTTTCGGAAACGGAGTAATAGAATTTTAACAATTAGGTATACATACTTGTAACATATCGATCTATTTTTTTATAAACAATAGCAAGTAGATGAAAATAACACAAAGTATAATGCATAATGTTTATTCTGGAATATACCATGAAGGAATGTACAACCGTGGAAGTGATAACTTTATGACCTAAATATTCCATTTCGCATTGAATGCATCAAATCGACGAGCACAATTTTTTTTTTTAATTAGATTCGTACATAAAGTTGTTTGACTACAAATTTAAACATTCACAGTGTTGATACATATATTCACAAGTACTCACTTCTTTTTATAATGACTTTCAAAGAAATTAATTATAATACTGCTATATATGATTTTCCATTCCCAGTATCCCATAAAAAAAGGTATGCTACTATATATATATATATATATATGTGTGTGTGAAACAAAGAGAGTGCTTTAATTCATAGTTTTTTCATGTTATCGTCGTGCGCATTAATGTATCTTTAAAATACTTGAAAAACAATTCGAAAAAAATTAACGAGCCCCTGTAGATCATTTTCTTGAAATTATTTTAATTTATCGTCAAATTCCAGTCTACAAATCTTCAATGAGGTTTTCTTTCAAATATAATATAAATATCGCAATGTAATATCCTTACTGAACTTCAGGTACTTCAGGCTATGTACAATATTATCGAATATCAAAATACGTTCTACACTTTTTTTTGACGCGAAGTAGGCTGAAGTATGATCTCTACAACAACGTGATAAATGTTATTTTATTCCAATTTTATATTTGGCGAAAATTTGCTCGTAAACCTTTCCTTTACACATACACACTTGGCATGTGGTAAGCGTTAGTAAATAAGACTGAGGGAAAAAAGAGTGAGGAAGAGAGAAACAACAGAGCAAAAAGAAATGGAAGGAATGGCTCCATTAATAATGTATAAATATCATATTTTCCAGATTTGCGGCAGAGAAATTACATCTCTGAAATATATTCTAGTGATATCGTATAAATTGAATTAATCAATTAGTAAACCCCTCTCCGCTCCCTCTTTTTTTCATAAGCTCGGCAGATTCTACCATATAAATCTACCCGAAAACATGCGTTTATCGTATTGCACTTCTTATTGCGCTATAGGTGGTGGTGTAGGAGGACCATCGCTCGAATCCTAAAAGTATCGTTTTTGAAATTACTATACGATCGTCAATAAGATTACCAAATTTATATGGCATTAAGTCAAATGGTTTACTACGTACACGTTCGTTATCACGATCTTTAGCAGTATTGTTCCTTAATTGACGAAGAGAGTTTGGTCTTAGGGCGTACATAAGAACGGCGAATGCAATTATTAAGCACGTCATAAAAAAATTTGTGGACGGTGGAACTTCTTGTGGTCCTGGCACTGAAAGATAAATGTTTAATCAGAAATTGGTGATTAGAAAACAATTTATAATTGTAAAGAATTAATAAGAGCACTTACGTCGCGACATACTGAAGCATTCATTGTCGGTGCAATAATTTTGACCCTCTCGCAGCTAGAAAGATAAAATATTTTTTCGTAATTTATTTATTGTTATTTATATCGAACATTATTGAAACAAAATTTCTACTGTAATTTATAATTTTCTATTTAGTTCAGCTCTGCGGCGATTTTTCCTTTAACAACAACAAAAATCCAGCGCCGGTAAAGAATGTAATTTATTATTTCCTGCCTGTGCAAATGTGTAATATCTGCGAAAAGATCAGCAACGTAAAATAAGTTGTTACGAAACTGCTTACAGTTACAGATTTTTCAGAATGGAACAAATACAAATGGTCATACACAATACGCGCATAAGAACTCTGTATTAAACCATTAAATAAAATTAAATCACTGTGAAATAATCGATCGATTATTGTTAGTAGGATGAATAAAAGTATACAAAAATAATTACACAATAGTAATAACAAAAATAGTTGTGTATTGTAATTTACTGTGCGATACTAAGCATTTGAATTTTTACGTCAGCGGTAAACAAGATATCTGTAATACTCTTCGCCCCTAAATATGAAATTACATTATTCAAATAAATTAAAACCGGTGCATGACGTGTATCGATCAATTTGGATCAAAAGATACACGACCAAAAAAGATCGTTTCCAACGATAGAATCGAGCGTCGTGACTTACAATAGAAAGTAGACGTTGCATAGCCAGTTTATGGCTCCATATGCATTCGCACAGGTCGAATCCTCCATCGGCCATCGTGGAATCTATGTATACCTGAAATCGCAATAATGGTTACGATACAAATGCACTATGTGCAAATAAGCGCACGTTTTTACGCTATCGCAGTTGTAATTAGGCATATGTTATAACAAATTATTCAAGCCGCGTGTACGAATCTACTCTATACATACGTAAGTAATGTATTATAAGTGTATTCATTGTGTGACGCATTTATTGGGCACAAATTAATCCGAAGTGGTAGATGATTTACTCGTTTGAAGCATAATAACGAAACGACTATCAAAATCGGAAGGAAGTACTATATTTGTACTTATCGTAATTGTATTAAGCATTAAATAGAATTCTCGAACATGGTCTTGCTTAGCATACATACTGTTACGATTAACGGTAACATACATAGATGGTGGAACAAATTTACGACCACTACGGCCGCATGAAAAACTTCCAGCATATTATCGTAATATATTGGAATGGTTTATCGCAATACATATTGCTGTACATGTTACATAAAAATTTGGATGATATTCGCATTATTATTTGTTGGTTCATACTTCGCATAGCATGATAGCATTCAGCACCGTGGGTTGAAATTGATAAAAACATTTTCTATACGTTTTTGGGAAATTCGTTGCATGCCAAATACATAACTCGCGTATAGTTCGACGATTCCGTCGGTTTAAAAAGTTACGTGGAATATATACATATTATTCTACCTCTTGAAACTATTTTAACAATTTTAAGCAGTAAGTCAAATCGGGACACGAAGACATTATTTTACATTCAATATGTACACGAAACTATACATATATTTACTACACCAAGTCCGCTCAATAGTACAATACCATAATTAGGATGGAATTTACTTTCATAGAATAAAGGGCTAATAAGGATGTGGATAATGACGGAATAATCGAAAAGAACGAATTTAAGGCAACCATTAGCAGGCCAAATGCTTGCCCGTAATTAGTTGGCATTACCGCCAAATGAGAAAATACTGTAGAACAAACGAACGACAATCGCGATGAACAAGAACCATTTAATCTTGAAACAGATTTATCTACACCGTGCATTGTACTGCAATTAGAAGGATGCGTAAAACGATTACCTGTTTATAGCTCCAGTATTTAACACTGCAACAAAATAGGGGCCTACACTGTATTTAGTACACTGGACACGAATCAGCCATTACGTTCGTCCTGTTGTATCTCGAATGTTGCAGTCGAACGATCTAGCTGAAATTTCATTGGTGCACTCCATGGTTATGCATTCTATAGCGATTTGGAGCTTGACAATTGGTTGCTGCACCAAATCGTTGCACAATGCTCCAATTGCACTTTGTAAATATAATTTTTACTTCTTTGAACTGTAATCGCATTAAATTATTAACAAAAATTATTGTATAGCGGGTGGTGGTTGTACGACACAAAAATGTCGATGTTCTTTGATGCTTCATATCTTTTATTTGCATTTTACATACATACTGCATTTTATATTTGATATATCTTACATAATGGTTTTACAAACGTATATACAAATAATGCAATATTATAATACGGTAAAAGAATATTCGAAGGGAAAATACAGTACATCTGTTTGGTGTATTTCAATACGAAGAACTTCATGAATAATTTATTCTGATCGAAAGATTTATTAATGAACTGATGCCGTGCAATTGCGTGTTAAATTATCCCAACTCCAAATCTTGAATCTGAAATAGAACGATTACATAGCATAAAAATTGAAAGACATGTTGTACCAATCATATGTATATAAAAGTAATAATACGTACTTCTTGAACTTTTTGCATTTCTTGCGTTAATAAATTGTCCAAGATTTCTTGAAATCGTTGTCTCAACTTAACGTTTTCGATATTAGCAATTTCAAGTTCTTGCTGTTGCCTTCTTTGCCGCAATTCAGCTAATTCCGCGTGTAGGGTCGCAACACGAGTTTGCAACGAATCTATGATAGGTAAACATGAATCAGTTATCGAAATATAAATAAATATTACAATAACAGGTGTAAAGAGTAATACCCTTTGATGGTGCAGCAGACGGCGATTCAGAGAAGCTTTCTGAAATGATGTATTCGGAATGGAATTGTTCAACTTTCGATACTTTTGACGAAGATGGATCTTCTGCTTTTTCTTGTTCCGTTTCTATATTATCATTTTGAAACATTTCTTTACTGAATTCCGTAACGAGGTTACTATTTGTTGTCGCGTTATTGTTAGATCTTTCTGAATATGTGGCCTGCATAGAATTTGAATCTGACACTCTACTATCCGCAGAAAGTCGACTATTTTCGTCCAATTCCATGACATTTATATTCGCTTCCTCGTCATCTTCTTCGCTATCGCTTACAGCTTCGCCAAATATATCGTGCTCAGCTGAAAATTAAACATAGAGATCCTTTTAACTTAACATTCGATATATATTTATTTCTATATCTTTTACTATAACACCTACCAACATCGAGGCTTTGAGAAGTATTGCCATTAATACTTTCTCTTTTAGTCTTCACTGTGCCAGACGATGATACTTTACTTGGCTTTGTTTGATCCTCATCTTCGCATATTACCTCCCATTTTACATTCACCGCATCATTGTCTACCCTTAATAAACGTTTAACTTCCTTTTCAATTTCTGGAGCTTCTACATATTTTTTCTTCAAAGTTTTTCTAAATCTCCTACGTCTCACGTTTTTAGTAGGTGGGGTAATACCGTGCGGCCACAAAAATTTTTTATCCACTTTATTAGGATCCTTTTTCTTCTGCCTAACTGGAGACTCTTCGTCCGTGGTAGTGTGATCGTCTTCTTCCTTACAAATTAACATCTACAAATAATATATTATAATGGATTAATAGGAGTACAAGTTACATCCAATTAAAGCTATATAATATAACTTTACCTGACATATGTCAGCAGTTTTATAAAAACTTTTATTGTCGATGGTCTTTAAGGATTCCACAATTGTCGGCAAGTCAACAACCTGAATTTATAATACTTTGTATATTATAGTATCGAACAATAACATTCATGCACGAATATGGGTGAATATGATTAAGTTTACCTTGCCGTGAAACAACCAATGATCAAATCTAGCCTCGCCGTAACGCATATCGTCTTCCAGTTTTATACTTAGCCTATCCTTCAATGGCAGTCCATTGCGTAACGTTTCTCGTAAAACTCGCGACGGTTCCTTTAAAAATTAAATCATTTGTCATAATGACATTTGACATTGTGGTGCGCTTCATAACCTCAAAATTCGAAGTGTACATCTGAAGTGATAAACGTTACCGGTGGTAGACGTAGAATATATTGACTTTCCAATTCTACTCGAGGCTCGCTACGGCTTTTATAATCGACAGTATTCGGATGACGATTCATGTTTATCTAAACACTGCTTTCTAAATTAATTACAATCAAAGTAACACGATACGCTCGAAGACTTTCATTTAGCAGGGGGGAAATTTCCACTCTGTATTTAGTAATTATCTCACGTTTTTAATGCATTATGATTGACATTTGTGTTCGAACAGTCTATAAATGATAAACTAAATCTACGGATAATAAAGAAATTGTAAAAACGTAAATAACAACTTTCCTGAGATGCAAAAAATGCTATGCAAATACTGACAACTTCACTGAAGTAAGCGTAAGATGAATGAACACGTTGAAGTCCGGTGCACTTTATAGTAGATAATATAATAAGGACGAATAAACAATTAAATATAGACAGACACAACACTTACGATATTTAAAAAAAAATCTGACGTAAATAATTTGCTTATTTAATTAATTAAATTTCAAACATTTGGGAAAATAGGTTTTCACTGATAATGACGTCAGTTATGACGTATGACTAGCCACTGTTCGGTTTGTTCAATCGTAAAGAATATAAGATTGCGTTTCTTTTAGATTTCGCTTTAGTTCTTCTTTGAACGCAAACGTTTGCACGTACACGTTTTGATGGTGATTTATAACACGTATATTTAACAAGTGCGTCGTGTCTTGTAAAGAAAAAAAAATCAATTACTATACTATCCATTTTACTAGTGCTACGTAACATGTGAAGTTTACACATGGGCATCAATAAGTTGCGGTAAATAAGACTGTAGTTACGATTCACAAAACCAATTGGATACAAATTAATCAATTCGTACAGTGTGCACAATTATGTTATCGAGCAACGCAACGATATTTCGATTTATCTTCGTTTTATAAACGATATCGGCGATATCATTGCGCACTTGCATCAATAATTTTGATCCATCGAAGCATTATTTACGCGCATAATTCCCGCGATTCTTACCGATAGATAAAAAGTTTGCATATACATCGTAATGTGGCGTTTAAAAAATATCTACACGATAAGCTTAAACGATACGTTGAATTTTGTCTTATTATTAAATATTTCATTGATCAATTGAATAATGAATTTGATTGGATCGCATTAATGTGCATATGTAATTGTTTCGTTTGCCGCAATAGAGAGATCATGGTAGCAATATATCCAGGGGACAATTCTCGTTCGTTAAAATGTTCACGCCTCGTCGCTTCTGCATTAATAATAATAATAGATAATGCGACTGCGATATCTTATGCGTCGTACGTTTTCATTCTGAATAACTTAGCAGGTCCATAACAGTAAGTGATCAATAGAACATCAGACTTCGCGCTCGCGCTGTCGCACTTTTCACGACGTCCATGTATGTCCGCCGTTTTCTTTGCTTCGAATGTTTGTTATATCACATCAGTGAAAAATCACTTAATCCGCAGAGTGTTTGCACAGGACACTCTCTATCATATATGTAAATGGTGGGCAATAACATTCGCTTCCTCATTCGTTGCACATTAACGTAACTTCTTTTCCTGCGATTAATCACATCGTAACACACGATTATTGACTGGGAAAGCAATTGTTTCGAGATCAGGTATGTTGTAATACACTTTACATAATATCTTTATATTCTATTTGTAGATAATGTTTCGCGATGATAAAATTTATCGATATAATCTTCGAGGACATGATGAATGACGATACCATTTGGATGCATTTGACGGATGACCTTAAGCTTTTGTTTTTCTTGTCTATTATTTTCTCGCATGTAGGTAATGCCTGTTTTCCGCTAGACTTGTTTTCCAAAGAAATACGTAATTTATAAGTAGACAATTAGATACTTAACTATCGTTACATAGCATTTCAGGATGACATGCATAACAAACTGCGTACCTTATTATGATTTCAGGCATTTTGTTTTTTTTTATTTTAGTGATTACTTTCAGTTAAAGTGTGCATGCCTTGTTATACATGCTTATATGTGCATACGCATTTATTTATTTGCATACATATATGATGTGTGTGTGTGTATGCGTGTGTTGGGCTCAGAAGCCAATCAGTGTAAGTCCAACTTTTCTTAAACATGAGTTTCATAGTTCAAAAACCTCTTTGTTGCTAAATCTTTCAGTTCATCAATCAATTAACTCTCTATTTTCATACGCAAGCAATAGATGACGTTATTAACATTGCCATTTTTTTCCAAGTAATTTGTAAAAAGCTTATTTATCTCGGTTTGAATGGTAATGGACTTACACTGACTGGCTTCTGAACCCTCCATATATACATATACGTGTATATATGTATTCATTTCCAGCTTATTAATATTTATGCTATAAAAGATATATCCGCTTGAAGTTTTATATTACAATAATTTGTTGCTCGTTTGTAATTGTATAATATATCTTTATTACAATAGATCCATAATGATTTCCCAACCGATTGTGGTTCCGGGGGGTGAACAACGATCGCAATCAGAAAGTCATTCAATGTCTGTTGGGAGTACCTCAGATTCATTCAAGACTATGACGCCACCGAACGTTAGCAGGTCGCTTAGTAATCGTAAGTAGGAAACATAATTTTTGTTACATTAGAATTAAATGTATATGCAAAGGTTTAAGGGATACATGTTAGTGGGTGAAGTAAGGTAAATTGTCAAAGAACATTATTTATAGACATTAATGTAGCCATATGTGTATGTAATAAATATATGACAATTGTATTACACAATTGCTTTAAAGTAATACAAATAATAGAATGGTTCTTTTGTATTACAGTTTAATAAATACATTAAACAAAATACATTTTTTGTATATATGTCACTGACAAATTATGTAATTTCAATATTCTTTATTTTCAATTATAGCTCGTAGGATTTTCTTATGGAGTAGTACTTGAATATTGCACACAGACACACACAGACACGTACACGTGCATACACACGCAAAATGTGTTACTAATTAAGAATATTTATTTTCATAGTTTTTGTTTGCTAGTATTATAGCAAGTAATTGTATTACAAATAATTACCATTTAAAGGTATTAGTGACAGTGGATATGGTACATTACCAAGTAAGCTAGGTGGGCCTATTAATATGTATTGTGTGTGTACAGTAGTAAACCTTGTATTAGAATCACAGAAATCAATAAGTAGATGTGTGTATAGAAAGGTGTATAATATTCTATTTTCAGATTATACATATTAGTGTTTTATCGTTTAAAGTAATATGTTGTATCGTCATGTTCTGTTATCAAAGTCGATCATAGATTGTTAAACATCTAATACATGAATCAGCCTCATTTATCAAACAACATAATATCCATCCAGATCATTATACTAAACAAACAGATAATTTGTTTTATTAAAATTATTAAAGTACTTTCTTATTAGGTATATTAGATTAACATAATACATCCATGCTGTTAGCACATGTTTCACTTCTTTAGAATATCATATAATGTAAGAAATGTCTGTTAAGGATCATAATACCAAACGCATGAAAGATTTCATGATACTTTATTTTAGTGCGTAAGATGCATGTATTAACAATGAAGTTTATTGTTATATATCTGCTTTGTAGTCTGTAATAGTTTCATGTAACAAGTTTTATTTGAAACTGTATGTTCCAGTGGTAGAGAAAATGTAGTACGTATTCAAGCGATATTTTCTTTTTTATGCATGAAAGTTTTGCAGCAAATTTATATGTCTCTGCATGTTAGGCAGAATGCGTACGTTTATTGGAATGCTTAAGTTTCTTTGCTTTCACAACTTAATAAATCCAATATATTGTTGAATCTACATTGTATATAATTATACGTTACTCCAAATACTATTTTTGAGAATTAATGTCATTAGCAATTCACAATTAGTAATACTACAAACAGATTTATTCTTTAGAATGCAATGCGATAAAACTTAATCTTAGGATGTTCACTGTTGGATAGATTTTAGATTGAGAATTTAAAGATCTTGAGATTTCAAAAGATAGATATATACATAAATTTTAAATAAATACATATCTTCGCAAAGTGTTGTAAAGGCATTGGTAAATAGCGATTCTGACTGAAAATAAAACTAAATATATAGAACCAGTGGATCAGCAACTTCGACGAAGCAGTGTTCAAGTTCAATCTGCAACATTACCTAAACTTCCGTCAACAGAGTCCCTATCGACAAGCGTAAATTTTGCAACCGCTGCACCTCCACTATCTCCAGGTATAAATATAAAGTTACATTAATATCATAATTGGGCGATAATAAAAAAATTTGCCAGGTGCTTCTTAACATTTATGTATATTAATACCATTCCTTACTCGTTAAAGTAGTTAAAATTAGCTGTAAGGAACTGCATTTTTTTCTTATTTCCAGTTTGGCTTACATTTTCGTTTTATATTATGCATATATTATTACGATCTGTAATATCCGAAATGTACTCTTTGTATACTGTATAGTCTCCTTTGGCTGGACAGAATTATGAAATCTGTGTATTAAATAGATAATTATAAATATAAATGATAAAACATATAATATGTTTGTATAATAATTATGTACAAAACTTATAGTTTATAAGCACTGCATACAATTCTCTTTTTACTGTTTACCTAACTTCCAATGAAATGAAATACATATGGAGTTTTGTACGAAATGCAATTTTCGAGTTTCAAAAATAAAATAAGGAATGTAGAATTCCAATATAGAAAGTTGCTAACTGCATAATGGATTATGTTAATAAAATTTTCTGTGTAAAATTACAAATAAATCGCCTCCTATTTATAAAAGTTTATAAGGCTTTCAATATAAAATTCCCTTAAGTAGGGCATTAAGCTCAACGTGATAAGCTTGTTATGAGAATGATTTAAGCTTCGTTATATTTAAGGCTTCCTATTTTAATTAATTGTAATTAAAAAAGTGTGCCAAAATTGTTGGCCACTTTTACAACTTGCGATAGTTTCACATAATTCGTACGTTCCATTATTCAGCTTGGAGTAAGTGCTATCATTTCCATATTTTAATCGTCTCACAAATAGAATCTTAATACTAGAAAGTGAAAATCAACTTTTCATATAAATCATTCAATCATTGAATATCGATTCATATTAATTTTATTTAACATATGATATTTTGTGCCATGAAAATGTGTATACCTATAATGATTTTGGCAAATAGGTATAATTTTTGTTCTGAATAACTATTTAATATTTTTAGTAATGATACTTTTAAGTACTAACATGTTTTAAACGATCATAATATTATTTATATTTAATATGTATTATTTAAATTATAGTTAGGCAAATAATTGTTGAATGATTCATTTGTTATAGGATCAACTGCAATGGGGGAAGCTAATCAAAAAACAGATAATACATCCGACAAGGTACAAAAGAAATGATTCGAGGATATTTGCTTACTGTATTTAACTACCTTGTAATATTATTTTATTTCATTTGCATCTAACTTTTTATCCAATTTTTAGTCTTTAGATTCTTGCAAATTAACAAGAAAAGAATCGTACAAGGCACAGCGAAAAAATTATCGAATGGAAAAGAAACGAGTTGCCAATGAGCTTTTAAGTTCATTCAAGGATCCAACTGTTATTGTGATGACTGATTGGCTCAAAGTTCGTGGTACTTTAAAGGGTTGGACGAAGCTGTGGTGCATCCTGAAACCCGGTTTACTACTACTATACAAAAGCCCAAAGACAAAAGTGCCCATCTATATTATTTTTAATGCGAATATTTGTTTGTTTCATTCAAAGTTATGCCCGCATAATTATTACAGAGCAATCATTGGGTTGGAACAGTTTTACTTAATACATGTCAAGTGATAGAACGCCCGAGCAAAAAGGATGGATTCTGCTTCAAACTGTTTCATCCTTTGGAACAATCGATATGGGCACCGCGAGGTCCAGAAAAAGAAGCTATTGGTAAATAACGAATTTTTAATGTATTATTTAAGATGTACATTTTCTGTTATTATTGTAAATATTCTTCCAGGTGCAGTTGTACAACCTTTACCAACTTCTTACTTAATATTTAGAGCCCCGTCACAGGCAGCCGGTAAATGTTGGTTGGACGCCCTCGAACTGTCTCTACGTTGCTCTTCTTTGATAGTACGCTCGACAAGTGCATTGCCACGCGCACTACCACACGATACCACAACCACTCACGAAACACAATGGAGCGAAGCAGATTATGAAAAACATTTCGACGATCATGGTAAGCATTTTAGTAGATAGTATAAAACTATCTTCTTTTTTCGTTTAAAAAATATGTACTTTACATGAGGAACCAACATTTCTTCGTTAACGTTCGTCACATAATTAACTTCAGTAGAAAGGACCGTTCAGAAAAAATACTTAGTTAAGTTTCGCTCTTTCACGTTATTGGTATTAATTATATCATTATTACTGTTCCCTTCCCGACATTTATGACCTTGAATACTTGCCTTGGATATCCACAGTACGCTTATCTAATTATGCTCCTCGATCACCTACAACACCCCAAAGACGTTTGTTATCGTGCCCTCAGCCTTTCACACCCTCCATACCAAATGATCCTAAAAGCATCTGCCCTTCGCCAACACCAATGTTTCAACAATTATACCACGCAGTCGCATATTGGGACAAACAATTTCGCGATAGATCGCCAACACCCGCCACAGATACAGAGATTATTTTCTCTTCAAATTCTGTTGATGGATTAGACGATGGAGATGTTTATTCTCATTTTGAATCATCTATCTCGAAACCTATTCAATCTTCAAGTCGACGCATGACTGTCCCCTCAGTACATGTCCTCGAGTATGACACCCTAAACGTAGTAACGCTAGATCCTATGCACTCCTCACATACAGACCTGGACGACATTAGTCAACCAGAGAATGGAGTAGCGGCTGATGCAGAGATCAGTGCCTCGGATAGTGAATCAGAAGGGTCGGCTAAGGAAGACCAGCTGGAAACAATTAATGAAACTCCTTACGTCGCGAATGAACAGGAAATCCTTGGAGCGGTAAAACTAATTATATTGCTGTTTTATAACATTGTGTTCGTAATAATTTTGAATTCATTTTCGATATACATAGGCTGGCGAAGTGGTCACGGAATTACAGGAAGAACAGAAATCTTTAATATGGTTTTTGATGAAGCAAGTTCGTCCAGGCATGGATTTATCAAAGGTGGTCTTACCGACCTTTATTTTAGAACCACGTTCATTTCTGGAAAAGTTGGCTGATTCTTATTATCATGCAGATATACTATCTCGGTGAGTATACGTTTATAAATTTTGTAAAACGCTCGTGGAAATGTAGTAGTGTGAAGATTTTTTCTTTCCCTTTTTACAGAGCAGTAATGGAAGACGACGCACTTCTACGCATGGAAGGTGTCGTTAAGTGGTATTTATCTGGATTTTATAAAAAGCCTCAGGGTTTAAAGAAACCGTATAACCCACTTTTGGGTGAAACTTTTCGCTGTTATTGGCAGCATCCTAATGGTTCAAGAACTTTTTATATAGCTGAACAGGTGAAATCTATTACTTTTTATTATTTCCGATAGTGCACGATTTTTATTGCTGGCACTTATTTACAAAGATCGCTTTAACTTCTGTAGCTGTCCCATCATCCGCCTATATCAGGGTTCTATGTTACAAATCGACAAGATGGATTTACTATTAGTGCTACAATTATTGCTAAATCTAAATTTTACGGTAAGTATCCCAGTTTTTATTCCCTAAAAAAGAAGCTTGTTAAACCAGTGATCATATGTTAAAAACCTTGGATTTTCATTCAGGAAATTCAACATCGGCGGTCCTAGACGGTGTTGCAATATTGACAATGTTACCCCGAGGAGAAGATTATACAATGACTATACCCTACGCTCACTGTAAAGGTATTCTTATGGGAACTTTGTCTATGGAATTGGGTGGTAAAGTTCATATAAATTGCGAGAAAACTGGTTATCATACTGAACTAGAATTTAAGCTTAAGGTAACACAAAGATATACATATAAAATAAAATTAATAAATGCGAAGTTAATTATTTATTTTTTTAATAGCCATTTCTTGCCGGCGTAGAACAAATGAATCAAGTTGCAGGAGCAATTCGTCTTGGAAAGCAAACTCTTGCTACGATATCAGGGTATTGGGACGGTCAAATATTAATTGTTGATAAAAGACTTGCTCAGCAAGAAAGTGTGCTTTTCAATCCAACCGCAGAAGTACGCGAGGAACGATTGAAAAAGTATACCGTACCTTTGGAACACCAAGGTTCATGGGAAAGTGAGAAATTGTGGTATGACGTAACGCAGGCAATTAATCGAGATGATCAGGTTACTGCTACCGAGGCGAAAACTCACTTGGAAGAAGCGCAGAGAGAGCGTGCCAAGGAACGAAAGCTTAAAGGACAAGAATGGATACCTAAACATTTTGTTCAGGTATTAAAGGGGAAGAAATGAAAAAAAAACAAATATTTTTTAACGTTGAAATTTTGATTTTTCTTTGTACTTTCAATAGGATATTATAACGGGTAACTGGGTTTATCGACACGCAGATGTTCGACCGTGGGACCCCCGCAATGATGTTGTGCAATATGAACAAGATTATATCGTGCGTACGAAAACTAGACACAAGACACCAATCATGCGTGCCGGGAGTATTGTCTCTGCTGATCCCCAAACACAGGTATAGAAAAAAACGATTAATTGCATGCTGGTAGTTATTATACCCGCGTGCTAACTAAATTTTGATTTTTTTCATTTACCAATCCAACATATTCTATATTTGCTTAAATTTTGTTAACCATTACATATTACAACTATATTGGAATACTTGCAAATACTTTCGTCACAGTACAGATTTAGTTTCATTTATGTGAAAAAAATAGCTGTTTTTAAAAGTAATTTATATTACAGGTTCCACTCCTTCAAGCCGAGTCACGTTCCTCACTCTCTGTATTAAAATCTTCCAAGCGACAATTGTCTAATAATTTACCATTAACAGAGGCAGCTCACGATTCGGGAAGTTCCTCCGCGGAGGTACACTCGGACTCTAGTCAATCAGTAGGTAAAAGAAAACGCTCTACTGCAAGGTAAGAGTTTTATCCTATATTAGCCTATCGATTATCGGGGTCTATATAAATAATTTTCACAAAGAAGATGCCCTTCTATTTTCAGCATAATAGATGTTATTAAAGAAGTAGAAAGACAAATGTTACAATATGGCGATAAGCTTAATCGCATACAACATATACTAGAGCAACTTGCTATAAAACAAAGAGAGCAAGGTGAACAACATCATACTATAAATATGTTTAAAAGCTTCATAGACACGATTCTTGTTATTGTAATTGTTTTCTCTGTACAATACTTTATAAAAATATGGAGCGACGAACCCAGCGGAGGTTGAAGACGTTGGTGACGAGATCGTAGTATACAGTGTATGTTATTTATCGTGTCTCAATTCGAATTATCAGCTTTTATGTAAAAAGCCTTAAGAAGGAGAAATCCCGATATTTAACGTATCTAATTTACACGTGTTCTTGGGTAGAGGCAATAAAACACGTCGTTCTTAGTAGAACATCGCTAATAACAAAAAATAAAAAAGGACAAAAAATGGCAAAGGTTTTAAGGAATATATCCGCAATGAAAGTGCAATCTTATTTCACTGATAGTCTTCGCATTTTAGTTAACTTTTCATAAGACAATACATTTTTTTAATGTATAAGTACAGGGTTGATTTTCTAGTGATTTAATGCAACCTTTAGTCTTCGTTGAAATGGCCCCGGAACAGCAATGTACTATACAAGGTAAAGGGATTGAATTTCTTTGAGCTTATCGTGTATATATAATACTTTGTGCTAGTGCACGATATATATAATTATATATTTATTCAGAGATTCTAATCATGTTGTAGTGTTCACTGCAGGCGCTCAATAGTAAAATGTATTGATAATACTAAGTTATATCAATATACGTTACTATTTTGATTATCGTGGGATTATGACAACCACAAAACGAAAAAGGCTAATTGCAGTTCGAAATTAAATAATAGATCGATCTTAAACTAGTTATGAAGATATCGTAACTAGGAAATATTATTAACCGGGCATCAGAATTGAAAATATTTGGTGCGTGTAATATTAAGCACAAATTTTATTACATTCAATATGGCCGTGTCACTGTTTATATGTAGAAAATTCTGTCTTAATATTGTTTTATAATTAAAAAATATTGTTTCAAATGATTAGGAATAGTATCAGAATTTTATTGAAATTTGTTATGTATTTCTTGTCCGTTTAAGTGTATATTATTTACAAAGTTTAACTTTCCATCTTTTCAATGAACTATACACTCTTCTAATAAGAACATGTTATCACAGTAATTTTTGATGCTCAAACAACATTTTATCGAATATTTTCCGACTAAATAATATGTCGTATCAAGTTAAACAAAATTGACAATATATGTATACAATAGCTATATTATTAATGCTTCTATATTCGTTTAAATATCCAATTTGGATCCTTACATTATTATATTAAGTCAGGATAAAACATTTTAATAGCAATCAATATTTAATTTTGACGATGAAATTACATAACAATATACATTAATGTTTTTTTAATACATTTTATTATTTAAAAGCTTCCCGTAAAATATTTTGTTGTTGTTGAGCATAGTATGCTTATTTTAATAGAATGAAAAATGGAAATGGTATTTGTTTCGTAAGATTAGACGTTAATATTGCCTACATTACATAAATTCCCGAAATCATCAGGATATTTTATACAAATTTATTAACAAAAATTATTTGCCTTTTTAAAAAATGTTAAAAGCATTAGATAATATACATTCCTTACTTATTAATATCTTGCGTAATAATTGGATGTTTTATATTTTCCAGACCACTGCAATTAGCCTGTAAGTTCTACTTTTAATTTTTTCAACAATTTGCGTAATTATTCACACAAATATATATTACATAAAATATTATATAAATTCTTGTAATTATTAAACTATGAAATGTTATATTTAATTTAAATTTATTTAGACGATATTTATTATAAATATTATCATTCAGTTATAGTCTTACCGTACACTGTACACTATATTTGGCACAAAAATTTGAACGTGTTCTATTTCTCTTATTTTTAATGCTTAATTCCTTTCATACGAAATGATTCTTCTCTATAATAATAAATTGCTTTCAAATATTTGGCCATAGGAAAAGTTAGAATTAAATAGAAAACCATAAGTGTACTGTTATTTGTTAAATATTATTTTTTCTAATGTTTATTATTTGTTAAATATTTTCTGTAGAGCACCTAATATTTTTATGTCGCAATTAACTTAAGTTGTATAGTTTATAATACAGTCAACATTAAAAATTAAACAACAAGAAGTCATTCTGGAAATTCTTCTGTTATAAATCGCGAACATACATATATTTTATATGTTTAAAAATATTACGTAAATGGCTATTTAAAATATGTTCTTTTCAGATCTAACATCTTTTTTATTTATCATTTAAATTAAGAACAAATCGATATGTAATTATAATATTATGAACGAATAAAGAACATATTGAAAAATTATCTTTATGAATCAATATGTTTGATATGTATAATGCAAAACTAAAAATAGCATGTATAAAATATTCGTTTTTTATTTTTAACGAGTCTAAAAGAAATATAAATAGTGAAGTTGTTTTTCATTAACTAATATATTCAGTTACAAATTTCAATATTCGGCAGTATATAAATTTTTAAAGTAATAGCGTTCAGGTCATTGGCATTACCCAGGACAGTAATTCTATCTGGAATAAAATGGATACTAATAATCCATATAAATCGTGTAAGATACTAATTAGTACAAGGTTATCTTTTCTTGTACTAAATACAAAAACCGTCTGTTTAAAATTAAAATTTGTTTTATTATGTTTCCATTATATCTGTTAATTATACTATTTTCATAATTTATCCCTTAGATGGTCATATTTCAATAACACCACAGATGCTTCGTAAGACTGTTAAAAAATTACAGTTGCGAAGAGCTTATGTTCCTTTAAATTTAATCAGTGAATATTTTCGTCGGGCCTATCCAGTACAACGTAATATAATCAAATTTAACGAAGACTTGGAAAAAAGATTGGATTGCGCTGTGCGTGTTGGGCTGTTATTGAAACACTCAGAAAATGCATATTATCTACCTACCCTTAGAGAAGAAGCAAATGCACTCAAAGCAGCCTTCACTGCATTTTGGAAAGCATATAAAAATGTAATAAAACGATTTTAATTGATGTCCTTACAATTTTATTCATAATTATAAAAATATACTTTATATACATTTTTTAGTATACCAAGATCTGTGCTGTACCACCCAGGAATCAGAATAAAAATTGTTCCATGACAAAACGAAAATATAGGCGTGTAAAATTCAACAAAAGTAATAACAAATGAGAAGTACTTTAATACAAGAAGTGGTGCACACATTTTTAGTATATTATTTCATACTAGATAATACTTAATTTAATCTTTATGAAGTCATTATGTAAAAAGTACGTAACATTTTAGAAAATATTAAGTGCCCAATTAAAGCTTGTTAAATACTATTGAATGTGTTTAAAAGTTAAGTAATGAAAAATAATTATTTACATCGTGAAATGCTGGTTCATTTGAATCTTCGTCAGCAGTGAAATATTCATCAGCAGTGAAATATTCACCATCATTTTTATCTGCATTTTTAGAAGACTTTGATCGTTTCGACCTTCTTTTTGGTTTCTTCGGAACATTCGTTTCGTCTTGCAATAATAACAATGGAAACAATGATTTCACCTTTGATAAAAACATAGTAAGAAATGCCAAGAAATTTGGTGATACTTGAAAGAAATCATTTATGTACTTTTCAATGTCTACGTGCGCTTTAAACTTGTTACTCAAATTGTACAATAATGTACCATGAAACAAATTAGCAACTTTAGGTTGCTGATAGGGCTGTCCTAAAAGAGCATTCAAATTCATAGCATGTCTCAGACAATGCTGAAATTCTGCAAACATATGAACTACAGTTTTATTAAATTTCTTGGGATTTGAATACAATCCATCATCCATTTCAAAATGCGAAGTAAAAAATGGTGCTGCTAGTACGCAATCGTTGTAGTTAATTATTTGATAAGCTTCAATGATCGTATTACCTAGACATGGTGGTCTATAATCATTTGTTTTTCTTTCCTGCTTTATAGCAGATATTTTTTTGCTGTATCTGGTTTGTAAATGGCTAGTGACTCTGTATTTTCCAACTTTGGAATCTATTACGTTAAATAATAAAGAAACAAGCAATGAATATAAACAACATTTGTATGATGTCGATGGATGTTGTTGTTGTATCCAATACTTAATGCATGCAATGTACAACATCCATTCCGGTGGGAGCTCATCTATACAATCTGTACTCAAAATACCTAAGGTGTTGTTTAAAATTTCCCTTCGTGCAATGATTGGAATTTCTCTAATATCTAACAAGGATGGAATTTTGAAAGAGAAAATTGCGTCTGCAGCTTCCAATGCATTGCATAAAAATTTCGTGTTTTGACCTCTGGTAATGTATTTTACATTACGTACCGTATCATTTATGCCTTGCTTTAGCAATTCAACTGTGACGGTCAAAATTTTTAGACTTGGCATCACACTCGATGGACAACAACAATCATCTATTTGTATGGGGATAATATATAAGCCCCGAACAATTAAATCCATAAAGTATGGAGGATATATGGCCATGACATATTCATCTACAAACCATGCAGGCAAATTCCTAAGAGCTGCATTATTATTATTAAGTGCAAATGCATACTTGTCAAATGTATTTATTACTTCCTGTACTTCTTCTTTTTCTTCTTCTTCTTCTTCTTCGTCTTCTTCTTCTGTATCACTCTTCTCTTCGCAAGTTTCTTCAATGTACGTTAATGTATGAATATTGACATTGAATTTATAAGCTACATTGACATAACATGTAACATCGCTGACTGGAATATGTAATGGAACAAGCATCTCGGTCGATGTATCTCTATAACTATTTATATTGCTTTCAATTATATTTAATATTCTTTGCCTTATTGGTTTGATCAATCTACTGAGAATTGCAACAATTGCTTCATCCAAGGTATGCCTGCTCAACCACGTAAATATTGCTTCTATGCGACATTGTTGATGATTGAATTTCTTCCTGGATGCACCCCTCAGCTTTAAGTGACGATAGAAATTCTTAAACGTTCTAATTTTGACATAGTCGTTGCCTAATAATATTGCCGCTAACGGCACCATTGGTTCTCTCAGTCCTTTGAAGGAATTCAGCAAATATTCAATTCGATAAATTTGGCAGCGCATTATGTAGCCTGTAGATCCTGTCGAATTCTTAACTACATAATTGTCCAACGTACAAAACGGTATATAAGACGTTCCATATATATAAAAGTCTGAATCGTAGCTTAAGACAGGGCAATTTAAACTCCGTGCCACTGCAGCTATATGATTGTCAGCTTCAAATAAACATTGCGCGTGCCGTATATTCTTTTCCCTCATGACATCTTCAAAGACTTCCCGTCTGAATAAAGGAAAAAAGTGCATACGTTTTTGCGCGAGGGGACTATAATGCGCCGCTTTCTGTATATTTTGTTTCATCCTGCCGATGCAGGTCTTTAATTTTCTGGTTTCGCCACCCCCATCGAGCAGAACCAACGGTATCACATTGCACTTTAACAAATTGTCGAAGAAGTTTGAAATACTTTGCGCATAAGCATCGTAATCACCACCAAATGCACAATTGACCTTTGCACATGTATTGTATATAGTACAACCAATACTATTGCCATCAATTACCAAATATGTATCATGTAATTCATAATATTTGTAATAATGATCTCGACGATTGTTTATAAAGGTTGTTAAGCCATTGATGCCCATGACGAAGATACTTGGTTTCTTCTTTGTTTACTTGCACAAAATTGAACGCATTAGTTATTAGACATTCAAAAATACTTTTTCACTTGAACAGAGTCTTGATATAGCAAAATTTTAGCTTTAGCAGTTCACGAAATTGTTTTGGCGGGTTCGTACTGAGTTGCTCAGTACTAGTGGTGGAGAAATATCGATGGCACTATCGATATTATCGATGGTTGCTACTATCGAAAACTATCGATAATATATGTTTCCTATCGATAGTTATCGAAAATGTGGGTCGGTATTCGTAATGCCGCGAATTTAAAAATGTTTGGTAATTTCATGATAGGCATTTGTTCTATAATTGACGATAGCGATAGTATTTTGTGATTAAAGACTGGCTTTCTGTGTGATCTTGCGTACGAAATCCTCTGCAATTTCAAGAATTTTATATCCTTTGTTCAGGATTGAATTGTATTTGCCTGCTTTCAGGAGGGAGCTACTGTACATACAATACATATTAGTGATGGGCACCATCGACTAAAAACTATCGATTATTCGATAGTACCCAACTACTACTTTCATTCGAATGATTTTTAAGACTATCGATAGTATCGGCTAACGACTAATTTAGTCGACTGAATGTAGTTACTTAAAACTATCGACAAAATTCAGTCGTTAAAACCATCGAATGATTTAGTCGTTTGGACTTTGGACCATCGACTGAGTGTAGTTACTAAAAACTATCGACGAATTCAGTCGATGAAACCAGCGAATCCTTAAGGGGTAGACACGGGTAATGCAGCGAGCTGTATATCGACATAATATGGGCCATAACATGGGTGTCAAAGGCCTCGCTTAATTTCCTTATATGAGAATCTTTTGAGCTGGGCGAGGGCTCATTCGAAAGAGGATGGTTAAACGCGGCGCGCGGCAGAGGAGTTTCAACGAAATTGGGTTGATATCTAATAATATGAGTGATCAAAGTGTAACGGAAAGTTGATTGTCAGTCACCGATGACTCACGCGGCCTGAACGAAAAGTTTAGTGTCAGTCACTGAACGGAAAGTTGATTGTCAGTCACCTATGACTGACGCGGCCTGAACGGAAAGTTTAGTGTCAGTCACTGAACGGAAAGTTGATTGTCAGTCACCTATGACTGACGCGGCCTGAACGGAAAGTTTAGTGTCAGACATCGATGCCTGACGTGGCACTCAACGTGTTAAATATATCGCACGCTGGTTCTCAGTACATCTCAATCCACTCCCAACACAGCCTAAACCGAGAGTGCCGAAAAGTGATAAGCATGAACAATTCCTTATAAATCACATCCCTGGATAGTGTTCGCTAGGCAGCTTCGAACCAGCGAACATTAAGTGGGCATTACTGTCCACTGTAGTTATTTGAGCGGAGAGAATCTTAAGTTCTTATTGCAATTACTTTTGAGTTCTCGTTTCTATCTCTGTCTCTATCTGCAGCTGTAAATATTGTGTATTATTTATTGCCCTGCTTCTTATGTAGACTCTTCTGTTTTCTGACGCTTTCGAGATAATTCATTAGTAACATAAATCATATATGTTTCGCCTAGAAAATTACATTTTCTTATTTCTCAAGAAGCCTTCTTTTTTATAATTGAAATACCCGTGTCTATATCATTTAATTCATAAATTAATTAATATCTGCAAAGATATACTTGAATCTACGCGGGTCTCTGCCATATCTACAGTGCCTGCTATGGTTTCGCCATCTATACAGAACTCCTTGAAACCACTCGCGCTTGCTATGGTAGTTCCATCTATACGGAACGCCTTGAAACTACTCACACCCCTTACTTACCATAAGTGTAGATATGGCAGAGGCCCGAGTAATTTTATTCACATCTGTATAGATGGCGATACTAATGACTCTAGATAAAGCAGACATATATACAGTTTCGAGCAGTTCTGTATAGATGGCGAAATTAAAGACCACTTTGAGTGTAGGTAAGACAGGGATGCGAGTGGTACGTAAATTCAACCACTTGTTTATAAGTAGCGGTGCGATAATGTTCATAAAATTTGGTTATTTATGTCTTCATTCATCCAATTAAGTTAATAATCCTCGAAAACCGTTTCGTACACTCTTTTACATATCAATAAAGTGTCAGCAAACACAGTGTTTCAATCTACATAAAAATTAATATGTACGGTAACATTGCAAGTTCTATTGTTCATTATATTCTACAACAATCAAGCACTCTTTAGCACGGGTAAATGTATTTGTGAATATTTTTTCCTTTAAATAAATTTTCCAAGACTTAATAAATACATACTAATAGTGGTATTATTCTTTATTTCGGTCTCACAGGAATGAAAGTTTGGTTAGTGTACATATAACCTATCTTTACAATACTATCTTAACTCTTGCACTCTCATCTTCCGTTCCGCTCTTCCTTTTCATACCTTCTCTGCCTTACGTATTACACTATTTCTTATCTCTTTATCGCACATCTATTATAAATCTTTTCCGTTCCTTCCTGTTTAATTACAAAATCCTATGTCATGTTTATACACCATTGTATCTTTTTCCATACATTCTGTTAAGAGGTGTTCTAACGTTCCAAATTTTTGTATGCACAGGTCAGATCCTTTTTTCTTTTTCTCCTCCTAATATTTATTTAATCCTTTAATGCTTTTGCATCTTACCTGTGCTATTAACTGATGATTATGGCCTATTCCATTCTTGCTTTGGTATTATATTAGCGTTGCTGTTCCAATATATTTACACCGTCCATTATATCTCGCTTATTTTATTTTTATGTTTCGTTCCTGATGTTGTATTTCATAGTCTATTCTTTTAAGGGTCTGCGACAATTCCTTTACTTCCGATCTAATTAAATTCTCTCTTAACACGTTCGGCGCCACGTCACCCATATCTGGGTGACGGTTATGCTGCCGTGGGGGACCGTCACCCAAATATTGGTGACGCTCTTCTTATTCAAGTTAACGAAGATTGTCAGTGCGATTTTTTAAAACCTATCTGAATCACTTTTGGCGCCGAACGTGTTAAGAGACCCATTCTCAAATAATCCTCTCCTTCTTTAATGCTTCTGGTTTGCCCCTCCTTTCTTTCTTCGGTCTCCTTTTACATACTTACTAATATATGTTTTGTGTGTGCAGGTTGTGGAGGCAAAGAGTAGCGAGCATTGACTGACACATCCCATCATGCATAGGAGCAAGAAAGAAAATAGAAGAACTTTTGCCACATACTTCACTTATCTATTAATTATAGTTAATTGATTTATAAAAATAGTTTGCAACTGTTAGCGCATAAGCTTAATTTAGAACAATTGTGTAGTTAACTGTTCTGTATAATATCTATTATATACTTTATTTTATATTCAGATCATTCTGTAGATCTTATATAAACTTTGATATTACTTATACATATATTACTATTACAAGTTCTACTGAATGTGCTAAATGTAAAATAAAAGATATAATAATGTATGTATGCTCAAGTTTACACAAATGCTGTAATTTAAATTTTATAAGCTTCTGCATATGAAGTACATAATTTTTAGTATAAGCTTTATCTGTAAGCTATATATTGTAAATTGACTTTAAAGAATAGTTTATAACTATTGGATTATTTAAGTTTAATGTATTTTTCATATTACATAAATGTTAGTTTAGAATTAATACATGCTTTAGTTGTACGATGTATTGTAAATAGATATAAAAGAGTAGTCCATAAGTATTAGCTTGTAATTTGAAGCTTTTTGTGACTTGTATCTTCATTCATTAGTTTAAATAAATGTTAATTTAAAAGAATTCCACTCTTCTTTTTATTTTCACACCTTAACAATCCTTGAAAGAACCTAATTCCAATTCCTTACACAAGAAGTACCGTAGACGAACTTTAAATGCAAAGTCCTGAAGCGAGAAACTTGTAAAAATGGCCCTATACGTTATTAAATATAAAAGAAGGAAATTGTGGAAACGACATCATTTTCGGTCTTCATTTCTTGCAACATTTGATGGCAGAAGTCTAGAAAATTAAGCGCTCGGAAATTCTTGGAATATGACGTCATTTCCAAGAATTGCTGCGATGAAAGACCTCCTCGCATATCATATTCTCCTGATACAAATCAACGATTTTCAGCGAGTTATTTTTGCCAGAATCTCAGAAATTTTGAGCTCGGAAATTCCTGGAACGTGACGTCATTTCCAAGAATTGCTGCGATGGAAGACCTCCTCGCATATCATATTCTCCTGATACAAATCCTCGATTTTCAGCACTTAAATTTCTTCTGAAAATCGTGGATTTGTATTAGGAGAATATGATGTGCAAGGAGGTCTTTCATCGAAGCAACTCTTGGAAATGACGTCACGTTCCAGGAATTTCCGAGCGTCAAATTTCTGGGTTTTTGGTAAAAATATTTCGCTGAAAATCGTGGATTTGTATCAGGAGAATATGATATGCGAGGAGGTCTTTCATAGCATCAGTTCTTGGAAATGACGTCACGTTCCAGGAATTTCTCAGCGCTTATTTTAATAACGTATAGGGCCATTTTGACAAGTTTCTCGCTTTAGGACTTTGCATTTAAAGTTCGTCCACGGTACTTCTTGTATAAGGAATCGGAATTAGGTTCTTTCAAGGATTGGTAAGGTATGAAAGTAAAAAGAGCACTGGAATTCTTTTCATTGCAAATTTATTTAAATTAATCAATGAATATACAAGTTACAAAAATGTTGTAATTAAATTTACAAACAGATACTTATTAACTATTCTTTTATATCTATTTACATTACATCGTACAACTAAATCTTGTATCAACTCTAAACCAACATTTATGTAATATAACTAACACTATAAACATAAATAATCTAATACTTATAAACTATTCTTTGAAGTTAATTTGCAATATATCTTACAGATAAATCATACACTAAAATTTACGTACTTCATATGTAGAAGCTTATAAAATTTAAATTACAGCAATTGTGTAACTTGTGAATATATCAATTATTTATTATATCTTTCATTTTACATTTAGCACATTCAGTAGAACTTGCAATAGTTATATAAGTAATATTAAAGTTCATATAAGATCTACCGAATAAACTGAATATAAAATAAAGCATATAATAGATAACATAACAGTTAATTACACAATTGTCCTAAAATAAACTTACGGGCTAATAGATACAAACTATTTTTATAAACCAATTTAATATAACTAAAGGATAATTAAAGTATGTTGCACAAGTTCTTCTACCTTCTTTCTTGCATTTATGCTCGATGAGAAGTGCCAGGCAATGTTCCTTACTCTTTGCCTGTGAAACCTGCACACAGAAAAAATACATTAATAAGTATGTAACAGGAGAAAGATTATTAAGAGATATTTAGAGGAAGAAGAAAGAAAGGAGGGGCAAGCCAGAAGCATAAAGAGGAGAGGATTATTTGAAAAGGAATGGAATGCGTCAAGTATGAGTGACTTTGACAAAAGCGGACATAAAGGAATTGACGGAGATCCTCAAAAGTAGAGTCAATCAAATGCAACAGCAGGAACAAGGCAGCAAAATAAGGAAAGCAAGATACAATGATACGTTTAAATATATTAGAACATCAACGCTACTATGGTACTTAAGTAAAAACGGACGAGGGCGCAATTGACAATTAGCAAGGCAGGTGCGAGATCCAAAAGCATTAAAGGATGAAATAAATATTGGGAGAAGAAAAAGGATAAAAGATGTGACCTGTGCATACAAAAATTTGGAACGTAAGAGCACCTGCTAACAAAATGTACGGAAAAAGATACAATAAGACATAAAAATAACTTAGGAATTTGTAATTAAACAGGAAGGAACGGAAAAGATTTATAATAGATGTGCGATAAAGAGATAAGAAATAGTGTAATACGTAAGGCAGAGAAGGTATGAAAAGGAAGAGCGGAACGGAAGATGAGAGTGCAAGAGTTAAGATAGTATTGTAAAGATAGGTTATATGTACACTAACCAAACTTTCATTCCTGTGAGACCGAAATAAAGAATAATACCACTATTAGTATGTATTTATTAAGTCTTGGAAAATTTATTTAAAGGAAAAAATATTCACAAATACATTTACCCGTGCTAAAGAGTGCTTGATTGTTGTAGAATATAATGAACAATGGAACTTGCAATGTTACCGTACATATTAATTTTTATGTAGATTGAAACACTGTGTTTGCTGACACTTTATTGATATGTAAAAGAGTGTACGAAACGGTTTTCGAGGATTATTAACTTAATTGGATGAATGAAGACGTAAATAACCAAATTTTATGAACATTATCGCACCGCTACTTATAAACAGGTGCTTGAATGTACGTACCACTCGCATCCCTGTCTTACCTACACTCAAAGTGGGCTTTAATTTCGCCATCTATACAGAACTGCTCGAAACTGTATATATGTCTGCTTTATCTCGAGTCATTAGTATCGCGATCTATACAGACGTGACTAAAACTATTCGGGCCTCTGCCATATCTACACTTATGGTAAGTAAGGGGTGTGAGTAGTTCCAATGCGATCTGCATAGATGGAACTACCATAGCAAGCGCGAGTGGTTTCAAGGAGTTCTGTATAGATGGCGAAACCATAGCAGGCACTGTAGATATGGCAGAGACCCGCGTGGATTCAAGTATATCTTTGCAGATATTAATTAATTTATGAATTAAATGATATATACACGGGTATTTCGATTATAAAAAAGAAGGCTTCTTGAGAAATGAGAAAATGTAATTCTCTAAGCGAAACATATATGATTTATGTTACTAATGAATTATCTCGAAAGCGTCAGAAAACAGAAGAGTCTACATAAGAAGCAGGGCAATAAATAATACACAATATTTACAGCTGCAGATATATACAACGATAGAAACGAGAACTCAAAAGTAATTGCAATAAGAACTTAAGATTCTCTCCGCTCAAATAACTACAGTGGACAGTAATGCCCACTTAATGTTCGTTGCTTCGAAGCTGCCTAGCGAACACTATCCTGGGATGTGATTTATAAGGAATTGTTCATGCTTATCACTTTTCGGCACTCTCGGTTTAGGCTGTGTTGGGAGTGGATTGAGACGTACTGAGAACCAGCGTGAGATATATTTAACACGTTGAGTGCCACGTCAGGCATCGGTGACTGACAATCAACTTTCCGTTCAGTGACTGACTCTAAACTTTCCGTTCAGGCCGCGTCAGTCACCGGTGACTGACAATCAACTTTCCGTTCAGTGACTGACTCTAAACTTTCCGTTCAGGCCGCGTCAGTCACCGGTGACTGACAATCAACTTTCCGTTCAGTGACTGACTCTAAACTTTCCGTTCAGGCCGCGTCAGTCACCGGTGACTGACAATCAACTTTCCGTTCAGTGACTGACTCTAAACTTTCCGTTCAGGCCGCGTCAGTCATTGGTGACTGACAATCAACTTTCCGTTCAGTGACTGACTCTAAACTTTCCGTTCAGGCCGCGTCAGTCACCGGTGACTGACAATCAACTTTCCGTTCAGTGACTGACACTAAACTTTCCGTTCAGGCCGCGTCAGTCATCGGTGACTGACACTAAACTTTTCGTTCAGGCGTCGGTGTATCACAGTGTTAAGCTACGCCGCGGCGCGCCGTCGCGCATGTCGCGCCGTGTGGCCTAAACGCAAAGCGTGGCAAAACCGGCGTGACACTCAACGTGGCCATTGCTGATGACAAGTGGAGATAACTCGGACGCAACCTACATTCTCGATACATCGGAGCAGGTCCAAAAATCGGTAGGGATGAGTCCACGAACATTAATTGTGGAAAAAAACGAACATTAAGCGGCCATTATTGTACATTGTATCCTAAGTGCAATACGCAGTCAATTAGCTCGTATTATTTTCCACATAATTACCAAACGTCTCTTAAACGTTTAATAATTATACAATAAATAATTGATTGCCCGGGCCTCACCACGTGGAGGTTACTGCGCATGGAGACCTACCCTAGCCACGGCCCTTCCACCCCCCCATTACGCGAAAACTAATTCTAATATAGCTTGTGAGAAAGGAAAACCTGCTATTATTGTCAATTTGTAGAACGTTCATTAATTGATCGTAGTACAAGTAAGACAACAAGAGGAGTACTTGGGAAATTCACGACCGAAAGCTAAATGTAATATCAGAACGAAACCTGAAAGAAAATCAAGAAGAGAGTCCAATTTCCTGAAATAAAACTTTCTTAATAATATATCCTATGATCTTAGAAACTAGACAACGAAATATTATCACAGCAGTGTACACTGCTGTCTTAAAAACCAAGACACAGTTTAAAAATGAATCCTCCTTTCTTAAATACTATATTAAATTCAAATGCGCCCTGCCTGACGAAAGATCCAACTTAAAACTAGAATCACCCTACCTAATATAACATCTAACAGTTCAATTAAAAGAACAATATCAATAATATCCTACCCACATAGGAATGTAATAGATACTTTATCATATTCGCGTAGGTATAAGTATGCATATACTTAATTCCTCTTCAATTAGTCCATATTAATTTCGTGGGCCATGCCTTCCTAGAACAGACAACTGGCATCAATTTTTGGTTTCATTAACCCTGCCTAATTAAAAGTCTAATAATATCAAATGGTGTAAAACCTGCCTGGACTTTGGACCATCGATACATTTACTGAATTGTGTATATGTATACACGGTATATGCATGATATTGGAGAATCTGCCGATAAACAGAATTTAAGTTGCAGGAGTTTTGAATAGATTTTATCATGAGGTTGAAGATTCACTATCAAATATGTGCCTTCGATAGCGGTATTGAATAATTAATTCATTAAGCATGTGTAAATTCAATTATGCATAACGCAAACTAATGCAAACCTTTTAATCATTTGAAACTCAGAGCAATATTAAGCGATTTTAGTAACATTTTCAACATGTATACTATTTACTGATATTTATATTTAGTTATTTACAGTGCACGAATACTTTCATCCTCGCTTTTACATTAATAAGAAATAAGAAGTTTTAAGTATCAATAAGAAAGAAGATGAGTCGATTATAACTTATAACGTATATGGTATATACTATACAATTTCAGAATTCGGCTCGGTCACTTGAAAATGTAACATCCAAAAATCGAATGAGTACGGGAACAAGGGATGGTTTAGTATTTCTGACGGAAATAACGGTCATTCTTTAGTTCGTTTCGATGTTTTATATATTTTATATTTATTTGCCTTATATTTTATTGTTTATTATAAAAATAACTAATAATATGTTTATTATTAATTTTAATACTTTGCAACATGAAATAAACGGACAATCAGCTATAAAATCCTTAAAATCCGAAATTACAACATTATTAAGTAATGAAGAAAATTATGAAAATAAATCGACAAATTCCTTACATTCCTAATACAGCAATATTTATATCTACCCTAGGAAAAAGAAAAAACGACTTAAATTTTGATGTAAAAACATTAATTAATGCCGTCATGTTAAATAACTGTCTATCTGATTTTAAATTTCAAGAACTGAGTAAAACCTTATATATAACCTAATTGATTCTAACAAAATATTTAGAACTGTTAATTTTTAAGTACCGAAATAAAATACTTTATGACAAATTGAAATATTATCCATTAGTTAAAAAAGAAACTTGTTGACCTTTTATATTTATGAAATTCTAATTATGAACTATAATAAATTTACAAAAAGTAAATTGTACACCAATATTTCATGACATAGCTCAGACTCCAGACATAACCAATAAGCGAAAAACTATCGACTAAATATTCGATAGTATATCGTTACTAATTAGTGATGGGCACCATCGACTAATTTAAACTATCGACTAATTACTAGCCGTAAATAAAAAAGCCGTTATGGAAAGAAGAAGAAGCCTCATTGATTAAAATTTCGTTATTTATTGAATCAACAGTGTCTCTTCGATATTAATATTAAATACGGAATGCTGTTCATTTAGTATTCTTAGCTAAAGTACATACATCGTTATACAATTATTACAAATTTATTGTAGATAACTTATCTATCTTGTAAATCGTTATTTTCCGTCGGTTACACTATTATTAAACATCATCTTATGGAATAGAACGAAGAAGATTTACCGTATGAAGAAGAGATGTTAAGAAATCCATATTCCGTAAAACATTGGCAACTTTACATAGATCACTTGAAAAGTACTAAGAGTTATAATCTTAAAATTGTATACGAGCGAGCGTTAAAGCAACATCCTGGAAGGTAATGATACCGTTGTTTTTTTTTTTACTAGATAAATTGATTGTATATTTTTTATTTGATTTAGCTACGAACTATGGTACAATTATCTACAAAAATATGTAAGCCAATTAAAAGGGAGATGTATAACGGATCCTCTATACGGAGAAGTGAATAATGCATTCGAACGTGCTTTAGTTTTTATGCATAAGATGCCTAGAATTTGGATGGATTATTGTACATTAATGACAGAACAATGTTATATTACGCGTACGTGTCAAGTTTTTGAGAGAGCCCTAACAGCACTTCCCATAACACAACATCAATGTATATGGCCATTGTATATAGAGTTCATGAAGAAATCTAATCTACATGAAACAACGGTCACAGTTTTTAGAAGGTATCTGGAGGTAGGTTAAAGTGTTAGAATGTAATTTCTTAACTCCTTTATTTATTTCTTTGTAATAATCTGTAGTTTAAATTCTAGTTCGCACCGGAAGACACGGAAGATTATATCGAATATCTAATATCAATTGACAGACTCGATGAAGCAGCTGTGAAACTTGCGGAAATTGCTACTCAGGTAGATTTTGTGTCGAAACACGGGAAATCTAATCAACAATTATGGAATGAATTGGGCAACTTGATATCAAAGAATCCGTCGAAAATAAAATCCCTTAATGTAGATGCAATTATTGGAGAAGGTCTGAGACGTTTTATCTATCAGTCGGGTCCTTTATGGAATTCATTAGCTGACTACTATGTCTGCAGCGGTTTATTCGAAAGGGTATCGAACTGCATCTATTTTTCCTTGTAATGTATTGATTGCTACTTTTAGAATTGTTATAACCCTGAAGTCTCTTTATTTTTAATAGGCGAGAGATATTTACGAAGAAGCGATGCAAACAGTGACTACTGTTAGAGATTTCGCTCAAGTCTTTGATGCGTATGCACAATTTGAAGAACTTGGTCTTAGTAAATGTATGGAAAGAGCTGCCAAAAATCGTATTGAAGATGGTACGAGTATAGTACATAAAGATACATTCTTTTCGTTACGTTTCGTATAATTTACAATTTCTTTTTTTCTTTACCACCACTTTTATAGACGATATAGAGTTGCAATTAAGATTGGCACGATTCGAACACCTGATGGAAAGCCATTTACTACTTCTTAATGCTGTATCGCTCAGACAAAATCCGCCTAATGTTCAAGAGTGGTGTACAAGAATCAGGGTTTATGAGGATCAACCACATGAAGTATAATGGCTTTTTATTTAATTGTAAAATATTGCTACCGCAATTTTATTTGTAATGTTTGTAAGATTGTAGTTAATCTTCTACACCTTTCTTTATAGAGATATAAAGCCATGTTTGAAAAAATAATTACACTAAATATTGCAACACCGGAGACTGTTCTGAATTACAGTATCTTTCTAATAAAGAACAATCAATGTGATGAAGCATTCAGAGTATGTAATATATTATGATGGAATATAATTGAGCTTTAATTAATAAGTTACAATTTCCACTCTTTCTCACTAATTTTTTGTAGGCGTACGAGAAAGGCATTGCACATTTCAAGTGGCCCAATGTTTACGATATATGGAAGACGTATCTTAAACTTTTTTTGAAACAATACAGAGGTACAAAATTGAAAGAAACGCGCGATTTGTTTGAACGGTGTTTAGAACATTGTCCGCCACAATATGCTAAATGTATTTTCGCATTACATTTACTATAATTGCACAGATATTAAGAAATAACATAGTTACATAGTTTCTTATAACATTTTAGCCTTCTATTTGCTGTACGCAAAATTCGAAGAAATGTGCATAAATGTGCAATGTCTATATACAAACGAGCAGGAAACGTTGTTCCGGAGGAAGACCGATCCGAGGTATAACATATAGCGTTTGATATAAATTTGATGCATTCAGTTAAAAAATTTATCTATTTTTCTTTTTTTTTTCTATTTGCAGATGTTCAATATATACATAAAGAAAGCCACAGATATAATAAACGCAAGGCAGATATTTGAAGAAGCTATCGAAGTACTTAACGATGATAATAGAAGAGACATGTGTTTGCGTTTCGCAGAAATGGAAACGAAGTTGGGAGAAGTCGACAGAGCTCGAGCGATATATGCACATTGCAGTCAGATTTGTGATCCAAGAGTATGAAATGTTATTTTAATATCGGCTTCAGAATGTAATATTAATATTACAATTTTAAATATATTTCTATATATTTCTTTTTAGGTGACATCAAATTTCTGGCAAATATGGAGGGAGTTCGAAGTACGACACGGAAATGAGGACACTATGCGCGAAATGCTGCGAATTAAACGCAGCGTTCAAGCTATGTACAACACTCAAGTAAATATGATGTCGGCTCAAATGTTAAACAATGCAACAAATCCACCGTCCGAAGTGCCAGTAGATGCAATGCGTTTGCTAGATAGTAAAACACAAAACACAGGTTTGATTATTGTATTTGTTACGCTGAAAATATTTTACTTCTCTAGAATCAAGAATTCGGTTCTTATTAAACAATAATATCTCTTTGCAGATAATGTTGCCGCATACAAGGACAGTATTAAATTTGTTCGTGGTGTAACGGAAAAAGATGGAAACGCAGAATCGCAAGTAAATAATCCAGACGAGATGGATATTGTCATAGACGATGCAAATGATAATGATAATGAAGGCGAAATAGAAGAAGGTAATAAAAATTGTACAATAATACATTTTGAAGTCTTCATAATAACACTTTATATCACATTTACTCTATTTATTTTATTAATAATTTTGAACCATTTAGTAGCAACACACATAATTTATATTCTAATT
Source organism: Nomada ferruginata (assembly GCA_963583965.1). Classification (NCBI taxonomy): domain Eukaryota; kingdom Metazoa; phylum Arthropoda; class Insecta; order Hymenoptera; family Apidae; genus Nomada; species Nomada ferruginata. The sequence goes on from OY757218.1 coordinate 13,339,098, forward strand.
TAATCTGTATCTTTACTTTCCAGATGTGCCTATTGAAAAACAAACTATTCCATCACAAGTGTTCGGCAGTTTAAAAAGTGCAGAAGGTGAAGATGATTCATGAGATTTATAATGTTACATATATGTATACATTCTTTGTGAAACCAATATATTTAATAATAAATTAAATCATAATTTTAAAATAAAATTAAAAGTCATGGACGATCTTTCCTTTCAAAAGAAATAAAGCAATATTTTTAAGCAAATAAAATTATCGTGTTATTAATTAACGTAAGATATTAAATAATATATCTTGGCGGATTTATAAAATGGAGATCATTATAGACTTCAGATTCATCCATGTCAAGATTATTTGGTACAGATGTTTGTTGTTCCTTTCCTATACCTCCAAAAACTATCAATTCACCACGGCCCGCAACGAGTGAATAAAGTATTCTTTCATCGGGCCCTGACTGGCCATTGTGCTTCAAGGGAATCCACGATGCAGTACACTCATCACACAAAACATTCGTAATATCCAATACAAATATGGACAGAGTGTTCCCAGTCTTCTTCACAGATTTCGTTTGCGTTCGTCGATTTTTAATACTTTCTTCTATTCTACGAAGCGATTCTAATTGACGTTGGCGATAGATGTTGGAAACGTTACGCATCGCTTCCATACAAAAAGCGGCCATACTTATGACATTATCGTTTGGATAATTAGGCATATGTGGCAGCGGCCGTGGATTAGGAGGACATACTTTTGAGAAAGCACCATGCCGACCATTAACGTTTACCTCTACCTCTATACGAGGCATATTTCCTTGTCTGAAAATAATATAGAATTTCAGTTTGATATATCTGTATATTCAGTATTCGCTAGAAAGGATAAAATTGAATAATCGTACCTCCCGTGTAAAGGAGCTTCGTTTGGCCTTGGCCCAGCTGTTCCTGGGCAAGCAAATTTCTTTAATAACCGGCTCATGTCGTTTCGTTTGCTCTGACATTTATTTATACCAAGAACAATAACATAGTTTCCCACCTGTTAGGGTAAAAACTATATAGCGGATGGAACAATTTGTCGTATCAATATTAATTATCAATTTTCAATCGTTACCTTACACGCTTGATACCAAATACGCGTGGGTGCCCATTCTGTATTATGCATCTCTACTTTTCTCCACGTCCATTCTGGGCCTTCCATTTTCAATAGCCATGCATCATTCATAGCAACAGTAGGCGCGGTGCACCCTCCTAATTATTCAAATGTCTGGGATCACTTCAATGTACAAAAATAATTGCAGTTGCACATACGAAAACTCTTTACCTAGTACAAGAAGATGCTTTTCGCCAAGCTCAATTTGAGACTGACCATAACGTGGCTGCGGCTTTAAATTTGATGTAAGCTGCTTGTGCCAACTATACGTATCCAGATTCAAGCACCATACGTCATTGCATCTACCTCAAAATATTATCTTGTTCTAATAAAGCCGAATTAAAGTACTGAAACAACTATCTTTATCTTCCGCTGTATTACCTATATCTGTTACATATTCCCCCAAAGACAATCATGTAGTTCTTGTGGATTGACGCTGAGTGCGCAGAAGTAGGCGGCGGTGTCTCCAACGTGTTTATGGCAATCCATTTATTAGATTCTATAGAGTAAACGTGCAACTCATTGAACAACTTCCATTGCTGAAAATATATATAATATCCATATAAAAGAATTCTTTAAATAAATACAGCATGCATTATTAAATATTCTTTTCCTGTATTTACTTGATGCAAAGGATAAGGCGACGGATGGGACCATCCGCCAAATAAAATGAAACTTTTCTTGTAATACAACATTGTAGCGCAAGCTTTAGGAGAAGGATAGCTTCCCATGGTGATTAATCTGACCCACGTCCTAGTATCCAAATCTAATCTCCATAAATCATTGAATGTAGTACACGTAGCTGTGCATCCGCCGAAAACATACATGGAGTTTTCGTATGTACAAGCGGAATGCGAATGCCTTTTAGCAATAGTGGGCGTCCAGTGCGTAGGTGGCCATTGACTCCAGACTAGCGATCCGTAAGCCACAGATTTATGGAAATGTGCTTTGTTGTGCTGTATTACGTCTGTCGCGAGACAAACACATCTTAATGCTTACGGATATTGGCGAATGGTAAAAATCGAAAATATCAGAAATAGAAAAATTGTACACACTTTTGGTGGCACACAACCATCTTTTGCATACAAGTCTACATTCTTGCAGATCCTTATATGGTGGAATCAAACTTAAAATATATTCTAACAAAACGTCTGGTAAATCATTGATTCTGCACTCCATTTTACGCTAAATGTTCATCAAATATGGGACAAATCACTACGATCCTTTCAACTTTGGCGATATTCGAACGAAAACGAAGCTGCTTTTGCCTTGTAACGCTATCGCGTTAGCAGGCCTTAATATCTAGTAACATCGAATCAGCTGTCGGCAATACAATTGTAACTATCGATAGCGATAATAACTTAGGAGCGAAATTCAAAGTCGGATAAGCGTACGTACGTGTTACTAAAGACTGTATATTGTTTAAGTGCCAGTCGTAGGTTGTCGAACAAAAGAAAAGCCAAAGCATTCATATTTTAGAACAATTCTATTACGCTATTCTATTCCCGTCTAAGAATTGAGGATATTGTACACGACAAATTCCATACGTCTCCGTGGGATAATAGATATGTTCGATCGCATAATACACTTTATTCGTTAACAGCTTTTTTCATTAATAACAAGCTACATGAGACAATTCCTATGATTTCTGTAAACAAAGATAACCTAAGTTGACAGACTTTGCGCGAAACGTAACATAATACACTAGGGGTGGAACTCTACGTGTTGGCCAACTTGAACTGACGCTCGTTCGACAGAAATTAAAAAATCTTTGGACCAACGTTAATTTTTATGTTATTTTTAGGGCACTCGAGAATTTCATTTTATTGTCAAATTCTTAATAATTCATTTCTGTGTCTGCTTGTATGTTTGCATGACAAAATAACTCTCCATAGAGATGTAATTGAAAAAAAAAAGAAGAAAAACTTTTTTATTCGTATCAACTTCAGGTGTCTGTAAGTTACTACCTTGCGATATCAAGGCACTGGTTATCGAATGACCAAATCGAATGTATTTCAAACTAAATACTCTTGCGAGTATTTATCGAATTTGGATCGAATTTTTATTCAACAAGTGTACGTACTTGCGAATGTGAGAAAATAACGTTGTAATTGCATTCTTTTAATTAATTTTGATAGCGTTAAAGAACTTTCTATGCGAGAGACTTATATTTGCAGTGTATGTGCAGTGCAGTAATTGTTTTATACATAAATGTGCAAGTATGCCGCAAGCAATTATTATTAGCAAAATTATATATTTATCGATGTTATTGTTACTTATTTGTGAAAAAGTAAAAAATGCCGAAATTGATTCGTCGAAAACAATAATTTGGGGTCCTGGATTGAAGCCGGATAAAATAACAATGCGAGCGAGATACATCTTCCTACAGCTTGTAGACGTGGGAGGAAATAAGTATGTCTCTATTTTTTTTGTGCTTTTACATGCAAACTTTTGTCACGATTGATCCGAAAAATATTAAAATTTAAATTACCCAAAAATTCTACACTTAATTTCACACATGGCTGGAAGTATTCGCGTCGTTCTTAATTTACATTCGCTTAAATATTGTTTCAAAGTATAACAGAATCACCTGGAAAAGATGCAATATCTGTTTCCATACAAGGCCAAACTTCAATAGGACACGCCTGTCATGTTTGGGCGCAAACTTTAGACTGCAAAGACGGGAGTTTTATAGTTAGATACAAACTATATAATACATGTTTTAATTTGAAACTGAAAATCATAATGAAGCAGCATAATGTACCTATCCTATCATTGGAATCCAAAGGTATCAAGCCTGTTTCTTCTTACACAAATTCTTCTTATTATATCCTATAAAGCATAATGAAGTTAACGATGCCTTTCAGGACCCGTCTACGAGGAGCAATGCAGCTGTCCGAACCCTTCTATTAATCTGTGGTTAAAGAATGTTGAATGCGCAAAGAATTATACGCAGATACATAAGGACCTTACACCTTTTGCCAGTGTAGACTTCGATGAAATACGCGAAAGTATTGTGAAAGCATACGATCGCCCAGGGAGCTTCAGTTTATGTCATTATGTAGTTAAATCGAACAAAGTAAGGATTACAGCACCCTGTAATTTGAAATTATATAGAAACTGTGTTGGAATTAAACTAGATAAATTAAGATTTTTAGGGAATGTCACGGTCGGCATGTAGACTTTAAAATATTCATGGATTCAATCTTACTATCTGTTACACGTAAAGTTATTCTGCCGGATATTGAATTTTTCATGAACTTGGGAGATTGGCCGCTTGTTCCATTAGGGGGTAAAAATTATCCTATTTTCTCCTGGTGCGGCTCTTCCGATACGAAGGATATTGTTATGCCCACTTATGATATTACGGTATCATCCTTAGAAGCAATGGGAAGGTAGAGGTTCAAAATTCTATTTGAAATTATTTGAATAGATTCACAGATAGTGTACCAAGTATTTATGTATTTGCTAACGTTATACATAAAACAGGGTAATGTTAGATATGCTATCTGTACAAGGTAATACGGATACACCATGGGATGAAAAGATAGAGAAAGTGTTTTGGCGTGGTCGAGATTCCTGCAGGGAACGGCTCGATTTAATCGACATTTCAAGAAGGTATCCCGACTTATTTAACGCCTCGATTACTAATTTCTTCTTCTTTGAGAAAGAAATGGAAAAATACGGACCTGGGCAGAGCCATGTATCCTTCTTCAGTTTCTTTCAGGTAATGTGATTAATTAAGGTAAAGAAATACCAATTAAAAAATAAATAATCTGAATGCTTTGGTTCGTTGTAGTACAAATATCAGTTAAATATCGATGGAACAGTGGCTGCATATAGATTACCGTACTTACTTGCTGGAGATGCATTAGTAATGAAGCAAGATTCAAAATATTACGAATTCTTTTACAATGATCTCGTACCTGGTAAACACTATGTGCCTGTTAAACGTGATTTGTCAAATCTTGTTGAAAATATTAAGTGGGCTAAGAAGCACGACAAAGAGGCATTAGAAATTGCTAAATCTGCTAGACAATTTGCTAGAGATAATTTGTTACCGCACAATGTCTTGTGCTATCATGTAGCATTGTTTTACGTAAGTAATTCGAATCGAAATTATACAGATTCAACTTCGTTTATTTTTTCTTTAAATATATGTCATAGAATAACATGTTGATTTTTTTTTTGTTTTTTACATTTCAGGAATGGAGTAAGCGCATAAAGAGTACAGTTAAGGTACTAGACAACATGGAAGAAGTGCTGCAACCAGAGCATACATGCGAATGTTACAACGATGATGTAAAACTTAAAGAGGAGCTTTAATTAAATGCCTAGCACGAAGGTTTATTTTTTCCCACTCTATTTTGTATGTAAAAATAACATATATTGGATTAAGTTTAATATGGTCTTTGTAAGTAACAAGTATCACTTTCTTTTTCTTTTACAGTAAATATTAGGAATTGAGAAGAGATGAATTTTAAAGTATTCAAGGTACTCTATGCAAAAAAACTCCACTTTAGATTCTACAATTCGAAAATATATTTTTTTATGAGATCATGATCTATGTTTTCATCACTCACGTTTAACAGTTAGAGATTACGAAAAAAGTACGATATATGATTAAGAAAAAGAAGACAGTCTTCCTTAAGTAGATTAGGTAAAGGAAATGTAAGTTATAAATACTATTTTTGTAATACCACACGCAATTAAGAGATTATAATAAAAAAGTTTACATATAATACACACAAACAAAAAGGATTCGATGTACATACGTAATTTAAAGCCGAAAGAATTATTTTAAGGAGAAGATAAGAATCATTGTGCAAGACCGTAAATCTTTGAATGACAATCGAGAAAATATAAAATTAACTTTAAAGCCAATGAGTATATTGGAAGCTATAAGTAGGTAGTACAATGTTGTACCATGTTTCATACATTTTATCTGGGTGTGACAGATATGTTTATGTTGCATTATGCACACCGATATTTCTCAAATTACGCAAGGTGCTGAGAGCTGTATAAGTTTGTGTGTATGCAAAAATTAAATAATAGAGATTTACAGTTTTCTAACATACAAAATAACATTACAAAGAAATCAGCATATATATGTATAAATATATATGTATAAATATATATGTATATATGAAATATGAATTTAGAACTTCTGTGTGCTCCAAGATAATTTGTAGTTTCAATCGTCAAAATATCTCTCGAATGTTGTTACTCTTCATAAAATGAAATATTCGAAGCTTTGGGAATATATTAAAATATGTGAACAATATACAAACCTTTTTGTATCGGAGCACATTTGTTTGAAAAGATCGATATCATGTGAGAAATTTCGGGCATTCCTCCATTACAGTTTGCAAAGAAGTTTCAGCAGCACCTTTCCTTAGTGATATATATTTTCTATTATTTGCCTCATTACGTGACATAGTGGACGATATGCTATTAAGAATTAAATAATTATTTTATATGCCATTTCATCCAAGTTTTTGTAATTAAACCATTCTTATATTCAACTGAATATCATTTAGTTCACATTAATATATACTCTATTGCGGTGGCGGTTGATATCCATAGCCACCGTACTGATTTGGTGGTGGGGGTCCCTGAGGTCCAGGAGGCGGCGGCATATGACCACCTGGTGGCCGTGGTGGATACTGTGGATATCCTTGTCCTGTTGGTGGTGGTGGATAACTTTGCGGAGGATATTGTGGGTGTCCATAATGTTGTCCACCTTGTGGCGGATGAGGAGTATATACCTAAAGTGCATAGAACATTTCATTACACGAAACTACGTAACACGTATTTATTATCATGGAAGTAATAATATATTATGGAAGTAATAATATATTTTCGAAGCAATTATACCTGTGGCTGGCCACCTGGTGTTGGCGGTACGTATGTCTGTGTAGTAGCTGGACCATATCCAGGCTGTGGTTGCGGTCCAGGAGGTGGAGCGGGTCCCTGCGGAGGTCCTGTAGGTGGCTGGAATCCACTTGGAGCAGGACTTTGAGATTGTTGCTGTTGCGATTGTGGCGGTGTCTGAGATTGTTGTTGCGACTGTTGCGGTTGATGCGGAGACTGATGCGCGGGTGGTTGATGGGTTGATTGGTGCGAAGGTTGATGCGGTGGTTGGTGTGGGGCATGAGGAGGTTGATGCGGTGACTGATGCGGCGGTTGATGCGGTGGTTGGTGCGGTGGATGCGACGTAGGATGAGGCGTTTGATGCACTGGATATCCAGATGGTGCAGGACCTGGAGGAGCGTAACTTCCACCTTGCGAAGTAGGTGGCGGCCCACTGCTCGGAGGATACGTTTGCGTTGAAGCAGATGGTGTACTCGTTGGTTGGCTACTTTGAGCGTACGTGTTCACTCCACTTGCGGATGTAGTACTGAACGGAGGAGACGTAGAAGCTGGACCGTATTGCGTCGCACCTGGACCAGGGCTCGGTTGGTTGCCGTAATTCGGTTGCGGACCAGCGTTTTGTTGAGATCCGGGTTGAGGTGGTTGAGCACTCGATGTGGGAGGGGCAGGATAATTTTGGGGCGGAACATTATTTGCATACGCTTGAGAAGATGGTGGAGGATAATTTCCAGGTTGACCACCTCCGTATGCATTTTGCGGTGGAGCTTGGGAAGGAGGTTGTTGATAATTTGATTGCGGACTGGGGCTACCGTATTGGCCAGGTTGCTGCTGTTGTCCGCTCGATGGGAAATTTTGTTGAGAAGGATTGCCAGGAGGATACCCTTGCTGATTTGGCGGTGGCGGACCATATGCCGTAGGTGGCTGAGTTGCTCCTGGTGGTGGATATCCACCGGGTTGAGGACCGTAACTATTCACAGTACTTGGAGGACCGTAATTTGGTTGTGTCGATGTAGTATATCCCTGTTGCTGAGAAGCATTTGGTGGTCCATATTGATTTGGTTGGGTTGGTGTATACGCAGAACCCTGTGGTCCTTGATAATTAGTACCAGGATTTTGATTAGCATATTGACCAGGATAGCCTTGCTGCGAAGGTTGTTGCGGATAACCTTGTGGTCCTCTGTATTGTTGCGGTCCAGGGGCTGTGGGTGGTCCTTTGGAATAAGAGAATATTAGAATTTAATTGATGACCAAGACTAAGCTACTAAAAAAAATCTCAATATTTTTAAACTAGCGCACTGTTTAAAGCGGGTCCTTGGCCAGGCATTACGGGTCCACGATATCCACCTTGCGATATCGGTTGTGCTTGATTAAAGCTTGACATTGGTATTGTTGGTTGCGTATTTGGAGGCATATCTCCTCCAGGACCACCGGAGACTGTAGGAGCAGTCGGGAGGCCTTGCGGGTTCATCATGGCGTGTTGCGGGCCATTTGGAATTCCTTGTGGAGGCTTATTACATAAATAAGCGTAGTGTTAGCATACATTTAACTCGCGCATTGTATTACCCCTTAACCCATTTGCATCACGACGATATCTAGGCTACTAGGCCCAAACATCCGCGACATTCAACTTACAGTTGTGGCGCACGGAATAATCCATGCTTGGTGATACTAGACAGTCGCGGCTCGCAGAATATTCCGTGCTTGGATGCAAATGGGTTAATATGTAAACCATTTCTTACCGGTAATAATGCTTGTATATTTTGATTGGCATCTGCGATGGATGCTAAATATACTAAATTACGATGCAGCATCTGCTGGTACCTAACAAACAAAAAGAAAGGAAAATCGTTAGAATTATATCATATTTATCATACTTTAGATACGCTTCAAACAATAAAGACACTTACTGTATACATTCTTGCGGTTTCCCCTTATTCTGGTATTCTTGTATTGTCTGTATGAGCTGGCTATTTTCGTCGAGCATCTATAATAAATATTCACACATATAAGAGACCAACTTATCAATGGGATATATGGATCTGATAGTTTACGTGTTATCCTGTGATTTTAAAAAAAACAATTCGAAGCACTATTCATCTACATTTTTTTACGAGACATATAAATGAAACATGTATTACAAAACTGTATAACTACATAAACGCAAAGAATGTGGCAGTATATTGTTAACGATAGCATGTAATATTTGTGTTACCTTCTGTATTTGGGCAGGATTCGGTGGCGGTCTGCCGCGTTGTGCAAAGGTCACGGACATTTTTTTTCAGGTGGAGTATAAATCGTCGAGAAATAACGGATGCACGTCCCTCTTGATCTGGATCCTTTGGACGTAATACACCAGTCGTTGATTCTAGCTTCCGTGTCACTACATTCATTTGAAACTTTAAAACATCACCGCAGCATCGGTTGCTCACATTGCTACACCATACCTTTAACGTTCAAAACGAGATATCATCTAATCGTAACTCCGTTTCAAAAACAGAAAAATTCCTAAGCGTTCTTGTCCAAGAGTGTTACTTTACCACAGAAAAATTGCTAAGTATGTACAGCGAATCGCCACTAGCGATTGTTTTGCTAAATTTCTAGCTTTACGAATAATAAGAGACGATGGCTGACCATTTCTAAAGTAGATAGCTTGGGAAAGGAGCGTATCGTGTGGGAAATGCGCGAACTATGTATCATGGTATGAATATACAACACGATACGACAGTTAAAAACTATAATTTCTTACTTACAAAATATCGCGTTGAAAATATTGCGATATTCATATGCGTTCCCTAATAAATAAAATATTAGTCGCAGAATTAATGACGATTCGGCGATTAAAAGTTTTTACCTACGACGGAACGGTAGGCACCTTACGTTTTTACTGCTATGTACAGAAGTTAGTAAGTTGATCACTCTGGCAATTATTATTGCAAATATTATGCTTAAATTTCAATAATGTAAAACGCATTACAAAATCTATATCATATCTATACATATTTTTAGTTTTCAATTAAATATAGTTTATAAAATACTTTCGACTTCGTATGTCGTATTAAAGATATAGATTATTTTCAATTTTTTATTTCGATACTTTTGAAAAACACCTTACAAAACTACTAAATTCTTAATATTTGATTGATCTTAATTGACTGATTTCGGAACATTCGTCTAATTTAAATGATATGATAATGGATAACGTAACCTTGCGACAGTAAAGATAAGTCTCTTGTTTCATAAAATATTGTAGGAGCAACGTTTCGCATCTCTTTGTGCAGAAATAACATAAATAACACTTCAAAATGACTACGGCAAAGGTATGTTAGTACATGTATTTTACACTTTTTGATTGCATTTATTTTTTATAATAAATTTTAGATTGAATTTGCGGTGAACATGACTTGTCAAAAATGCGTTGACGCAGTACGAAATACCTTAACCGGTATAAATGGAATTGAAAATATCGATATATCATTGGAGAAGGGAAATGTTGTAATTGAAACAAATTTACCATATTCTTTGATTCAAGAAAAAATTGAACAATCTGGAAGGCAAGCTGTTTTAAAAGGATATGGAAGTAATAATATATTATTTAATGTAGTAATATATTGTTTCTTTCTTTTTTCATAATGTAAAATTGGTCACGTTTGTACGTTACAGATAGCTCTAGTGCTGTTGCTATGTTGGGAGGAAATTCAGGATATAGCGTCAACAATAAGGTAATGGGCGTTGTAAGATTCGCCCAAATTCCTGAAGGATGTCTCATAGACGGAACAGTTGACGGTTTAACACCTGGAGGGCACGGTATGCATATACACGAATGTGGCGATATTTCGCAAGGGTGCGATAGGTAAATATACATACCCACAATTTCTACTTACCTATCATTCTTTGCATATTTTATGCTACAATTTTAGCGTCGGAGAACATTTTAACCCAAATGATACAGTTCATGGTGGACCCGAGGATGAGGCATTTAAGAGGGTAAATATTGAGCGTGGTAGTAACATTATTACGTCTCTAAATAAAGAGATGTGATCACGATTACAGCATGTTGGAGATCTTGGGAATATAAGCGTCGGTAACTCTGGTAGAGCTACCTTCAGAATGGTTGACAAACTTGTAAAAATTTCGGACATTATTGGAAGATCTTTAGTAATAACGGAAAAACCAGATGATTTTGGAAGGGGGAACAGCGCGGAATCAAAAATAAATGGAAATAGTGGAAGCAGGTAAATCTTATAGTACACGGAGAGGCTGGTATAATGGTACATGATATTAAAAAAAATGTATATAATTTTGTATAGATTAGTTTGTGGTATTATTGCTCGATCATCTGGTTTATTTCAAAACACAAAAAAAATTTGTGCTTGCGATGGACTCACACTATGGGATGAGAGGGACAAAGCAGTTTTGAACAAACAGGAAGTCACTAATCATTCTGGAGCAAGTAGGAATTGTATAGTATTCTAACTTTTTCATTTAATAATATTATAGAAGTGTTCAAATCTAGTCGTACTTAAATATATCCAATGTTTGTTTAATACAATATATTTTCTGCACGTATATGTTGCAATTATATAGCGTTTACTTCAAATGTGTAAGCTTTATTTAGTATTCTCATAAAGATATTCCATTCAATTTGGCTGCTTGTATACTTAATTAATTGGTTAAATTATTGTAGGTAATAAAATTCATAATTTTTTACCTTTTTTCAGCGAAATTGTAATAATACTTAAGGGATCTACAAAATCTTTACAAAATGAAACTAATCATTCCACTAAAATGTTAAATATTGTGATATGAAAGCGCAAAATGCTTTATATTGCTTCAAATAAACCAAATTTATATTTAATTTAAATGTTAATATTTCGTACAATGAAATCTATATCTTCAATGTATAATAATAAAGCAGCAAAGTTTTGCTCTACTTGGGCGATCACTAAAAATCAATAAAAATAAATCGAAAATCATTCGCTTTGCTTATATTTTCGTGAAACAAAATTAGACCTATTTTTATTCAAACGAATACATATGTATGTACATGCGCGCCCGAATCAAACGCAGATCTAGCATAACCTGTAACATCAATTGTAAAATGCATGCGGTCCGATTCGATCATTGTTTCCGAATACGTAGATGGGTTTCTGTCTTTTGTTACAGAGTTGAATAAATTCAATTTGCATTTGTTTCGCATGTGTAATTTTTCAGCCCTAATCCGTAGTTCCAATGAATCACCGCTGATAAAACGTCTCAAATAACACGATGCTGAGTACTGAGTAGTGGTGGAGAAAATATGGTGGAGAGATACACGATGGAATGTGATATGTATTAGTGATGGGCACCATCGACTAATTTAAACTATCGACTAATTACTAATTAGTAACGATATACTATCGAATAATTGGTCGATAGTTTTTAGTCGATAGTTTTTCGCTTATTGGTTATGTCTGGAGTCTGAACTGTGACATGAAATATTGGTGTATTTACTTTTCGTAAATTTATTACAGTTCATAATTAGAATTTCAGAAATATAAAAGGTCAACAAGTTTCTTTTTTAACCAATTGATAATATTTCAATTTGTCATAAAGTATTTTATTTCGGTACTTAAAAATTAACAGTTCTAAATATTTTGTTAGAATCAATTAGGTTATATATAAGGTTTTACTCAGTTCTTGAAATTTAAAATCAGATAGACAGTTATTTAACATAATGGCATTAATTAACGTTTTTACATCAAAATTTAAGTCGTTTTTTCTTTTTCCTAGGGTAGATATAAATATTGCTGTATTAGGACTGTAAGGAATTTGTCGATCTATTTTCATAATTTTCTTCATTACTTAATAATGTTGTAATTTCGGATTTTAAGGATTCTATAGCTGATTGTGCGTTTATTTCATGTTGCAAAGTATTAAAATTAATAATAAACATATTATTAGTTATTTTTATAATAAACAATAAAATATAAAATATATAAAACATCGAAACGAACTAAAGAATGACCGTTATTTTCGTCAGAGATACTAACCCATCCCTTGTTCCCGTACTGATTCGATTTTTCGATGTTACATTTTCAAGTGACCGAGCCGAATTCTGAAATTGTATAGTATATACCATATACAGTAATGATTCGCACTCTGTCCATCGCTCGGGACCGAATGTGGACAGCCATCGTGTACAGACACGATTCTCGAGCGAGTCGGATCACCTTTGATGTTGTGGCAGCCGAGGCTCGTGGTAGCGTTCCAGGAAAGGGGCAAGTTTAAATACCCGTGTACGTGAGACAATACTAACGCGATCAAAATTTAGGAACAAAACTTCTTCATTTTTGGTCCGTTTTCAATGAAATTTTACCAACATGTTTGTTACAATCTCCTGATTAAAATGATACCAAACACGACATGGTTTGGACAATTTTTAGTTATCATGGTAGTAATAATGATCTTCGAAACAATCAGTCCCATGGTACCAATCTATGTCGTGTTTGGTGTCATTTTAATCAGGAGATTGTAACGAACATGTTGGTAAAATTTCATTTAAAACGGACCAAAAATGAAGAAGTTTTATTCTTAAATTTTGATCGCGTTAGTATTGTCTCACGTACACGGGTATTTAAATTTGCCCCTTCCTCGTACTCTGCGTTGGCCTGCCTCGATTCTCGAAAATCACAACATCAAAAGTGATCCGAACGACGCTTCCCCGAATCCAAGGGTAGCGGCCCCAAGTAGGGGGGATAAAAATGGACAGCCATCGAATCACGATTTTGGACACAGTGCGAGACATTACTGTAAGTAACTACATTCAGTCGATAGCCCGATGGTCCAAAATCCAAACGACTAAATTAGTCGTTAGCCGATACTATCGATAGTTTTAAAAATCATTCGACTAAAAGTAGTAGTTGGATACTATCGACTAATCGATAGTTTTTAGTCGATGGTGCCCATCACTATCTAGACTGCAATTAATTTTTGGAAACATTTTACACACACATGCTGTCATATACTAGTTATTGACAAAAAAAACAGGGTAGTTTAAACCCTGTCAGATTTTGACACTGTTCTTGTAAATCTAATAAGGTCTATATTTGTTGGTAAATCGTAATCTTTTGGAACAATCTAATACATACATTTTATTTCAATGTACTGTATATGTAAGACATTATTTAAAAGATTAGAAATATACTCGTCTGCATGTTTCAAGAATAATCTTAAGTATCGATTTATCTACAGTTAAAACAGACAAAAATTTACCCGATATCGTACAGGTATTAAAATTCGAGATAAAAATTTTCACCTGAAAGTCAAGTTGCACAACCTGTTTACCACATTGTGGAATTAGACACTGAGCGTGACAGCTGTCATATCGAGAATATGATTGCAACACATGTTTTAATGTAAACAATTCGATCGATGATCGTGCTGGCTAATTGAAAAAGCTTCTAGCCTTATTTCGCTTGTAACGGATTAATTACACTCGAACTGTACTAACAAATAATCACTGTAAAGGATGACAATGGGCGATGAGACTCCAGTTACATCACTGGTTCTTCCTGTTATTTTAAGACCGATATTAATGAAGGTAGTGATAATATCTGTCATTTATTAATCGTAATTGTCGTCTACTAATATATTTTTTAACTAGCAGACAAAATATTTCCAGTATACGTTCGATTTTTGATAAAATAACAAGAAACATGTATGCATTATTGGTATTTATCTCTTTCGATTATTTTGTAGTTAGAAAGGCAAAATGTGTCGGCTGCACAAACATTACGTACAGCTTTATTGAAAGCAGAAAATTCTCATCCGGGGATCACGCACGATTTAATATTGGGTATTATAAGGAGAGCAGAACTTAATCTTGATATGAATGAAAGTGTTCTGAGATTACAAGGAATAGCTTCTGACTACGATGGTATGATTGTGTAAAACTTAATAATAAATCGATTGTTAAGTATTATAAAATACATTTAACGTATTATTATTCGCATTGTACTTTCAATTACAGTCGTAGAATATAGATCAACCCGCTCTGAAGATGCCTTTCAAGAACTGAATCGGAAATCAACTTCGTTGAAGAGGATACTTAGTAGAATTCCAGATGAAATAACGGACCGCAAAACCTTTCTTGAAACAATCAAGTATGTGCTCGCGTTTGAATATTTCATTGAAATGCAACATTTCTAATTTCTTATTCCATACGAAAAATTTGTATACGTACCTTTTCCAGAGAAATTGCAAGCGCCATAAAAAAGCTCTTGGATGCAGTAAACGAGGTTACTGCATTCATACGTGGCTCTGCTGGGAAACAAGCGTTAGATCAGAGGAAGAGGGAATTCGTTAAATACAGTAAAAGATTTAGCAATACCTTGAAAGAATATTTTAAAGAAGGACAGTAAGTGTCTTTTGCGTTTGTATTTTATTGTATTTATTTATTCCGGTCGTTCTATAAAATACAACGTTTTACGTTTAATTTACAGAGCAAATGCAGTATTTGTGAGTGCTTTATATCTAATACATCAAACAAACATGATAATGCTCACGGTAAAGGACAAGTGTGAGTAAAAGGCATTCAATGGAACGATACCTTTGTAATAATGAAATTACTCGAAACTATTATACAATTTACAATATTCTAATTTTATCAATTTCGTTATGTATTTGATAATAGGATTTAAATGTCATTTAATATAAAATATATATATAGACAGATATACAGTACCATTATTTTACATGTGTCAAATTGTTATAAATTATGCACAGATAATACATGATGGTACACATGGTACGCAGATTCTACACATGGTGTAGAAGATTCTAATAAAGGAATAATATAAATGTTACTCGGTACGTATTATGTTATAAGATTTGTCAAAGACAACGGAGATTTAAAAAAAAAAAAAAAATGAAGCAGGAATATCTCCAAATGTATAAGAAATAAAAATTATTTTATTGATAACAAATGTACACAAGTGTGTTGCACTTCCTTTGCGGAATCTACATCCTCTATCTACATCCTCATCGAATTAACAATGACAATGGGTAACAGTAAGGATTAATGGTAATTATTGTAATGAACGTCATTGAAAATTGTACAAATATTTTAAGCTCGTTTGCTATCCGCGAATGTTCGTACAATACTGCCGACACCGCTGATATTGTACACCTTTTCGTGCCATGTTAATAAATGACTACTGCTACCTTCCGTCGGAATTTCGAATCCTCTGTAGATATATTTCATTAAAACATCCAGCAAGTCACGGTCCAATTGCGTCAGGCAATCATCTATTTGTGTAGACTTTATACTTAGAAGGACCTTCACCGTTAAGTTTCTTGCGGTATCCTGTAATGTTTAATAATTGTTTTGCTTTCAAATAACATACATATTAGAGAATATAATTAAAAGAAAACTATGTATCTTCATTTTAATAATTGTCGGCATGATTCTATTGAAATAAATAGTATCGCATTATGTACGCTGTACATTCGATGATATAGGAATATCGTGAAATAACAATTAAAGGGCGTGTTATCTAGGTTACCTTTACTTGTTGATTTTTGCAACCCAGTGGTGCAGACCTTAAAACAGATATCAAAGCCTCGGCATTCTTGCCCTTGAATAGATATTAAGGAAAATATAATGAAATTGAAAGAAAAATGGTTATAACGATATTATATGTTGATAAGAGTTCATTGAAAGGATATTGGCTAAGAAGTGTCAAAATTTCATTTTCATCCGACCCTGTGGGACCTCCTATTCCTCCATCGGCGTCTTCTTCTCTAAAGTTATTGTCACTGTATTGATCAACATCGATTTTACGAAACGCAGACGCTGTCGAATCTTTTTTCCCCTCGTTCCTTGACATTTTTGACTCTGTGCTTGACGTTTTACTGTGATCGCACACCCGGCTTACGAACTAAAGCTATGGAAAGAAACTCCATTGGTCTTCAAACATGTAGTCTATATAGTAGGGCTTCCATTCAACTGGATTGTGAATGAAACAGTAATCTTATATATTCGTTAATTTTCGTACATATAAATTTCCTAATGTACAAATAAAATTATCGACCATAATGAACATTAGCTACATTCTGCGTATTTATCAATAACAAAAATTACGCCAGTAAAATGTTTGAATTATTGACAAAATTTATATTTTTACCGCGGTTTAAGTTGCTTCGATTGAAATCCCGATTGTTGTAGCCATAAGATACTTTTTGTGCGCGTAAATTGTGTTTTATAATTTTCGCTTCGTTTTTAGGAGTTTGTTTCTCTATCTCATGATTACGCAGTGTTCTAATAATTTTAATGGTGTTTTGTGTTTCGCATACAAGTTAAATGCTTTGCAAGATTTTTAGTTAAGGAATGAATTGTCCAAGGCTGGTCAGCAAATATCGTACGCCAAAAATTATATGGTATCAAACAGACGTCACGGTTGTCCTACGTATTTTATTACAAGATGTAGAAAACTATTTTCTCCGTGTGGAATGCGATCATTTATTATTTAGGTACTTCAAACGCATACATATATGTTTATAAAGTCTGTATCTTTGATGGAGGTAAAATACATTGTGTATCAGAACTTATGTAAACAACATTTTTGTATTGTTTTTTAGCACGCAAATAAATTTAAGAAACTATTACCTTTGTTTATACCTTTTTGGGACAGTAATAGCGGAAAGAACAAGCCATAACAACTTAGGAAGGGAAGTTAGAATTACGCTTCTTAAAGCGCACAAATGTAAAATATTTTTTCTATCGGCATTAAACATTATTCATTATTTATTTCCATTTATTATATTTTGCTTACTATTTTTTTATATGTTTATCGTGAAACCGATAGGGACAGAATGGATGAGATTGCATCTTGAAAGGGAAAAGAATCCTTTAATTAGTTTAGATCCAGATAATATATATAAACGCGATTGGATTATGGATTCTTTAAAGAACAGAGGTAATTATGTCGGATACAGTTTCATTTACATTGAAGACACCTTATGTATGGACACGCAAATGTTATCATATAAACAAAAATTTGTTTCGTTGCAGAAAAGGAAAGTTTCACAGAGTACAAACGTCGGCATAATATAACTCACATAATGCCGGATGTGCCATCTTCTGATGAGGAAGAGTCTGATGAATACGACCCTCATGATGATTTAACAGATATTTAACTCCTTTAATTTATGTCTATGATATGCATGAAATATATTTAATCTACGTAATAGAATATTTAAATATAGAATACAGTTTTAAACAGAATATAAGTTGCATGAAGCAATAAAAAAGAGAATATTGAACAAACCATATTTTATACATACGGTGTATATAGTCTTCACCATTGTTTTTATTTCGCTTCATAATGTTTGTAATTTGTTAAAATGTACATCATTACTTCAGTTTAACAAATAGTCTGATAAAAGTATAATTCTACGCTATAAATATTGACATGTAAATGTAAGAGTAAGAATAAAGAAGACCAATGGTACACTGCATTTATTTCGTATACAAATTGTGTGAAAATTCATAATAACAAATTTATTGACCACGTACGTTTGTATGTATGTATATGAATCGCAATGAAGTTATTACTAATAGCAGCACCATTAATTCCTTTAAATGATTTGCTGTAAGAGTAGCTTATGTTAAACTTTATTAGGACCGAATACTGTATGTTAAACTTTTCGTTGAGTATTTCTTTATGTACGTACAGTACACATTTTGAGACTGAATAAAGCTAAGTCAATAATGCTCGCATTGTATATATTTTTGTGTAACACTATTTCCTGCACTTTTCATTCAAGATTAGTTTGTATAAGTCGTACATTTGCGATATTGGAATGTTTATCTACGTTGTGTTAATAATATACAAGATAAGGTATAACACGTTAAAAATGTATATCATTACTGTTCATAATCTTTTGTTATTAAAATTGATCTCATCTTTGGCAATGGAATATAGTACAGAATATTGTCTAAGTGTTTTAATAATATAGGCAACATCAATTATAAACAATATTATATAAATAAAGTACTTATAATATGGAATAATATTAAATATTTATTTAACGATCATATTATTAGCCCCTTTGTACCACCATATAGTGATATTTCATACAATACACTAGGAACTGGAATACTTTATTATACTGCATTTAAATGCCATGAATAGCCCATCACGATATCAGTACATGTTAATACAATGAACTTTATAGCAACGAAATGATAATAATAATTATATATTAAAATTTATTTCCATAAAAGCACAACTATACGTGAATATCGTGCATAAATCTTTGTACTAAAAGTGCAACTTTTAATATAAGGTACTCAAGAAATGCAGTAATGAGAAATTATATACCTAAAAGTGTATTCTGAAGTTATATCTATATATAATCTATACACTATGTTACAAGAAATAAAACCATATAAATGTTTTTTCATTTACTTACTGTTTTCTTTGTATCGAAATATGTTTATCAAACAATGTAAATAATTAAAAATGCATTTTGCAGAATGTCAAATGTGGCTTTGAACATATTTTACGTAATTACATTTTGAAAATATTACATTGAAATCGTACACGTGTTATAATAATTGTACATGCAACTGGGGCACATACCTGGGAACCAATACCAAATGGAACTAATGTCTCCTACTCTTTCAATTTTTTTACTTGCAATCTAAATCTGTTCTATAGAAAAAGAAACGATCTTATACCTTGTACCATTGCCGTTATCATTAGTTATACCAACATTTTGTATATATTCCACGCTACTGCATGGCACATTTATGCATCGAATTATTTAACAACCTTCTAGAGAAAGTCTTTGATTTATATTTTCAACTCTAATTTTCATTTCCCTGAGAATATCTTCAGCAAGATTATCGACTGTGGTATATCTTACTTTGAAGAAATTAAATACATCTACAAGAAATTCGACCACCTGATCCCTAAAGTAGTGACAAGTAGAACATAGGCTTCCCTCTGGTCCTAAGAATCCCCACACAAGCACAGGCGAGATTTGCTCAGAAATCGAATAAAAATGTGATAGGAATCCTTTGTCATACTTTAACCTTTGCCTTTTACTCGCAAGAATTGTCCAAGCCGCAGTTCCGACCGCCTTAAACATACAATAAATGAATAACAGTCAGAGATTCCAAGTAAAGGGAAAAGCATATTACGTATTGTAGTTGCTTACAGTCTCACGGAAACTAGCAGATATCCATCTATTTTGTAAAATAGCTTTAATTGATGAAGGTGGCTTTTCGACTTCCTCGAAGGCGTCCAGCATGATGAAATCGATCAGAACATCGTAGAAATTCATGCATTTTACTCCTCTCATTGTTAGCTCCTCCTCCATGATACTGTGATTGTTTGGCTCTTGCAAGAATTCCAACATTCGTTCATAGTGTGTCAAATAATCCTTAGGATCCTAAGAATGAAATTCGATCATTAATAATAATAAATACATTGCTCTACTATTTCTACTGTTTATGTTTTATTTCAAAGTGTAGTAAATGATGTATGTTGTGTATACCCTGTCTGCATACATGATCAAATCACTAATAACTTGTCGGCCTATATCCGCAATCCACTCTGTTGCTGAAGGAATAGTGAATAATTTTGTATATGCTTGCCGTAAACAGTAGACCTTCGCCAAATATTCTACATCTGAACCACATTTCACAAGCTCCGTATGCAATCGTCTACAATTCGAATGTAATTGAAATATCAATGAGTTTTCGAACATTTTCTATAAATTGAATAACTTACCTGCAAGGGATACCTTTGTCTTCGTGTTGCTTCAGGGCAGCATGGTAAAGTTTTTGTTTCTCAAAGTGTGGAAAAAATTCGGAAAATTCTTCGAACTCGCGCAAATCTGCCACCTGTGTTAATATAACGAAGGGATAAGTTTACGTTTGCGCGTATGATTATATAAGACGATAAAAATAATTGAAAGGAAGTTTTCTTTTTACTCACGCCATCGCGTGCAGATTCAAAAGATTCCGGTGACGACGCGGCATCAGCTTTGTCCTTACCGGATATCCGGGTCCCTACATTCGACGGTTTATGACTGTCCAAACTCTCCTCCTCTTCGTTACGGAATAACACAGAATGCTGTAACAATTTGGTCAGTGATTTATCATTTCTTTCTAAGGTATATAAAAGACATTATAATTTATAATATAAACATGACATTTGCATCGATCGTTCGTACTCAATTGTACTTGTATTTTATGTATTTTATACCCTTAAGATTCGAGTTGTAGTCGCGGTGCCATGAACTTCCTATGTAATAATACCTCCTTGCGTTAGGTCAAGTAACTCATTGCACTAATTACACCGGTCAGTTGTCATTTAAATTGGATTAATTCTCGTATTCTTTTTATACAACGAAAAAGAAATTGACGAGTACAGTGGAATGGAATGATACTGACTGGCGTAGAATGGATTTCAGGAGGGACAAAAATATATTATACGAATAAATGATTCGAGATGAAGATAGTTAATAGCTGTGAGTTTGTGCAGCAAAATCATTTAAACGGATTTTTTAGTGGCTTTAAGGTAAGCTTTAAACACCGACAATGAACATCGAATTCAGTAAATATTTAAGACCATCAAAAATGAATTACTATAAAATATTCATTATTTTCTCGATATTTACAGACATACATATATACTATTAAGGCATCCGAGAAATGTTCGCGCCACACAAATCATGGCTGCATCGAGCTTGCAATTGCCTATCAAACGTCCCTACTCTTTATAGGCACACACGCATTTACCCATGAGTGCTCCTACTAACGCTTCTTCTCGTCGGCGCTTTAGCCATAAAATAATTTCAGGAATAACGGAAATCTGCTTCGGTGACTGAAGGAAAACAAAAAGAATTGTTGCAGATTACCTGGTCGATAAAAAGGAGCTCTGCGTGGCCCTGGATTTCATAAGCCATATTAAGCAGCTCTTGGACATCGTGTGTAAATGCTGCATCCGCCTTAGACGGTAATGCGAGTGTATCATTACTGAGTGAAGAGCTGAACGCTGTAAGAGCCTCCTCCCAGCAATAGATTGCCTTTTCCAGAGCCTCCAATCCTGTATCATTAAGATTCGCTGTTTTACATTTGTCAATTTTCATTGTCCGCCTTGATGTGTATAAACGCAAACGACGAATTCGAACTCGTTTAATTCGTTCTAAGAAGCACTTTGGCACCACAGGAGAAAAGAGATCCACGTGCCCGCAGTGGCTACCAATTTTCTGGTTACCGCACAAGTGGCAACACATAGAAAATGATTTAAAAGTTGCAGCAATTTTTCATCGAAAATCTAGTGCGCTAAAAGTGAGTTGCAAGTTCTTAACATAACCGTTGATACAGCGTCTAACATAAGGGGTAGGCATTGTTATTTAAAAGCAACCATTCGATATGTATCTACTGCATTTTACTTCTTCTACGCAACCTTTCAAATGCAATTCATAGCCGTTTGCCACGTTTACCTATTATGCATAGCAGGGTCGAGTATCCGTACTGAGGCTACAGTTACAAGCTTGCACGATGTAAGAAAGGACAGGCTAATCTCTAACACTTTCACTTCCTTCTCTTACAATTTAGGCTCCGGCTCAAAGTGTGCGCAATTCAAGATTGTCGTTTTCATATACTTTCGAGGTAATTACCGATATCCTCTTGTTGGGTTAACTGTTTTGTTTTTTTAATAACCGGTTCGTCCCCCACCTGATTTCTACATTCACCCTCGAACGAATGATTGATTTGGTAATGATCCTAAATACGAAAACCGAAATTTCCGTTCTTCCTGTATACCTCTACATTCTCCTATAATACATTAATATTAATTTCCTCAGAGCTCAGAACACGAAGATAAGACCCAGGAATAAAGACTAGCGAAGAAAACGAGAGAGAGAAACATCGGTTTTAGTTAGACGGGTGCGTAGAAAAGCGTCAGATACATGTTTTCAGACAACCAGGAAACGCCTCGACGGAAAGAAGCTTCAGACGAATGTCGCGACTCCGGTACTTGGCACTGGCACAAGAGGCAAAGGTAAGTTCAACGGCTGATTTTGCAACGGCAGAAGATTTACAAATGAGAGGCCCTGTTGGCCGGCGTGTCAGCCAGTCAGCAAAGAGTAAGGGGTTGAGAGCACCTACTTAACGTTGTCACACTGTCGCAGGATTTAAATTCCAAGTCGCTGACGACATTCATCGTATTCAACGTTTTGTCACTCGTAAAATGAGTGGTACATACGCGTACAAGAAATTCGTGCCCGGAGCGGAAACCGGGCACGCGTCATATCAATTAAGAAGGATATCCATGTCCTAATGATGCAACCATTATCTCCAATCTGCGACCGAGTGTATTTAAATTTCGTGCCTACGACAATGCATGCCTATAAAGTCCATTATACCCTGATCTGTGCATAAATATGTATACGTATACATTAAAACGATGAACGGAGCGAAGTAACCGTTACTGATACACGTATACGCGTGTACAGTGAAGGGAATTTACGTGGGTAGTTGTGTAAAAATAATGTGCCGCGCGAAGGGCAAGGATGAATGGAGAGCCCATTTCCCCTTCAATCGCAGTTTTCATTTTTATTAAAGCTTATTTTAACTGCCACAGTCTAGGGAAGGGGGGATGCGTACAGAGAAAAAAGATATTCGCAATAGAGGGAGCAAAGTTGGGGTGTTTCCCAGTAACGTACCTATACAAGCGTGAATATAATTCATTGGCCGGGGACTGAACGAAGTGCATGTATCTTGCCGTTGGAATAAAATTAAAGAATTGTATATAGCGGAGTGTCGGTGGCAAAATTCTAATCAGCAAACTATACGAAAATATAATAGCTGTAACTATGACGCAAATATATCCTAAACAATACCGCCATAGTACGTTCATAACGCAACCTATTCAATTTACGCAAATTTTTAGAGTAATATAATACTCGATATTATAAGGATTCTATCCTTCGTAGTAAGCTTACATTAATTAGTCATCCGCGGTCTCAATTTCTCCGAAAGCATTCAAATTACCAAGAAGATGCATCATCGATTACATAGAATAAAACCTAACCAACTCATCCAGTCATCGTAATCAAAATGTTTAGTAGAAAATCAGAGTGCGAACAGGAAGAAGGTAACCTAGAAAATCGACACGAAACGCGCCACTCAGGTTCGCGGGCGGTTGCAAGTATTCTTAATTTGATGAAACGTGCGGCGAAGAGAGGTGGAGGGTGAGAGAGAGAGAGCGAGATTCCGTACGAGTCGTGGTCGGGGAGATGTCTTCGTGTGGCGACCACCCCTCGGGAATTCTTGCATCCCCCATTACAGAGAAAAGATACCCCGAAGAATCCAGCACTGCGATGCTGCCGGATGGTTGGCGTCAATAATACCAAAGTGACGTAATCCTTTTCGACGTTCGTTATTGGAGGATGTGTCATCCAATGAGGAAGGGTCGATACGGCAGCTGGGAGGCGCGCGCGGTCTCAAAGTGTGCTCCAGGCACGCGTTGCGGCATCGCGGTTCGGCGCGCCAGTAGTGCGCTGCTGAAACCACCACGGCTAGGTAGGTCTCAGAGAGCAATAAGAAGAAAGGAGGGAGAACGCGTGAATGCAGGGCGGGAGGAACAAGGATCGAGATATACAGAGAAGTGAGCGCACAGAGAAAGAAGGGAGGGTGGGACACACCGTGGGTCCTCGCGCTGGCGTCAGTTATTCGGTTTGCCGCTTGCTTGCCGGGTATAGTGCGCTCGTACACTTTTCCGACACTGTTACAACGTTCGCCGTTGACACGCGAGATTTATAAACGTACGCGGGATAAATTTTCGTTAACGCAACACGTATTGTCGCGCGGTAAAGAATAAAAAAAAAAACAGGACGACACCTAGTGCCACACAGCTTAATACTTCATCCCTTTGACACCAGTGTTGGGACGTTCGCATTATTTGGATTAAGATAATGCAATAGTAAGTATGGCTGCTTTCTTTTATTGAACGTTCGGTAATTGTGCCTGGGTTTCGTTCGGAAAGAAAAAATTATTATTTTACCAAGAAGCACAAAATTATTTCAATCGTAAGCATTTCAATTTCTCTGAGAAATTTCATTCCGGTTGCTTTTATATATTTTAAAACTACCCGATAGGTAACACTGTTACATATGCAGCATTCGATATTAACAATTCCACTGAAACTTGCCGTAATCTTATTCAAATGAAAGGAAGAAAAAAAAAATAGGAAAAGAGCAATGCATAAAAGTAAGAATAGTTCTCGACGTACGGCCAGGCGGTTAATCGATGCGCCGGAACGATAGGAGGGGAAGCTGTGAAATTATAGATTTCAAAATATTGCGTTATTTCCAATAGGGCTAAGGATACTGTGAGAACGGTTCGAGGGTATCGTAACGTTTGCTAGGCTCTTTTAGAATTCTCGTTCGGCATGGTGATTGTTCGAGATCAGGTATACTTGCGGTATAGGTCAAGTTCAGGGGTCAATACCTCGTACACGTTGAATCTCGAATAAAAGTGAATGCCGTAAATGTAGCAATAGCAGCGCGCACCGACAGATCGATGGAGGTGCCTGGTGCGCTGGTGAACTTGGAAATTTCCCTAGCACACGCGCACTTCCTGCACCCGTGATATTTGCGTATCCGTTATACATGTATCTCGCCCTATGCGTTCTGTACACACTTCTGTGAAATCTTAAAGCACAACAGATGATACTGTGGTATCGTCGAATGTATTAGATTATTTCACTAGAAGTGAAACAGTGCGATCGCTTTGCGTTGTCTGCAAAATGCGAACGATTTCGCGCGTTCCACGTAACTTCCCGGTATCTTGAAATCGTCATAAAGGATGGTTACAGAAATAGAAGAGATCTGAATGAAATTGAAATTAAAGTTGAACGGGGATATGAAAAATGTTGCATCGAATTGCGAACCGTATCGTTGAATTGCGAAATAAGAAAACGAATTTGGTATTTTGCAATTTAATTGAAGGTGGCTATACGCGATAATGGTTGTACGTTTTACGGTCGAGCAATTTTTACGAATTTCCCGCGTTCGAAGCTTGCAGATCAACCTTTCACCGTGAAAAATAGATGATAACAAGCGATATACGCTTCGATCCCGTAAACGGGAGTAAAAATGCATAGATAATTGAACGGTATCTACGCTTCGTTAAGTTAATAAAGGCGCACGACGTCGAACGTTGAAAGAATCTTAATTGAGAGGTTTAAAGGCGCCCCTGATAAACAAGATCATAATGACACGGATATGCTAACGATCTGTTTCCATTTTAGCAACAAATTACTATCAACAAGGTGTACTTTAACGTAGCGTTGAACGCTATGGCTAGGCTGGAAGTGAAACTTTAATTAAACGAATGGAAATGTTTTCGCTGAAATCGATACTCCAAACAGATTGTTACACACTTCCTCATACTTCTGTCCGAGCTAGTAATTCCCCCGGCTCCTTTGAATCTGAATGAAAAGCTGCAATTGAACATTGCGAAAATAGGAGTGTCGCGAATGCAGAAACCGGTATTCAGGAAAAAAATTCATTACAATAGAGCAGTCTGATAAAACGAAACACAAACCGATGCTCCAAACTGGTGACCTAGTTACTTCACAGCTCAGCTCCACCTATGCTGACGAGTAGACGGTACACAAAATTACAATGAATATCGTTACTTCAAGAAGATACTCTTTACATTATTGAATTTCTAAATATTCGCCGAAAATATTCCACGTTTCCCTTAGATTCAGTTCCAATAAAAACAAAGAAGAAGAGAGAAACAGCGTAGCGGGAGACAGAATTAAAAATAAACCGGGCGGGACCTTTGGAAATCAATCAATCGATGAAGCAACTATGCATGTCGTGCTTGTCATATGAACTATCGATGGATAGATGCAAATTCCAATACGAGCATAATAAGATACATGATGCGATCGTGTCGGTTATTAGGTAATAGTGGATCCCCTGTCGAGGATGCTTCGACCCTGATGAGGCTAATAAGAGTGACATCATTATCGCTTGCCGCAACGAGCTTTTAACCTACGTAGCTCGCTCTGATTTTCATAATCTGCTTCACATCGTCAAAAGAAAGAAAGTACACCCCATGCGATAATACCTAGCAATAGATGGGACAAATGTTCTTCTACGTGGAAATTCTGGGAAACAAATGAATGCCCACCACAAATCGTGTCTCAATGGTTTGGGGATGAAAGTAGAAGAATTCCTCTAACACCAAACGAAAATCGATCTGACCCACAAGTTGATTATCGAATTTTTTACACGTCTTCTCTTCCTCCAGTCAGTTTTATACAATATCGCGTGCTGTTTGAAATGTAGATACGAAGTCTAGTGTCGTTCTGCGAGAATTAATATTCTTACTATCCTTGGACGAGGTAAGCATTCGTGAGACGGTGGAACAGCAAGAGGGTAAAAGGTGTACGTACCCCCCCACTCAGGCCTTGCCTTCGTAAAGTAGACCGACGGAGGTCACACTATACGGTCACGAGCCACGTCAGCTGGAAAGATCCTCCGTATCTCGATAAACTGGAGGTCCAACGCCTAACGCCTTCGCTCTTCTTCGCGGTGCGCTCTAAATTACTCGCACAGGAATTCTACTAACGTTTCTCGGGCTTCTTCGAGTCCAAGTTTCGCTTACTGAATCGTTCCCACACGCGCGGTAAATTGTTCGTAGGGCTCGTATCGAATGAATTTACTCAATGATGAGACCTGAGAATTTTCATTTTTTATCAACGTTCGAAACCTGTTCTGCTCGCTTTGAACCGCCGTTCACGAATTCCAAATACCGGCGACAGCACTTTCCCCCTCGATCCGACGGCGGTAGAAAACTTTACGCGACACAGAAATTTCCTTCAAGCTCTCAAATCTTCTGCAGTATTTCCCCCGCCCGATGTTTACGCAATCTTCGCAAGTATTCTCGATTGGAATTTATCATTCGTTGAATTCCATCGAAATTCTCGCTGCTTTGTTCCAGAAGAAAAATAAACTGCTCCTCCTGGAACGTCCATTCGAGTTTCCCAGTGTATCGCGCTACGAGGGAATGTCTTTTTCAAGAATACAACCAGCCTTTCGTTACGGCAGATCTCCGCGATATTCGATTCTCCGCGATGCTAAAAGTATTGTTCCCCGGAACGAACTCCGTTTATCTTCCCTCTTCGAGTCCCATTGGAATTAGGCACGAGCTCCCTCGTCGACCGTCGGGTCAGCCGTTTCAATTCATTGAACGTCATCAATGTATTAGAACTATTTTGATAACGCAGCTCGTGGGCGTGCATAGGGTGTTCGTGCACGTCGGGATCGGTCGCGGCGTGGAGCGAGTCGGAAATCGAGCATGTACCTGGAAACGTTTTGCGGGTGGAAAGTGGCGTAAGGTCGCCGTGCGCATAGGTACAGTGCGGCAGTGACGTTGCAATTATTCATACGGCAATTTATGCGACAGCAGCAGCCCTGTCGATCTAGCCGTCGATTTCCACGATCCAGACTAACCTTCGAATCGAGATCGATTGAAATCACCGAAGTCGCGGGAAACGCGTATCGACGCGCGGCGAAATGCCGGCGGAAGATCGTACCGTGTCGAATCGCGTAACGGTGTTGTTTTTAAGCCATCGTTACCCTTTTTCCCCCGCGTTGCACAGCGATGAATCATCGGCCAGGGATCGCGTAACGAATTCGCGGATAAGAAGATCGCGAACAAGAAACGGAGAAAGGAACAGGATCGACGCCGTTAGACCAGAACGTTTTACACGTCTTGGGGTTTGACGAGTCCCCGTTATCAAACGACGAACGGAGTGTTGTTTCGTTAACACTTTCGCGATTAGTGACACGAGAATGTCCAGGTGATTTTAAAGCGCGACGATGGAACACTCGATTGGCGTCCCCTGTCATTTATCCCTGCTTCTGATTGTTTCGTTTGCATCGGCCCCCTTAGCACAATTCATTTATACTTCTTGTTGCATAGTACGACGAAAGACTTGGCTTGCGAGCAGAACCATGCAAATCTAGCGCGCCGGTTTTAATTTGCTGGAAAGATCGCTGCCTTGAGATGGAACGTATTAAGACGACTTGATACGTCATGGGTTTAACGAGCAGCGCGGCGAAACAGTGTAAAATCAAGATTGCGGAAATCGAGCGTTAGAAAACGATGTCGAACAGTCGAGTATTCACAAGGAGCGCGATTTTAAATCTCTCGAATCGAGATTGAAGTGGAGGGATCCGTTGAATTGGTCTCGAAGGAATATTGCCTCTAAATCGGCCCGAATAAGCTACCGTGGTATTAAATACAAAGCTTCGCGCATAATCGATTATTCAAACGGATTTGCATGGGGCACGAAAGAGTTAATGAACGAGGAATTCATTGAATCGCATTCAGAACCAATGCGGAGCGGAACGATGAAAAGATTGCTGGCTTCTATACCAATACCTAATAAGAACGAAGATGCTACTATCATCAATTATTAACACAATTATATTTCGACGGATGCAAGTGGAATCATTGATTTTTCCCGAAAGGAACTAGATGCACATATTTCTAAAAAGTGAATGGGATTTTACATGCGGCTATCACAGCATAGTGCTTCTCCGGGAGCCATCAATGTCCAAGCCGTTGAAGAGAGGGTCTTGCTAGCCTTAAACTGGTGGTTAAATTTTCAGTGCACTCACGGGCAATCGTGCGACGGAAATGAGTTTAACAATGACTGCAGAGAGACGATCCGGTTGCATAGGCGCCCTTGACAGTGATAAATAGATACTGCAACCGGCTAGGCTGTCGCCTAGGATGTTCATTTGGTAACGCAGAACCTCGTGGGCATTCCATTTCAACGACCGGTTTCATTATTTTGCAATCCCTGTTCGCGCGATCTGTCCTGCCCGTTTAAAAGTTTCGTGTTTCGCCACTTCGATCGCCTCGCGCCAGACAATTTATTGCCTTTAACTTGATAACAACGGGGAAAAAGATGCAAATTTCTGGTCATCGAAATCTTCGTTGGCATTCCGCTGAACGTTTGCCTCCAACGATACGATGCTTGCATAGGGAGGGCAGATGGAGATCAGCAACGTCCAAGACATTTCAACAACTGGAAACGACGATTAGCCGAGGCCAGTTTAACGAGAATCGTTGGGTCAAGGAAGTTACAGAACTTACGGAATCGGTATAGCGACGACTATAACCAGACGACCTTGTATTGGTAGCGTTCTACTGTTTGTTCCGCGATGTCGAGGGTTCAATTGCTGACGATAAAGTATTCCCGGAGTGTGACGCAATTGTACGAAAAAATAAAAGGCCAGAGATTAAAACTCACATTCACGTACGACGAGCATGTGGAAAGGTACGCGTATAAAACCGGTGTCGCAAGGTAGCTCGTGTAATCGATTTATGCATACGTCTATTTCACGTTCACGCGTGATCGTGCCGTCAGGATTCATCCGCATAGATTATAGATCGTCGACTAATGGTTTAACGCTGGATGCTTCTAAATTTTCTTCCTTCGCCTTCTGGCACAGCCTGGTGTGACAGTTGTGCGGCAGTTCTAGGTGGTCGAAATCGAATGACCGAATAATGTTTGCCCCCTGCCGAATTTCAAGTCGAGAGCCTGACGCATTCGTGGCACGCAATGAATCACGTTACTCCGAAGCGTACTATTGATTGCACGGCTGGAGGAAGTTCGAAGCTCAGTTGTCAATAATCGTGAAACACATTTCTGATGTATCAGCTGTGACGATATTTTGTAAAGGTTCCCGTTTCTATTGCGAACGAATTTCCATTGAAACGCATGCATGCAACCCTCTGTCGCATGGACAATCAACGACGTTAAATTAGCCAGGGAAGATATTCCATACTTGTGCAGCGCAATTTACTTAAAATTCATATTGAAGTGTGTATCGCTTGTGGACGCACATCATGATCTCTGCTCGTTTAATCATCCTCAACAAGGTCCTGATCGGTTCCTAATTCTCCACCGGAGTGACCAGCTTTCTTGCGGCGAAGTGCGAAAACCATTCATCCCGTAAAGCAGTTTAACTCTTCTAAAAGTGTCCACGCTCCCGTAGGACTCTGTACGCAATCGTGCAAACTGACTCGGAAAATAAAAGCGACAGGCAGCAAGCAGTGCCGTTCTTTGTTCCATTGTGTGTAATTCGCGACGCGGCAGGGTAGTACCTGAGAGGTGTCTCTTCGTGACGTTTGCTTTGTGCCCGGCAGAATTTACTTCTTCCTAGTCATTACCACAGTCTGAAGGACTTGTCGCGGTTTTTTCTTTTCTTTTTCTTCTTTCATTCGACGCCCGTGGCCGACCAGTGGAGCAAAAGAAAGGGAATGGTACGTGCGCGTGCACGTGGCTAAGAAGGCTACAACCGTAAAGGAGTGCTCTTGACTCTGGCGTGGATTGCCATGCGGGGGTGTTATCATGGTAACGTTGATAGCATGACCGTGGAAAGTCGATACCTTCCTCATTTGGTATTCCGCAGCAAGGGCATGCCCTATCTACGATCCTGGCATACCAAACTCCGCCGACCCCTGTTTACTCTAATTTTCCTTTTCGATAGGACAACGTGGTCACGATGCAGGAAGTCCGTTATCAAACAGAGTGAAATTGCAATAAGTAGGCCGTTAATACCGTCGACGAGGGCGGAAAATTTCAGCAATTTTTCTATCAAACGAATAGAACGATTTTCACACGCAACGAAATCATTTAATTTCGCTACAGGGGAGATTATATAAATTTCGAGAGAGCGTTTCACGAACGAAACTGCCTGCGAACCGTAACGCCGCGCGAAATCGAGGCCAAGTTGACTAATTCGATGAAGATCAATCCGATTATCATTTTGCCCGAACTTGTCGCGACTTCTAGAGAAACTGGAGCGACACGCGAACTCGGCCAGGACACGGGGATAAATAATTGTGCGACGCAAACTTTTGCCCCTCGGCGTAAAAGATTTTTTACCATCTCGAATTATTTCGATAGTAATTTCCGTATATTCTCAACATTGAAATAAAACGGCCGAGTGCATCGTAGAGCGGGCGATACACTTATTATCTCGGAGAGATATACAACGCGTCGCGATGTTGGAGAAACGTTGGAAATTCTTATCGATCTGTGCAAATACGTATCAAGGGTGAAGCTGCATCCTGAAAAATACTCTGAATATCTTGTTCTCGTCGTATCAGCTTTCGCGCGAGTACAGGGGACAGTAATCTATTTATCAGTGCATACGTACCCTCGAGGCTGGTCCCTTTCATGCGCAATCGACCAATGCATGTTCCTTTTACGATGCCAAGGGTTTCAAGTGTCTACCTTTACCAGCTTCTAAAACTCGACCTTCGATGCGCGAATCGTGTTCATGCTCATACACGGATCTCCAATTCGCTCCGCTTTAAGGTAGCGAGAACAATTTCATACGAAAATCGGATTGGAAAGAATCGTGCAAGACTAAATGAAACACTTTTCAAACGTTCGAATACCGGTTGCACGTTTGCACAAGCCCACTTCTGTGATAATAAAATTCATTCTCCAGTGATGTTTCTCACCATGGGAGATTCGTATGTGATAACGAGGGAAAAACCTTGAGACCCATAAGTGGACGCGAGATACCAATCGCGTGGTACGCAAGTAGCTGCAGATAATGGCTGATAATAATATAAAAATGTTATAGATTTTGTACGGAATTATGTTTTACGAATTTTATATTGCGCGTATACAGCACGAATGTGATTGTGCATCACCAGTCGAAGGGTTAAGGGGAATTACGAAAGCTGCATCGTTTGCAACAATTTTCTAGAACTCCTTCAACGGCGTACAAATCTAAGGAGCAATCCGCGAGTACCGAATGACCGTACTTTCTCTAAAATTGCTAACTCCATGAGGATCGAAGGCATACCGCGGTTAATTTAGCGTGAAAGTTAATTATCTAATTTCATCGGTAACGTTTCACCGGTAGGCGCATCTGTGTACATACAGAGTGATTTTTCGTCTTGCGTTCTTCGTCTCCCCTTCGACGTCGAGAGAATGGTTTCTTTAATTGACGATCGCAGGTGAATTAGGACGATTCATTCGGAACTGGGGATAATAAGGGGCTCTTCATCTGGTTTCTTCCCTCCCCCAGGTGGGAATAATGTTCTACACCGGAAAGGTAGAAGACCTCTTTCGGAGTTGCTCTAAGTGGAGATTGTATCTCTTGTGTCGTTGCACCTTTAGAAAGTAGACTGTGTTCGATAAAATTCTATGCACGAATAGGAATTGGGCTGAACCTTGTATAATACATGGTTTGAGTGAAATATTTGTTTCCACTCGAGTACGATGATTGTGCAGTTATAATGTTTAGAGAAAGGCGTCGGCAAGAAAAGTTCAGTTGAAATTCAGATCTAGTTCAGTGGAGTCATTGAAATTAACTTTCGTAGTTAAAGGAGAGATTTCTTCACTGCCATGTATGTATAGAATTTTTTGATCTGTTAGATTTTATAGCATCCTTCTCTGGTACACTGTACAACGATGAACAGTTAGCGTCTCTCAAAACGGAGCGTTCTAGGAATAGGCCCCGACATCACTTTCTCACGCTCCTTTATCAGAAGAAACCGCATTAAACATTCTAAAACGACCTGTGATCGATTAAATAAGGTATACGCGGCTCCAGAGTCAGGGTGATTAAATTGCAGCTACCAATGATCAGCCACTTAAAAATAGAAACATAATCTGAGGCATGATTAACAGGATATTCGTTGTAACATTAGCCACGGCTCTTTAATTATTTGCAGCATTCGCAAATAATGTGGGGTAGAGATGAATATATTAATGTTCGAGGGACTTTAGACATGGTTAACAATATACACTAAAATTCCAATTTAATCTTAAGATGCGCGACAAACAAGCACGACTCTGGTATCAACACAAAGGCCGTCTTGAATTTCGTCCAGACTAGCAGAGATAATCTCGATCCACCCGCTGTGTCATCTTCTCTTCTCGGCACTGCTATCGTGTATACCTTGTGGTACACGACGCTCTCAATTAAATAAACTCGTCGGTATGCTCTTATAAAAGTTCCGTACTGTTAAGGTCAGTAGGTCGGCGTCGTATCAAATGAAATATACGAATACCAGTCTGACCGAATTGCATGAAGGACGAGTCGCTTCAATAATGCATGCGGCACACATAGTGCGCATCGTTGTTCTTTCCCTTTTGCTTGTAAATCTTGTCCATCGTGCACCTTGACTCATCGCCATCCGTGACTAGGCTGCATAGTTCGCACTCCTATTTTTCTTCTCGTGTTTTTTTTCCCAATCACATTTGATCGACGCATAAATCCGATCTCTTTGATGTTGCACAGGATTGATATTGCATCGTGCGACCGCAACCAATCTATGTATATCTGGATGAAAGCCCGTGGAGACAGATATTTTCTCCCCCTTTTTTTTCCTGGGAGCAACTGGATGTGACGTTTTCACGGCCACTTCGGGGAAAATTGAATTTCGAGTGGGCGATGAAAGGGTGGTTGGTAACTCGTTGAGATCGAAAGATGGTAATAGGTGGGAATGAGTGTTTAATAGCGGGTTGAATCAAGCCTGGGAAATTCCAGAAGGACTCACGGGCCGCGTTCCAAGCAATTGGACGAAATGAAATGCAGGAGAGAATTTGTAGAATAACATATTCTCATCAGCCGTCCAGTGTATTTCGTTTCGCTTCGTGGAAGTCGTATTTGCTCGGCAACGTTGGACGTTCGAGCGCGATTTCGAAAGGAAACGCGAACAAAAAGAAGAAAAGGAGTGAAAATTAAATCGCCAATTTGCGCTCCCTTGGCGTGAATTGCATGGAAGCCGGGAAATGATGTAACCGGGATTCCACCATAGCCGTGATCCGCTTGGAAAAGCGATTGGACGCGTGGAAGAAGGGGAGAATAGACGGATGACGAAGATTCTCGGTGCGTAATAACGCTGTACACGCAGTCGTTCGTGTGAAACGAAAGCAGATGGAATTCCTCCCGTGGATACGAATTCCCTTGCCCTGGAATGGGGAAATGCGACTTGCAAAGTCTACGCGGTTGTTATTGAAGCCCTTTAAAATCTCCTGTCCGAGGCGTTAACGCCGGCGCTTCGCATATCGGGAGAACCGGTTGCAAGTTAACGTCCCAGCAACTTGTTGACGGGCCACCTACTACGTGAACACCGCCACTGTATCCTATTATTTTCGGTCGAACGATGATAAAGCCGGCCTGCAATGGTATCTTGAACCTTTCGATGTCACGGTCAAGGATTTCGTGCTATCCGATCCAATCGGTCTCGTGCTCGTAGTTGACGATTCCCTCAGGTGCCTTGTCTGATTATCTTATCGGGATAGCTTCGAATTAGATAATAATTTGCGATGAACTTTCTAGGCGTTTACTTAGATATTCCTGTCTGAATGCATTTGTAATACGTGATATTGCAGGAATATTCTTTCGACATTTATTGGAATATATTTCAGATGTATAATGAGATACCTGTTGGACAAGATTGTTGGGCATTTTTATAGCTATCCTTAGCAAGTATATTTCTTCAATATCTTATGATTTAAGACGAACTTGCTTTCCAATGTTATACTGCATAAATTAAGGTGTTAAATTCTAGTAACTTCGGAACGATCGCTATTTCACCTGTAATGGAACCGGCAGGTAACACAGAATCGATGTTGTTCGTGGAGATTCTATTAAAGCCCACCTCTATACGACATATGTAACTACCATTTCGGGATGCGAACTGAGATGCTACTAGATATTCGACAAGAGATATCTCGTTTTCGAGGCTAATTAAATCGTGAGCGATTGGTCGTTGAAATAGATGGCCGAGTTGATCGAGCTAGTGGAAATAGAACGCCGGAAAATTCTCACGATCCATAGCGTAACAGAGCTGTGAGGTACGGTTCGTTTTAAAATCGATTGAAATCGGAAGGACAATTTCAAGGGGCAATTTGATTTTAATTAAAAGAAAACCCGAATTAATTAAAATTGAACTCTGCTGTAAATTAACCGATTCTATACGTTCCATTCCGGAAAACGTTCTCTTTGAAGTCGGAAGGTATTCTCGTTTCGGTTTGGAGGCAAGAGAGCAGGAATTTTATTGTCAGTCATTCAACGTGATCGACCAACCATCACCGATTCTAGCGTTCCACATAGAACAGACAATGAGATATCTCCGACATCGAATCCCCTTTTTTCGATCGTTCGATCGTTGCTTGAACAATACCGGCGCATCCGTGTAAAACGTGGACGAGAACGGAAGCGTTTTGTTAGGTACGATTACGAGCAGGGTGTAAATTTGAATTTACCTTGGAAAAATTGCCGGCTCTTAGGTAAATTAACGGGTTACGTGATTGAGATTAATTAAGGAGGGCTTAGCGACATTTCATGGGCCAATGGAACGAAATTTAATTACGGAATGATGGAACGGAAGGGTACGAAGTATGCTTGAATTTAATTCTTTTTAATTACTCGGTAGTATGCACTCCATTTAATATATCTTCGATAGTAACGCGAATTAAGCATTTTGGATAACGAGAAGAATGTTATATACAACTTGGTTTTCTAACAATAATTAATAATATTTTACAATGATACATTGGGTATTGTGAAAAATGTCGAAGTGGATATTTTGCAGCGCGCACCAGGGGAAACAGAGAAATTTAATTCTTCAAGTGAAACCGATCGTGGCCTCCATTCAAAATCGCTGGAAACGAAAAATACAAATGCTCTTTTGTTCTCCCAGCTAAAGCTTCACGCTATTGTTCAGCTTTTTACGCGACAGAACAAACGGGGGGTCCATCTCTTTGTCATCCCTAATCTCTTTCGTCCACCAAAGTGGATTATGGAATGGTCTTTGCAATTTGGAGCTGTACCAAAAATCGGCAAGCTGTCCTTCATCTCTCGGGCAAAACCTGCTGAACCCTTTTCTTCACAAACCATCGTTTCTCCCTCGAAAATTCTTTAATTCGATCAATAAAATATTTTGTACACACTTTCACGCAGCACGTAAAGAGTAAAATTATTTACACGTGCGAATTGGAAATAGATATTGAATATTCTTCAAAAACTCTATGATTCACTTTTGGTATTTGTAATACATCGATACAGAAATCTCGTTTCACCGGTCGTTTCAGCAGGTAGCCAAGCGAAATCCTCAAATGAAAGAACAAGAATCGAACGCAGTGGGGCAGCAGCGTTATAAAATAAGTGTATTATCACGTAAACGGATATGCCACGGAACCGTTACGGTAACTTGTATTGGAGGTATATACCCGGTACACGTTCAACTAACTGGCGCGTTCGAGTTCTCTATAGACGGGCATCTTTACGACGGCAGTTTTTCGATATTTTCATTTTACGAGCGGCTAGTAATTACGAAACTATGACTGCCGTAGTAATATTGGAGCTTACGTAATCGTGCGTAAAATCGGCAAGCATTAATGTTCAACGAAAGCAAGAGAGTACTTAATAACAGAAGGTGGAAAATTTAATAGCGACGGATTTTAATTTTATACCGGTTCACGAAGATTATTGTTTCTCGGTATTTATATAATTGAACAGCAATGCTAGAAATACGCCCTCGAATATATTTTAAATCGTAGATTTCGTTCCGAAATATTCTCCTGTATTTATTCGATTATTTCAATAATTAACATTTATTCAACTCGGTAATCATTAACAGTACATTCGATTTCCCAAAAACAAAACAAAAACAAATAGAAAGAATTGAATTTCTAACAGGAAGATGAACACACGACTGCTATAGATAATCTAGGGTTGAAGGAAAAAGAAGTTACTCCGTCATTTGTGAAATTCAATAATGAAAATTAAAAAGGAAGAAAAAACCGACCATGAACACGATACACAGTGGCAAGAAATTGTTTTCGTGTGTTCGCGGGTCTCTCCTGTAGTATTCGCGCGGTTGTTTCGTTTCCTAGCCACTAACTGAAGCGAAAACGCACGAGGCAAGTAGCAAGCCAGAGATCCAGTTATACGCGGGCTGTGTTAAAGATACGCTCTGTAAGCAGAAACATAATCGCAAAGAGGCGAGGTATTACTGTTACAAAAGTTAAGGTCGCTATAAAACACGGTACTACGCGAAACATTACGTAACATCGTATAATCCTAAGCCAGAAACCTGACGGATTTTCGACAACACCGTGTCATTACAGTCATTTCGGCCTGAGAAAACAGTGCTCAGCTTCGTATAAGAAAAAAAATTGTACAGCATGCAATTTCTATTCATTATTCCGCGGTCGTCGGAGTGAAATTATTGTCTCTATTATTTAGAGAGCATATTTCTGTTAAATATAAATGATTAGTTATAAAGACGTTACAGTTGTCGACTCGTAAGGTACCACCGCAGATTTTACAAAGTTCCTCTATCTATCACGGTATAGTAAGCGACGATCAATAAGAAATATTATTGAAAGAATATCAGCTACCGTATTCCAGAGTTTCAATTAAAATCCACATTTAGAGTACGAGTACGTCGTACTGCGAGTACGAATAAAATAAGTGGAGAAATGGGCAAGCCTCAATGCGTTAACAGTGTGCACCTGGTAAAACGTTAATAACACACACGGTGTTAAATGTGTCGATATTTTTCTCTCCTTGCGGTGCAAGCTGCACCTCAGTATCTCAGGTTACTTCTAAACTGACTTGGCCGTATCGTAATAACGATCTCTGCGAGAGTTCGTCTTCTCTATTTTATCGCTCTGTTCGACCCTTTCCGGGCTGAACTTAAAACGCAATCATATGGATATTAGAAAGCTTATTAGCGAAGCGTTCTCAGTCGTGTTGATTCGCAATGGCACAATTCTAACAATTATTGTAGATGTCTTGGCAAAGGGTCTACCTTGCTGTGGGACTGTTTGGCGTCCTCTTGTTGCTGACGAACGCGGACAACGGCGTGCACATTTTGTCAAAGTACCATCAACTGGTCACCTCGACAACCCTGAACTGGCTGCCCCGTGCTCACTATGATCCATCAAGGGAAATAGTCATCGGTGGCTTCGAGATCGGAGAAACGGAAGGTACGTACAATCACAGAGTGAAACGGAGTGAAACGGAGTGAATTGTGCGGCTCGCGGACATTGCGATGATTGTGTTTCATTCGTGTTTAATATTTTGCCTCGGGAATCTGTGGATCGATGACATAAATATTGCAGGATTTTTTTTATTAAAGAATACATATTCCTTCGGCGTGCATAAAATGATCTCTACCGAAAAGGTGCTCCAGCAAACGGAACTAAAATAATCTCCACATCGGCGACAGACGTTAATTAAAAAAACAGACAGACAAATAACTCTTCCCTCTAAAATGTAAATTCCATTCATCCCCAGTCCCCGTCGTATCATTCATGACCGGCAAAAAAGAAAGAAAAAACAAACAGTGACGACAGTTTCGCGTGCACTGACGAAGCTCGCCTTAATATACCGGGCCGCTAATTGTCCCTAAGCATCGTCTCGACAGGTTTCACGGAGTGCAAAGATTAAGTTCTCTTGCCTCCGCGCGACGAGACGTTTTCTTATCCCTCTGCACAACGTGAAAATGTAATTGTCGCCGCGCATCTTTGGGAACCGACAGCTTCTCTATCCGTCCTAGCGATAAGCAAAAAAGCAAGAAGACAAAAGGCAGGACAAACATGTCGGCAATTTCTTACAGACAACTCTTTCAACAATCAAGCGGAGAAGTCCGAGAGAAAGAGGCCCCTGTACGTATGCAGAGTGTTGCACACGACTGTCTGGGTGGCGGGCACTCAGAGGGGCGACGAGCAACAATGCACCGTGACGATTCACGGTAGCGTGCAATCGTACGACAAATACGAGCTTCTGGAGAACGTGGATAATGCCGCACGCGTCAACTGGGAGCACTGGGATAAATACATGCCCACCCCCATAGGCGCTGTGGCCACGGAGAACATGTTCGTTGCACGGCAAGCGGTGCACAACGACAAAGAAGTCGCGGGAGAGACGACGAGGTACACCCATTATATCGGCACCTTGAATTCCAACGACAATCTGGGGACCATCAGCTACGTTAGAGGCGTAAGTAATTGCTACGCGATTCCCTTCCATCGAAGGAACACGCGGGGCTCTTTAGCAGACGGGCGCTTGGTTCGGGGATTAATATTGCTTGTACGCTCTTGCATCCAGCGTGTAAAACGGGGAGGGAATTAAACTGCCGGTAAGAAGCGGAAATGGGGTGTTCTTTCAGCTGTGCAGGATTTGTGGTCGAGAAGTGGAAGAGGAGTTGGAGTTTAGCTGGATCGCGGGTGAAAAAAGAAACCCCGTGTTTCACAGCGGATTAATGTTGGCTGGAGAAAGTACTTAGGTGGTAATTGGTTACCTACACCTGCCTGGATGATTGGTGTACCTTTTCCTGGTTGAGGGGTATTTAATATACTAACGCTGATTGCGGGGTGGTTCAGTTTAATTGTACATTTAAAGCTTTCTCTGCGGAGCGATTTTATATTATTTTTATCTGGATAGCGATGGAGGAATGAAACTGTTAATTTGGTTTCAATGAAAAATTTCACTAAAGCGTATTGACGTATTGATTTAAATATTTTTAATCAACATATTTTCATCTTCCGTATGTTAATACATCGTACTTGTTATTATACGTGTTATTATATTGTGTCTCGCATTTCCCTATTAGGATGGCACCGAAGAAACGGTAAAGACTGGAGATGTTCTCGTGGAGACGGAACCGAATTACTACAATCTGACAAGGGTTAAACTGAATTGGCCTAAGAAGCGTGTGATTAAGCGTACACCCCGAGTGCTCGGCGAGGCGACGATCGCGAATAATAGACCGGAAGCTGCGAACATGGCGCAAGCATTTGGATACACGTACAAGTATTCCGTTTACTGGGGTCAGGGCCACGCCATTCTAAAGGGCCTGAATACATCAATTACACTAACGAACGGCACAGCTTTGCCCCAAATAATGTGGGGCACAATGGAGATCGCCAATCGTACAGACGTGTACACGTGAGTACCATTATCTAAACGATTAAAATTCAATCAATTAAAATATAGTCGTTCTTATCGCATTCCTTCGTTCCCGCGTTAATCCAAAATAGAGTGGAGATATTCTTGGAGCCTGGCACAGGGATAAACGTTACCCTGAGAGCCAATTATACAGACATGGAGGTACCCTATTCTGGTACATTAATTTCCCATTACGAGGATGGAGAAACGAAGAGTCGCGTGATAAGCGGTATACGGAGGGAGGAAACGATGTTCGACATAGTACCCGAATTCGGACCTATCTATTTTCTCGGTAATTATAGTCTAGTTCCTACGACCACTGTACCGCCTACCATGGAGCCAACCACCACGTCGATGCCGCAAATCGTGCACAAGGTTACACACAAGCAGGACACGGAGGACGAGGATCAGGACGAGAATATGATAATACCGCCAAAGAAATCGGATATGTCGAACATGCAGAGCGACGACGGCGGACCGTTGTCGTTGAAGAATAAAGTGGAAGTAACGCATTCCGGTACAACTTTAGCGAGACTGTCCGCGGAGATGCTTTTAATTTCATTAACGATGATCGTCCAAAGAATTACGTGAAAATGAAGATTCAAAGAGATCCTAAATTCTAAGTTGCAATAGTAATATATTCGTAGACAGCAGTGTCGAAAGATTACCAAAAAGCAGAAAAAGCTTAAAAAAAAAACAAAAAAAGAAGATAATACAAAAAAATGAAGATCCCATAAAAACAATCGATCATGAGATGTTGCTGTAATTTCGTAACATATTATGGCGAATATGGCTCGAAGTAAAAAAAAAAACTCCTTGGCTTAATCGCTGATCGTCAAATTGCAATATGTCAACGCTGACATGATGCTTGCCTTTCGAAAAAAAAAATTAAAAAAAACACTTGATATTTAATATATATATATGTATAAATATATATATATATATACACACACACACATGAAAATCTATATATACACTTTAGGATAGCCAAGAAAAGAGAAACAAAGAGAATAAATACCTTAACGATGAGCTAGTCTCATGACGATGTTAAGTACAAGCGATCGCAGACAATGCGTGAACATGTTAACACCTGCGAATCGTTAACATTTACCTCTATATTGTTGACTAACTGATGAATATAAACTACGACATTCCGTCTTTAACTAATTCTGCTGTGAATCGATTTTCCAGCTAAACTATTTTATGCCTTCGCAAAGTGTACATTCTAGATCTCCTCTAGATGGAATGACTTTGAAAAAGCTTTTGAATGGCGGAAGAAAAGAATGATGATATGTATCTTCTTTGAGAAATCGTGTTCAAAGAGAGTATAGAATTAATGCAGGTATTATCTCGGGCAACTGTATGTGTATAGCTTTTTCATGGATGAAGTAAATCCACAGTATACAAACGAAAGGGGAAAGATTGATACGGGAGGAGAGAACGTAAATAAAACGTCGGGACAAAGATGCGCGAGTTAATGCAGCTACGATATATATTTTTGAGATTGCAGTATAATTTTAGAAAATTATAAGATTTATAAAGGTGTAGCGAGTAAGAATTTGTAGAGTACAGGTGGATGGGTACGTGTATTTTTTCAACGCTATTTTAGTATTATTTATCCGACTGATGTAAAGCTTCGACAAGTTATTAGGTAACGTGAAATATAGTAGGATTTGCTACGTCATAGTAATAATAATAATAATAGTAATAATAATAGGAAGAGAAGTGCACGTTGTTTGAAGATGAGCTATGGTGTGTAAATTTCTGAATAATATTAAAGAAGAATTGAAAACCCTTGAAGTGCTGTTAATAAATTCATGTCATTCAAGATAAATTTGTTTGGAATTCAACAAAAGAAACTATGATACTTTGTGTACCCATCTGTCTCTCATGTAAAGTGATAGGGCCTTGCAGATTCCTAGAAAATTATTATTAATGGAAATTGTAACGACGAAGGAACGCAGAATTTTAATTTTTATAGATACGTTAATAATTTGTAAGTTAACGATTATTCGATAAGCGAACGAGAAATGTGGACTTATTTAATGCTACAATTAATTTAAATGGTTTTAGCTGAAAGTGCGAGGAGGAAAATCATATTGTCGTATGTTCGTTGCGTTTCTGATATTTTCTTGGAAGATATGTATATATATATAACGTAATTTCTATACTCTTATTAGGTGTAATTGTTATGAATTTATTTAGTCATTTATAGTTTTTCTCCGACGTCGGTAATAATATTATATTAAGTATCACATTTGATTAAATTGATAGCATCAATGAAAATAATTTGAAGATATTCGTTCTGAACAGAAACCAACTGTTTATGAATTTCTAATAAATTTTATGAAAGTAAGCCTAATCACACTATTGTGATAATTCGGTGAAATTTGACGTGGATGTAAATGATTGTGAAGTATTCTGTTAGAAATCATTTGTTAGTTATCAATAGCAATAATTTATTGCGACACTAGGACGAGCTTTAGAATGTTGCGCGATTTAAATAAAGCAGAGGACAATGTAGGTAGAATATGTGAGCAATATTTTCTCATTGTGAATAAAGTGTAATGAACGCGATTCAAATTAACAGAATATGTGGTACGCTTTCGAGATTAAATGAATACGGAAGGTGAACGATAATAAGATCCCTCTATATTTGGAAGAAAAAAGACTACTGCTTCTTTTTCAGTTGCTTCTCGAAAATTTCAATGTAAAAAATTGTGTTTAGCAACACACAGAACTATCCTTAGTTCACGCAAGTATTGCACAGATAAATTGCTTATGAATCATTATGCTGTACATTATCATGTAAATACAAATGCTATAGATATATGACTTTATGTGTAAAAATGTATATATATATATCCTTCAATAATTTATGTATGCACGATACAATATTCCTTATGTTACAAGATTCACCTTAAAACGTCTTTATTACTTTCTATTCTTGCAAAATATTACCTGTCTATATTCCTGTCACGTGTACTATAAATAAATGCCCTAAGAAAAATTACCAGCTCTATCAAATCTATATCTTCTTAAGAAACGCAACCTTTGAATCATAATTTTGAAGAAAATACAACGTTATGTTGTACGAAACATTGGCATTACAACTGTATAAAATGTAAAGTGCTTTAAGAAATATAGTAACTATAACAAATATAACAATATATACATCATATATTAATCTATGCTGCAAAGTAATACATTTGCACATGAATATAACTTACCGAGGACCCCATACTGTTGTGGAGTAAGCCTTACGTCACCATCTGGACCACCAGGGACAGACGATATAAGGGATGCACGGTCACTTATGTGACTTCTACTGCTGGCTTCGCTTTTCCTTGCCCATGACGCTTGTGACAATGCATCTGAATAAAGCGAAATACCTCAAGGAAATAACATTCCGAAATGCTACATCGATCGAACTTGTTTGTAAAAAATCTGTACAAATACTGCCATTTTATGCAAATAAATTTACCAAAGTTGGCACATTTTGCAGCTGCGTATCGTTGCTTCAATTCCCTTAGAGGTCTCCTCGAAGGAAGTGGATGTCTTCTTCTTCTTTTTAAGAACTGTGCCAATCCGCCTAGCAATAATGATCCTCCAGTAAGGCAAATAATAAAGATCTACAAGAGAAGACACGTAGTGTAAATATATTGTCGTCCACCGTAGTTACAGAACGTTAACATATAAAAATTTGTG
Organism: Nomada ferruginata; assembly: GCA_963583965.1. Lineage (NCBI taxonomy): Eukaryota > Metazoa > Arthropoda > Insecta > Hymenoptera > Apidae > Nomada > Nomada ferruginata. The sequence goes on from OY757218.1 coordinate 13,383,841, forward strand.
CGTTATTGTTTTATAGAAGGCTATGAGAAAATAATTAACGTGTAAAATATGGAATATCACACTTAAATATTATGTAATATCGAAATTATGAAATGTAAATACATGTACTCTAACCTCTAAGAGGGATACTTGCTTTTTGTGTTCTAGACAAATTAAACGCTGGTAGTGAAATTATATAACGTTTATACAATGCTCCTAGAAACTGCTGCGCGTTAAAAATGGACATTGCAGGTGCCTTGTTATAAACGATATAAACTGAGGTGCACGCACGATTTAAACCGGGGAACAGACATTAGTGTCGGCGCAGACAAATTGCAGGTTACGTCTAACAACTTATGAACTTTGTATCTTACGAACTGAAATACCGACGCTGCGAATATAACCGGGTCATTCTTGCGTCCCCTACAATTTAAAGCGGTGACTTGCATGCAGTCTTATATATCTTAATGCGCAAAGAATAATAAAAAAAAAGCATAGTTAAATGATTTTCAAACTTTACCAATTAGTTTTATAAATGAAGAAGCAAATAAACAAAGTTTGTAAAGTACATTGAACCGCCATCTATAAAGAAGTGTGTAAAACTACTTGTGCTCCTACCGTACCTAGACTCGAAAGTGGTATTAAAATATACTTCTTGTTTTCCGTTCGAATAACCTACTAACTAATAAATAATATTGTAAATACTTGGTTTTGATTGTTTTTTTAGGCATCTAATATCATTTTATTAAGAATAAAAGCAATTTTTATTTTCATACCACTTTGGTGTGCAGATATGGCAGAGACTCGAGTAGTTTCAAGCACAGACGAGATATAGGAATAGACAAGACATGCAATGTATTTTTTCGGCCACGATTTCTGGGACCCCGGGTCCCATTACCATTTCCGTGTCACTCGCAACGTTACCCACAGATTATAGAAAACAATGCGAAAATTAAATAATTTTAAAGAATTCTTTTGTTCGTTGCCGTAATGAAAGGCAACAAAGGATATGAAACATTTAATGTTAATTAAAAATCTTTTAACGAAATATACGATAATATACGAAATATACGATAACGAAAGGCTTTCGAACTTGTCACAAAGTAGTCCCTAAAAGTAAATTCACAAATTTTTGCGCTTTCCCCACCCTCATCGTCCACTGAAAGGAACAGAGAGTGAAAGAAAGGTCAGATACCTACGTATCGGTGAGACAACACTAATGCAACTATAAAACTTTTTTTTGTTAGCTACTTCGTTCTGGAAATTTTATTAAAATATTGCTGACGCTGTTGTGTTTAAAATAACACCAAACGCGATATAATTTCGATCATATTTGCGTTGATAAATTACAAAAACGGGTTGCAATATGAAGCAAATATGATCGTGTTGTCTCATTTTAAGCATACAAACGTTAACAATATCGTAATAAAGTTTGCAGAACAAAAGAACGACCGAGCATGAAACGCTTTCGAACGATCGCTCCGAGCCGAGGCGAAACGCTTTTGGATCCCCCCGAGTCGTGGAGAAACGCTTTTGACCACCTGGTTCTTTAATGGCCTGATTCTTTAAAAACATAAAAGCATACTACAATAATCATGGGTATCTTACAATACAATACAGTTTAGCACTCTGTGAAAACGTTGACCTGAAATAAACCTCCGCGGTGAACCGCGGTGATATGGGAGGAACTCAAGAAGGCAATTAATTTTAATGTTAGGAAGAGGAGAAATTTAAAAAATCGCAGCCAATTAGCTCGACATTTTTACCATATAATTAACAATTAAATCACAAAAGTATTAGTGTTAAAATTGGTAACTGTATGGTAAATAAAATCGATTGCCCAGGTCTCACCACGTGGAGGTTGCTGCGAATGGAGACCCGCGCGGCCGCGGCCGCAGGCGCAGCCGCGCCCCTATCACCATTAATTTACAAAAATTATTATTTACAAATCAAACGCTACTTCCTTCTGATGTATATTTGCAGCGCGGTTGATATGCAAACTGGATATAAAAATTCTGTTAAACCTAAATCAACTAAAAAATCAACATTATAATATAAATTAGCTTATACATTGTTCGAGTAAGTAAAATGTATTAAAATAAATAATTGTAACGAAAGCTGAAAATAAAAATTCTGTTAAACCTTTTTAAATAAAAAATAGAGATCATAATACACATTAGCTTATATAGTTAGTTTAAGTAAATAGCATGTATTAAAATTATTCATTATTGCGAAAGCTGAAAATAGAAATTCTGTTAGACCTGACTTAAACTAAAGAATAAGCAATATAATATAAATTAGCATGCACGTAATTCAAATACATTCTACCTTTAATTAAGGTAAATTAAATCTCAACTTAAAACATCCTACCTGACTAAAAGGCTAATTCAATTTATAAGTATCCTTTCTAATTGAAAATCTGATTATTTCTGAAAATTCTATTAAACCTTTTGAAATAAAAAATAAGGATTGTAATACACATTAGCTTATAGTTAGTTTAAGTAAATAGGAGGTATTAAAATTATACATTATGGGGAAAGCTGAAAATAAAAATTCTGTTAGACCTGACTAAAACCAAAGAATAAGCATTATAATATATTATAGATTAGCATGCACGTAATTCAAATACATTCTACCTTTAATTAAGGTAAATTAAATCTTAACTTAAAACATCCTACCTGACTAAAAAGCTAATTCAATTTATAAGTATCCTTTCTAATTGAAAATCTGATTATTTCTGAAAATTCTATTAAACCTTTTGAAATAAAAAATAAGGATTGTAATACACATTAACTTATAGTTAGTTTAAGTAAATAGGGGGTATTAAAATTATTCATTATGGGGAAAGCTGAAAATAAAAATTCTGTTAGACCTGACTAAAACCAAAGAATAAGCATCATAATATAAATTAGCATGTACGTAATTCAAATACATTCTACCTTTAATTAAGGTAAATTAAATCTTAACTTAAAACATCCTACCTGACTAAAAAGCTAATTCAATTTGGAAATATCCTATCTAATTGAAAATCTGAAAGAATAGGGATATTTCATGATGAATCTTCTTTCGCTAAAATTGTGATCGCGTAACCTGAAACAGATCAAAGTTCATAAGAATTTAGTGATATTTCTTAGGTATCATATGATTTCCTTCGATTTATTTCATCCATACAACATCACTTTTGAGCCTCTGATTACTTACATATTGCAATGTATGTTATTTAATGTACTTGAAGCAATATTCTATTCCTTTGACATCTCCTTTAACTTAACAATTCTGTAACAGACTTTTTTATGAGAATAGTAATTGTGAAAAAATAATACAGTAGTACAAAGGGAGCATGTTCTTCCAAAATGCAAATATGCTGAATGATAATTGTCAATTACAAATACAAACATTTACTTGGATACTAAGATGAAACAACTCGTTTTAATGTTAATAAAAAGGGGAGAGGCGAAGAAGAATAATAAATTAGAACATTGAACACAAACTCAATAGCCAGAGGGACATTCTACTATTAATTATCGTCCACTTATTATAAACCCGATTGAAACCCGTAAGTGGATTATCTCTTTCTTTCGCAACCCTAATTTACTGGATTACTTGCAAAGTCAATCGCGTATGGTGCTTCGTTATCTCTAATATAGTATTTCGGATATACTAAAAAAGATAGGAAAACATAATTGCACCCATCATTTTTAATTTGCAACACTAATAACTAATAACGAACGAGTCATGGTAGTCGCATCCAAGACTACGATTGCAGCAATCACCTTATGCAGCTTTAGTAGCTGCCTTTCGTGACTCAGGAACCACGTTGGGCATTTCATTGTGTTCGCAACGCTACTTACAAATCGCGACCATTTATCATCGCAACACTATATGAAAATCTAAGAAAAATATTCGCGATAGAAAGATATCGCAGCACTGTAAGTGCTAATTAAAACCTGTGTAGGAAAGGAACGCGAAAATTATTGTCGCAACGCTAAAAGCAAGTACGTATCGGAAGTACAATTTAATACAAAAGCAACTCTAATTCAAGCCGCAATCTGTATTAATTCGCAACTCTAATTCAAACCACGATATATTTAATCGCACCTGTAAGAAAAATGCCGCGACCTGGGTCTATCCGTAACTCTAGTTGCAATCGCGGTGTGATTTTATTCGCAACTCTAATGCAAACCGTATTCAATCGTACGCGACGCTAATAAAAATCGCGATTTGCCCAATGCGATGACGGTGGGCCAGGCAATACTGCCGGCCAAACAATAAACTACAACTACGGCATACAAAAGCGAGCATAGTGACAAAATAGTAAGAAAGAATGACTTTCCATCCGAAGGATGCAGAGCCATTGATAGTTGCCCTCTTGAGCGACAGTTTGTCGGGCCTCTTCGGCTTTTAGCCTCTTCTTTTCTTCGGGCGCAATGCTCGCTGAAACTTAGTCTAGGCTCGAGACTCTATTCGCAAACAAACAAAACTAAATAAAAGGCTAAATCGCGTAGCTAAACGGAACACACGTGGACGAATCACGACCATATAAAATCGTAAAATTTGCGATTACAGAAAATCGTAAAGATTGCGATTAAAATTGTAATCGATCATCGCCTACACGTGCAGCCTCGAGCATAATGTGACACGTTCGTTTCGAGACCAACTCGCGATCGCGACCGCGAAAAATTCGAAAAATCGATAGGCAAAGCCAGAGGCGAACGCATTCTCGTTCGCGCCACAGTTTCGCCGTCGACTTTTCAAATCAGATTTCCTGAAACAGGTTGAACACGCGAAATATTGCCTACCCGATCAGAGACTGTGTCAACCTGCCCGGCCCTACCTACTTATATCTATCAGGCACACCAGAAGGTATACTACCTATCCTACCTAGACCTATATTTAAAAAATGGCAAAGCATTCACACAAACACACATCATTCAACGTTTCTCAATCAAACACTCGGGCGCATGAACCTACACTAGAGAGACGTCCCGGGACGCCTCCGACACCCGAGCTTGGCATACAATCATTCACACTCTAAGGGTACGTACCAGTTCCTGAAATCGGCTGACAAAGGCTAGCGACCATTGCGTAAATTTGCGCAAACGAAATAGTGATTGCTCAAATATGTATATTGTACATTTTCTTTCTACTATGTACGCTTGGTGTGTATAGTACTCTATTCGTTGCCATATTTTCATAATTCGTTACGGCATTCAATGTGTATTTGCAATTGTAAAACATATTGCTATTTATGAAATCATAGTATTATAATTTGTTATGAAATTCCCGAGCCGACGCAATTCCACGGCCTAACCCACACACACACACGGTATGGAAAATACGTCGTGCACGGTGCACTAGCAAATGTCAGCCGCCAAACATTGTTAGAAATTTAAAAACTATATGATCATCGTGCCCATTGCCTCTCACTCACCCAAGTAGCACCTGGGCACGTGAGTGAGTTCCTGGCAATCAACACGGAAGGGATTAAACCTGAAAATCCTGATCTAAAAAGATGATTAGTACACGTAAAATTGCAACAGCTAATAATATATTTTATTTTCAATCTCATTAAACATGACTCGACTTTGTAATATATGAAATATCAATAAAGACTCCAAAATTACTGATAAATAATTTATTTATTAAGGAAAATGACTGTCATTGAAACTGATTTTACTAGAATAAGTAATGCAATTAAATATTTACTTGGAAAATAGACAAGATATTAAATAAGCCTCGGGTGATTCCTTAATCGAAGTAAATTGTTCAAGATAGTTACTCCGATTTGAAAATCTACCCGTATACAAAGTGCCTTCTTGTACATAATGTGTAATAATATGAAAATATATAGCATATGAAAATTAATATTAAATGCTATCATTGGCTATGCATATTCAATGCTGATTTCAATAAACGTACCGTTGTATTTATTTACTTTAATACCTGATTGCTATAATCATGTAGCACTTGCAGTAACGAAGTCGGGGGGCATCCGACTTCTGCACTGCTGAACAGCGAAAACAAATTTCAACTGATTATAAATGCAATGTCCTCAATATATGTACATTTGTGCAATGTATTTGTTACTGTCACTTGTTACTGTCATATATTTTTATCGAAATAGAGGAACCTACAGGACCAGTGCTTCTTCGATCAAATATTTATTTGAGTAAGAAATATTTCTATGGTCCTTAATCTTTTTATATTAAAAAACGCGGAGTACAAGAAGCCAGATCTAACCTCGTATAAGAAATAATACACATGAAAAATTATTCCCGTAGTCACTATGCTCGCAAAACTACTAAAAAATACAACCAGTCACCCGTGCCGCTTCGGACCAATCGTCCTACGGCATGATTGGGGACCGGAGGAACCAAAACACATGCGACTCACCAACTCGTTGATTGCAAAAGTAGAGCAAGTACTCGTGGAAGACATCAGGAACATCACCGGGGCAGCTCAATTGGACTCAATCGTCAGGAAGTATGCAAACTGTAACTAAACAGCAAAGCAAAAAACATTAAAATCTACCGCTAAATCTACAGAATTTAACTCTTCATAGAAAACTGAGATTTGTTTTAAAAAGTACTTACATTTCTCACTTCATCAGTGTCGCATAAAACATCCCCTTCAGTGATGCACTGACTCTGCTCCCGATAGCGAATATAAGAGAACAATAAAAATAAAAGACTATGTACGCGACCGCATATTACATCGGCGAACAAATTAAGATGCTACTTTCGCGATTGAAATAATTGAAGAGGAGCACCGGTGCTCCGATAATCGAATTAATAACTACTGGGCGAAAAACACTGACTCTACAATCGCGTGTAGGTAAACTGTAAACGAAAATTTAAGCAGAGCCACTTGCTCTGGAAATACTAGAAAACTGCGGAAAAACCACTGACTCTACTGACCGCATTGCGCGCGGTCAGAAAATTTTCTGATTTTCTGAAATAGAACATGTTCATCCTATCGAGTGTTTCTTATCAAATATAGATATCTATTTGTTTTTGTAAGTATTTTAACTGTTGTTGTTTCATCTTAGTACCAGTCACAAATTATACACACCTCGATACTTACCTCACTGAGATGTCTACCATACGTTTTGTCAGCTCGGCGTCAAGTAGTAGAATGACGACCTTCGCCATCGCCCTTTGCTGTTCGGCTATGTTCGACATCCGACTAAAACCAAACACCATTTTTGTTTACGATCGCTTGTTTTCCTAGAAATATTTCAACGCACGCGTTACTTGATAAGTGGCTTTTTTTGTTTCGCGATATATTGTTGATATTTTCCACGAAAAACAAGCTTCCCGACCACAGGCAGAAACAAGATATAGCCGCAAATAATGGCTTCTATTATGTTACTACTTATCTACAACGCGACTGTATATCATACAAGCTTTATATGTCGTACAAATTATAATTTAATAGAGACATATTGCAAAAATTCTACTTATTTCCACAAAAAATATGAGGAACGCTTACCTGTCAGCGAAAAGTTGATTTAACAATATGGCGCCGCGTCACTCTGCTCCTGCGCATTCCCGTTTGAAAGTGTCGCGTTCGCGCCATTTCTGATTCAAAGCAAGCGAAAGAGACGCCATGAAACAGACTCCAACTGAAATTAGAGACAAATGAATTGAGAATCACCAATATTATAATACTATTGCTAGAAACTGCAGAATATATTGCAAGATAATGGAATTCAGAAGTGAAATGCGTATACGCATACGTGAAAGATAATACGTATGTATATGCATACTGGAGTCGATTAGAATATATACTTAATTTCTTGCAAAATATTCATTAATATTAACAAAGAAAGCACAGAAAACTTGAAAGACAGGGAAACGAAAACAATGTATATCATTTCCTGTCTTCAAGAATATATTAGACTATGTGATATACCTTAATTCGACGGGCACTCTGAACACGTCTAATCACTACGAGATCGCTTGGGCGAAAGATGGAGAGTTTTGAAATAGATTGCGCTGATTGGCTGGTAGATGATTGGGCGGTGGGGGTGCTGTTCTTTCCTTACGGCGCGTGTTTTTGAATATCATATCGAACTGAATATTTTTTATTGCAAGTGTTACAGTATGGATATTAGTCGAATAGTAGGATGCAAATATATTTATTAGTAATAACTAGTAACAAACGCATCTGTGTAATCAAATGTTTGTAATGTTTGTTGCACTATAGAATAAGTAAACTATTTCCGTCAAACTAATATTTGTTTTTCTTTAACTTTATTTAAATTACAATTCCTACCGTTGTGAGCGTTCAGATAGTTTTGTAGCATTTTTTCACACAGACGAGATATAAGAGGTCATTTCACTGACGAGATATAGGAATTCATATATCTCGTCTGTGACAGTAGCTCAATTTTCCTACCGAAACGTTGACCGAGAAATAGCTATGCTGATTTCCCCCAAAGCATTCACATATATTCGCACAATCGTATGAGTGCTGCCCCAACACTACTTCAGTAAATAATAGTTCTTCAAGTGATCACTGTTCATGAGCAGGGGGCGCTCAAATCAGTGTCGGATTTCTGAGTCGGTATGGCCGTCACGTTGGGCCACGAAAGTCCATAATATGTCCTGTCTATTCCTATATCTCGTCTGTGTTTCAAGCATTTCGTTATAAATGGGAGAACTGTCGGAGAAAAGAATTAATAATTTTTTTGATTTATAAAAGTAATTGATTGTTTATTATAAAATATGTCAGATTCGTGGGCACTAATATAAATATTCAATAACCACGCAAAATGAAATTGATTACTTTTACAAATTAAATTATTAGAATACTTCAATGATATACATTGCATCTCCAAACTAATACATACAATAAACATAATTCCTATAAGGCGTACAAAATATTCCAATTCCGTATCGTACGTTCTAACGTAAAATAATCTTACCAACATTTTCATTTTCTATATCATCTGTTAAAAAAAATAAAGAGAAAATATTTTCACTTTTAGAATTAAGTTTAATAAAAATCTTCCTCCATCGGTTTCGTTGATGCCGCTTGGTTTTTTATCTGTTCTTGGCTGCTGTACATAGTTGCTACTTGTTGCGCAGAAGTAGCATCCTCGCTATTTTTATCATCACGAATACGAATAAATCGTGGAAAACGCAAAGATATACCTTTCTCTGGATCGACAATACCAGTAGCTGCCTTATGAACCGGAGACAGAGACAAGTCGGCGCATTTAATTTCCCAGACTTGGATGGGCCCGAACCAGTGATCAGGTTCGAGAGATGAATCGTATCGATAGTACGATTTTGTTTGCGGTACTATATGCTCTTTGAAGAATTCTGTATGTTTCTGAAGATCTTCTTCGCTGAATCCAGTACCGATCTAAGTAAAAAAAAGATGTTAATATTAGAACATTAATGCGAAAAATATGGCACAAAGCAGCAGCATTCACCTTGCATATACTTTGATATTCTTCATTCTCTTGATCGTAACAAGCCAAAAGGAATCCTCCATAAGTTCCAGTTCTCTTGCCTTTTCCAATATATCCACCAATAACAACTACATCTAATGTATCGCCCACACCATCCAAATAATCCTTTTTTAATTTTAACCAATTTCGAGAACGTTTAGCAATCTCATATGTCGCTTCTTGCTCTAAGGTTTTCACCATGAGGCCCTCACAATTACCTACCGAATATTACAATCAATTTTTGCAGACCGATTTATTTTTAAAATGCTAAAGAGTATAGACTGACCTTTAACCGATTCATCTAAGAAATCTTGCACTTGTTCCATAGTTGTAGTGTCTAAACTAGTTGCGAATTGCCATTCTCCTATTTCGTTTTTGAAATGTTCCCTCAATAATTCACGACGTTTTATAAACGGTTTTTGTACCAAAGATTCCCCATTCAAATACAATAAATCGAACATGAAGACACACACTTGGACCTTAATATCTGCTTCATTTGCGTCCTATATTAAAAAAAAAAAAGAAAATAATACGTACAAGGTCTTTTGAACCGTTTTGAAGTCTTTATAATTGTACGCCATACCTTGCGTTTCCTCGTACTGAGAATTTGGAACGGAAGAATTTGCTTCTTTTCCTTATCCCAAGCAACTGCTTCGCAGTCAAGAATGCAACTTTCCACTCCTTCTCCTTTCGTGTTTTTAAATCGTCCTATGATATCAGGATACTTCGTGGTGTTATTTTCTTGATTCCTACTGTAAATACTAATGTCACCGTTCTCGGCCAAATGGATCTGTAACATTGATGTTTTAGTTAAGTTTTCCTAAAATAATATGACCATATGTCAAATCGTCACGATAAGGAACCTGTGCTCTTTCTCCGTCGTACTTCCACTCGCAGGTAAACTTCAATCCGTCGAAACGCGTTAAAACTTCTTGAACTCCTTTAGTAGGATGCGCCAACATGGGCTTCATGGGTATTCCAGGTGTAATCTTACATTTCGTCGGTAACTCCTTAATTCCCTCTTTTAGTAATACAGGAATTATTTTGTCGTAATTTGGACACTCGCTGAAAAGAAATACTGTATATTACATATGTACCAAAAATTGACAAAAATATTTACAAGACATGAATTCTTACCAGTACGTTGTTTTAAGAATTAATGCGGTCTCGTCGTATTTTTGTTTGAAGGAGTCACTTGACATTTTTTTGCTGGTGTCTAAAATTTCAAATGGGCGGCTCTGTTCTGGCGGAGTCATGGTACACGCTAACGCTAAAGCCTGCAAATTTTTACATTTGATTACAGAGTCCTATCGTAATGCAGTGTAACCATACTTACTTGCAACACAGATTGTTCTGCTAGGCCAATTCGAAGTTTTCCAGCCAATGATCGAATCAAATATCGAGCTTCGGTGAAACGACACGCTACAAAAAGTGTCTGTATTTTATCCAATTTCTTGGATAATGACTGTGAAAAAAATATTACGTGATTATAATAAGAAATATACGTAACTTCCCGGAGCTCGGTTTGAGAATAAAGTAATATTAATAAATATTATACCGCAGAACCGGTCATCTGTGCAATTTCCTTCAATCTAGTGTACACGATTGATATTGTTAAAGGAGCGGGCTGAAACATCGTTCTTTGATTGGATCGACTTCCTTCTGCCACGATACCCAAATCGCCAACTTCTTGGACGTCTATTTTTATTTGGGCCAGAGTTCTGCCGGTACATTGCGCTATAGCTTTCATAAGATTTGTTTCAGCTACACCCAATTCGATTCCTGGAATATCATCGTATGAAAATAATTCGCCGAAACAGAAGAACAACGATTGTTTACTCGATTCTCACCTTCGTAAGCGGGTGCTAATTGATTCAGACATAAATATACACTTGGTATCAAGTCATTTGGACTTAAAGCTATCACGGAGCGGAAATAATTCGATAAAATTTCTACCATCTTTAACCGGGCACTTGTATCCTCAATTATTTCAAGCGTACGAGTCAGTGCGATGTATGGTACCCTGTAAACATTGTCAAACATTGGTACCTTTTAAATGCAGCAGACAAATACATGTACAGTACTATAAGAAATTGTAAGATGTACTTTTCATCCTGTTTCCAAGATGCATTTTGTATCGGATTATAATTCGTGGCACCGGGATTATAAGCGTAACTAGCAGCCTTTTTCTTATCTTCGCTGTTATTCTTTGTATCCTCTTTCTCCTTTCGTGCTGAAATGTAGAAACAAGTATTAAAATATTCATTTATATACTTTTTAAATAACAATGACTGTAAATACCAAAGAAACTATGCATTTTTTTCGCTGGTTTCGCTGCATCTTCTTTCTTTTCGTTATCGTTTGCCTTTTCTGCAGGCTTCTCATCGGACTTATCTTTCTCCTTAACTGGACTGTCTTCTTTCTTACTATCATCTATTTTCTTCGGACTTTCCGGTAACTATTAATTAATGTACAAAAATATTAATAACAGGTATATATATAAAAAAAGAAGCTGGGAATAAAATTAGTACACACTGGAATCCTTTCTTCTTCATCACTGGAATCAATAGGTACTATTATCCTCGACCTTTTTTTTACAACCTTTTTCGCAACCTTCTTTGCACTTGCTTCCTTAAGAGATTCATCGGATGATGATTTTGGAGATTCAGATATCTCAGAACTCGATTCTGTTTTATCTCCTACAATAATCTCCTCTTTACTCTCCACGTTTGTCTTTTTATTCAATTTCCCCTTTCTTTTACCCTTTTCTGGAGTTTCTTTTACAGGTTCAATTTTTGTCTTCTTGTTGGAAGCTTTAAGCGGAGTTTTGGCTTTCCTTTTCTCATTTTCTTTAGGCGTTGCGGGTGATATCTTAATTTTTGGAGTACCTTAAACACAAGCATTAACATCGGGTAAACTACAATGCACATAGTTATATTTATTTATTCGTTTACTTACCTATGTTACCATTTGTATTTTTCGGTGGCGAGGGTGTTTTCGTAGATTTTTTACTTGTTCTTTTCTCTGATTTCTTAGCAGGCGGAGAACTAAAAAAGAAATTATCAGTGTCAACGGCATGATAAATACATCAGAAAGTAACTGCTTCAAAGATTTGCAGGGCATGAAAAGTATTCGGATTAAAGTACAGTAGAATGAATAATAAATTCATTGTTCAACTTTAATTGCATTTACCTAACGGTGCCACCGTTGTCCTCGCTTTTATCCCTCTTTCGTTTTCCATTACCCGGACTGTCCTCGCCGTTGTTATTAAGAACTTTGCTATTAGCATGTATCCAATTAACAAAATTATTTACAGTCGGAATAACAACATTGTTCAATCGAGATAATTTATTTACAAATATCGCATGCGAGTAGTTAGTATCGCGTACACTTAATCTCGCGCAAAATGCAATGCGACTAAACATAATTATAATCTGATGGAATTATCAAAATATTCACTACATGTCAACATACCTTGCATTATTTGATTCAGACTTATCTTTCGAGTTCGCTTTGGCGAAAAATGACCTGTCCCCGGGAATGTAGAGGTAAATGATAAGTATAACAACGACAACGTTATGCTTAAATTAAATAATTGTTCAATTGCTATATTTCGACTATAATATTACTCACGTTATGCTACGTTGTGCCATTTTAGCGCCTGTTCTAACCTTGCCGGATTTTCCCGCGCATTCCCGCCGACATGTTCGAGAATAAATCGAAGTTTATAATCTTACTGTGCACTCGCATTCGACTACTTTTTAAAATTTAAATGCGATTTAGATATTGTACGATTTGTAAAGAAACAAAAAAATGAGCATCAGCTTTATTGAAAACAAGTTCGCATTAGCTATCTGCGTATAAATGTTATATACTTGTTTTTTATTAAATAATTATTGTTAGAGATTGATACTAGAAAACATACATAAAAATGTTGGGATAGAAAAAACATATATTCCAATTTTATTTCCGTTACTATATTTCTCATGTTTCTTGAAATCCAAACACATCTATTTATTATCTATTGATATAATAATACAATAAATATCCGCATTATCCTAAAATTAACAAAATATCTTCCTTTTTTTTTTCTTCTTGTATTCCTTCTTGGTCTAAAGTGTGCAATTTCCTTTTGAAGCTTCTTTCCAAACCTTTCTCCTTACAAATTTAAATGCAGTATCCCTTATAACAACAAACAGCCTTAGCCAATAGTTTACTCAGTGTTCGAAAATTAAAGCGGACAAATGAAAATCATCGATAACGTATAGTTTATATAAAATCTTAACATATCCGAGTTTCATAGCGTGAGCTTACTGAGGCAAAGACAGGTAATTAGGATATTCGCAATTTATTTTCTTTAGCTCGCCTGACCATGATCATAGAAACAGTAACTGTATAGAAAAATGAAGAAAAAGAACATAAATACGACAAGGGCAAGATAAAATTACGTACCGTTCTTTTTATTTTTACGTTCATCTATGGTGTATATTAAATGTGCTAGCGTTATTCGTCTAAGGATCATTGAGTTATCGTTCAGCAATTTACATTTCGATTCTATACATAAAGTCGAGGAGTTGTAAACCTTATGAAAATTCTTACTATGACAATTCCCTTTATGATCCAATTATGGACTATTTCGGCTATTTTTTCATCGTACGTGTTTTTTCTTTTTTATCAACCATTTTATAAAGAGCATATATGACTGTAGATTCTCTTGTAAAAAATTTCATTCGCTTAGTGATGTTTTTCATCAACAGACCCTATCGTTTCAAAAGCTAAGTTCTCTCTTCCGCGGGCAACGTAACTAACCGAGAAAGGCAAAAGAAACATACGTAACGAATTGTACAATATTGAACGAACCAAAGCGAAGATCACAGGAGGTATATATAACGGGAAAGAAAAGATTAACAGTTCGACAGGCCCAAAGTTGACGTTCAGCAAAAAGGGAGAACATAGTAAGATGAACTCAGTAGATCCTGCGATCGCGTTGCTATTATAAATGCTACAAAGCATCGGCGATAAAAATGAATCTCTTGTTCTTTTTTTTTGTTTTTGTTTTTACTTTGAGAGCCTTACGTAGACAAAGATTAATATTCTCCTGTATCGTATTGTAAAATAGAAATTTGTGGAAATTACTACGGCTAAGTCAGTTAAGTAGACATCACTCGTTATCCCGATGACCTCAACGCGTTTCACGGCAAGGTGTAGCGAACATAAGGGACTTCCACATCATTGCCATCAGTGTCGTTACAGCAAAGTTCGAATACCAACGCGTGTACATGGCTCTCCAGTTTCTTCTTCGACACCTTCTTCACTACCTCGGACATCAGCAGGCCCATACGCTCTTGGCATTTCGGTTTTGCCATGAAAAACGAGTACAGCATGCAAACACCTTGAGACAGCATGGTGACTTCCAAATTGTGATGATCCTTGAAATAATCCAAAAATTCTTTCAATGTTAATTCTCCCTTGACTTCAAAGCGATCCCATAATGTCCATTCAGTATCGTAGTATTTCAATTTGGGGGCAGCGATAGGTTCAGAGAATCCGAAGAACGGCAGGGCCAGATTGACGAAACCATTCTTGTAAATGGATAGATCCTTCACGCCACGTGTCAGTTTGATCAATTCCAGACAAACCAGACCGGCGACCACCGAAGTAGTGGTGGCAATAGCTGGTATGATTTTACCAGCAATGAGCTTACTCTTGTGTCTATCAGCTGGTGGAATTTTGTAATTGGTGGCGCGTAAATTCGATGCTGCTACAATGAAATCTATATGGAAATTAGAATCGTCATCTTTCTCGAATTCTTGGGGATGTATTACCAAACCGTTCATATTGTCGACCCTTGGTAATTCTTCTTGCAATTGACCCAGTCTCTCGTGATCGATGTTTCCGCTACCGTTAGACACTTGTACTTGCGAGTCTGTCTCGGCGATCTTCACCCCAGATTTCGGTGTAAATTCTGGTACGTGAATAGAACCGGCGATCCTAGCGATCTCATCCCGATTTCTATTGATAGGGATTCCATAGACCTTCGCCTTCAAGTTAGCAGCAGCTACAATGTAATCTAAATGCAGCGGATCGTTCACGTCAAACGTAAGCGGCTCGGGGCATCTCTTTGGACCAGACCAGAATGGTTGGCCACTGGATGTCACCTGATCAGGTGGAAAATTGAATAGAAGCTGTCTGATTTGATTACTGTACTGCTCCTGCCAGTGGCAACGTGCACATGCAATGCAATCAGCGAATGTTTTCGGTCTTTCGTCGACCAAGGCTGTCTTAACGGACTCTAATACTTCTAGTGGTTGGACACCAGGCAGTTTTAGCGTTCTATCTATGAATTGTGGATCAGAGATATACTGAGCAGCGTTCTCCGCGGCTTGACGGAATAGACCTTCGAAATTATCCCTGGCCCACTGAAGGGTATGTTCTATAGCATTGGGGAAATTCTTTAGCGTGCAAATTGGTATACTCTTCTCCGGCGGGTCTTGAGACGAACTGTAAGATTCAGTTAAAAATGGAACGACGACTTGAGTGTTCCCCTTTGTGCCTAGAGTGCCAGACTCTAAGAGAGGCTTTCTGTAGTACACGCAACGACGATCCATGTAAATGCGAGCGTTAACGTTGTCTAGGGCATTCGCAACTCCGTCTAAAACCCCGAAGAAGTCATCATTATATATTTTCTCCGTTTCGGGACAGACTCTGTTTTCGTGAGCGATCACTTTCATGTCCGGATTCATAATTTTTACGACCCTGGCTGCAGTCGACGATTTGGCCTGCTGAACGTCCGATGGTCTGAACAGAAATTGTCTGTTCAGGTTAGACTTTTCTATCAGATCCATGTCAGTGATCGTCACTCTACCATTCCCAGACCCAACGCCCAACATTGCAAAGTTTTTGAGCAACTCGCAACCAATAGCTCCTGCGCCTACAACAAAGTATTTCAGGTTTCCAATCTTCGACTGGAATTTGCGACCGAAAACGGCTGTCTGTGAGTCGTAACGGGATCCAACGGGGCTGCAATCTTCCTCTGTAATTTCTGAACGATCTGCGGGTAAGCATTCGATCGCGTCAAAGTAGAGCCATTGGAATATAGGATGGAACTTTCCGGAGCAAGCTTTCATCACTTCTTGGGCTACGACTCCACCAATTGTGGCATTCATTGGATTCAAGTTACCGGAGGATATCTTTGCAAATATTTGGAATAGATCTGTATTGATTTCGGTTTCGCTGCCTTCTTCCTCTTTTACAGTCTTGGCCAGTTCTAAGAATTCATTTGTATCTTCCTGATTCCATGGCCTAGGCAATTTACCCTTTTCCTCTGAGTAACGGTGCAAGACCTTGAAGGCTAAATGCAGCTGCTCCGGATAATCAAACTTTCCAAAATCTGTAATCTGAAACTCTGGCTTCTTTAGAGCATTTTTCATCGTTTCAAAGTGTAATATCTTTGGCATTTTTACTTGGGTTACTATTCCACCGCGAAGATATTCGGCGTATTTAGATGTTTCCCCAATGCTGAAAGTATAAGGACCAAGAACTTTGATTTTTATGGGATCGCAGCCGTTCAGTTCTGTCATTCCCTGTACTTCTGAGAATGTGACGTAGTCACCATCCTCCATACCATGACGAGTGTCATCCAAACATGTAACAACACCTTCAACGTCTTGCGATATACTGGCAACCATTGCACTTACAGGCGGTTCACCATTGGTATCGACTACTGTGAACTTATTTCCAAAGTCGCAAAAGACTTGGGAAAATAAGCCTCTGGTATCTGCTGTGATAAGTGCTATATCATTTGCATGGGTAATCTCGGATATGCGCAATTGTTCTTTTAGCGGAGTTTCGGTCAAAACAACAACCTTGAACTTCTTGATATAAGAATCCGTCAAAGGCCCGGAGTGATGACGCGTGGGGACGTAATTGTTCAGCTCTGACAAACGTTGGCAGCAAGCCACGGCTCGATTTTTACCTAAAAATAAAATTGTAGCGATTCAGTCTCGATGTTCAATTATTATGCAGCATTTTAACATAATTGCACAAAATGACAGGCACGAATTTTCTTTATAATCAATCGAACATCCAATCTCACATATAACCGTGGAACAATTTTTAAACAATTCTTAACACTCGAAACCTACAAAGAACAATGGTACATCTGTTTAAGGAGGACTATTTTTTTCTTTTTTTTTTTTTATAACATTGGCAAACACGATGATTCATTGGTATATCATCGACGCATAAGATTATAATAGATCGTGATCGATCGCAGGCACGGATATCCCAGCAACAAGCAACGACGGAAAATCGTTGTCCCGAAATGCGCTCACGTGTTTCGCGAATTCGCGGTTCAGGGCGCTCACCTATGTCCGCCTCGGTAAGATAGAATTGCGAGCCGAGGTCCGAAATCTGGCACAACGCGTCATCGTGCAATGTAACGGATTTGACGCCGCCGAGGATGACGTTCTTTGCAATTTCCACGCCGAGACCGCCAAGACCGGATATAAGGACATCGGAGGATGCCATGCGACGCATGGCGTCATGGCCGAGGACGTAGAGCTGCCTGGAGTATAGACCCTCGTCGATGTCGGCAGAAGCCCGGGACGTCGAGCCATTTTTCGCCATGTCTGCGATCGTTGTCGAGTCGTCGGCTCCTCCCGTGGTGGCAGCAACGCGTCGCTTCTTGGCTGGGGGGTCAACGGAGCTCTCCACCACCTCAGCACTAGACATCGGACTTCACGGGGCGCCGTATTATGTCCGTCGATTGTTTTTCAACCCGGCCGACTGCACTTTAATAAAGCCCGTAACTTCACCGCACTCACCGACCTTGCCACACGCGCCCGCTCTCGGTCTCGCTCTCGCCGCACCTCTCTCCCGATCTACGTTCCTCGTCGCTTCCAGTTTACCCTTTCGAAACTGTGCTTGCACTTTACCACGATACCACTGTCCATCCAAGAATGATTCTCGTTCTTTCATCCGCTCTGTTGCTGCTCTCTCGCAGTCGCACCAGCGGCAGTCGGGGTGTCGATGATGCTTCCTCGATAAAGTGGGGATAGGAATTTGCACGATCGGTAAAACAGCGATACCGCCTTCGTTGCGAATTGTGGTCGTTTCTATTTCACGTTTGCACGATTGTACGACGTTTCTCGAGGGAACACGCGACGGAGAAACAATGGGTGAGCACAAATTGATCATTCCCACGATGAAATTTTGCACGGTATCGCTTCTTGCGTTTTCTGTTGCGACATCGTTGGTTAACATTACATCATGAATTTTGCATTTGAACGGGGCCTGTTGATTGGAGTGCGAAACAAGCGAATGGAAGGACGTAATTGGCGAACAGATAGAATCCATTGGTCGTCCATGCTGTGTACTAATTGCAGCTGAAATCGTACCGACCAATGCGTAATTTTTCTCTAAAATTCTGGGATGGCACATTAATTGTACGAACGCCATCTGCGCACACGCGTTATCTTTGACAACAACCACGGCTAACCTACTAATTTTCTCTTTCTCCTTATCTGACGTGGCATGATGCTAATCTAATAAATTATATATGCATCATCGATGAGCTGTTGTCACGCAGTTGCAGACCTCTTTCGTCCATGCTGATAACGGCCAGAAAAGGTCACATGATTTCCTGCATATTTTTTTTTATCGCAAAAATGAGGGAAACAATGTTTTTGTTGTAACGTTTGGTTTATTTCAATTGCGTCGAATACTTCGTTTTCATATTAAACGCATTGGTGCTGCTGATACTCAATAATCATTTCATAATTTCCAGAGCAATCCAACGTAGAAAGCTGGAAAAAATAAATCAGTCAAGCTGTTTGCGTTTCCTATGAACAATTCGGTAGCAATAAACCAGATTTCCTAAAACAATCTAATAACTTTATTGCACATTGTTTTGGTCCACACTTTTTTCCATTACATAGTATCTCGTTTTAAACTATATTTAGAGGTAGAATTCAGCACGTTACATCGATAACCTGAGCATTTTTTTCTATCGCGAAAAACGCTGACCTTTAGGTGTTCACACATAGCTGTATAGTTCTACACGAAAATAATACCTCGACTACACGTACTACGCATTGTTTTGCTTGTTTTTGTCACTTTGAAGAAACGATATTGTGTCGTGACCATTTAAAAACCAGATTACACCGTTTTAATTTTCTCCATTCTGTTATCATGCGCACATACCGGCAATCCCGTCAAATTAACTCTCCTCCTTTACCAATCAAATTATACACGAAGTTAGATCGGTAGCAAATCCAATTTTACATCCCTTCAGTTGACCCAACAACTCTGACCCGTTCCAGGTCACCACCTTTGAAATACATTATCGATTATCGTTCTTCTTTCTTCAATTGTTCAAAGCGGCTTGTCCTCGTCGGTAGGAATTGGACTTCCAAAAGCTCGCTGAGTTCTTTCGTCCTCTTTTTCTTTGGACCTTCTCAGCGGCATCGACGAATGTATCATGTTCTCAAGTTCTGGTGTACCGAATGGCGACGATACCATCGGGAATGGTACTGTAGGTGCCTCTGATTCACCCGTACCTGGCGTAGAGTTCGCCAATTCCAGAGTTCCAGTGAGAATCGAGTCTGGGGATTCGTTGTACGAGTGGTCTGTTGGTTGAACCGGTTCACCCAGGAGATCGTTGGTCTCCGAGGGCCTTCTTTCTTCAGGGACTGTCGAGGTGCGGCGTATGCTCGCCTTCTTGTACCTGTTTCCATGCGTTCCTCCAATTAGTAGATAGAATGTGACTAACTGTGTTAAGTACAATAGAACACTGTAGACCAGAAGTCAGTCAAGTATGTCTATAAGATATAATAATGAATTTAGTAATGGCCAAGTTTTTCGTGAAATATTTGACGGAACGTCTGGTCTACAATGTGGTGAAATATTTGTTTTTCATTGTACGAGAAAGTTACGCCAATGGAGATATTTATTCAATAGATTTTTCGTTCTATTTTATAAGTAGTTAATATTAGTATCCAGAAAATATTGTTCCTCGATTTTTTGTTATTAGGAATTCGGCGAATACCTTCTCGACATCGGAATATTATCATTGTAATAAATATTTCCAGCAGCGTACCATTAATATTGCGAAACAATCAAAACAGTTAGAACTTTTTGAGAACTACTTACTGATTGACATCTATTGGAGACATTGGCTGATCTGGACTCATTCTGGTCGTGCCATTTCCGTTGTCCCACGAATTATGGCGACGGTGTTGGCTTTTATCTTTGTACGCTTCTGCAATATTGTTATAACTTCCTACGATTCTACGCTTATCTAATTCTTTTTGTATCTTCTCTGGCATACTGCTCGCGGATCTATACAATCCGCGCCTGATCAAGTCCTAAAAAAAATATTACAATTGCATTCAAAATGTAAATAAATAATACAATGTAATTCCATGTGAAGAAAGAGTTAGAGATAAAAATGCATTTATGTTCGTCTGGAATATTTCTCCATACACTCGAAAGAGGACTAGGCTCTATATTAGGGTTGGTCCAAACGTTGGTAGCGCCAGGTGCATCCTCGTTAGCACTGTCGTTCAATACTTCCGCCGAATAGGTAGGTCTGGCAGGTATAATCGGCGACCGACAACACACTCTACAGTAATAAAACCTACGAGATTAATTGAATATCGAGGTCGTCTTAAACCGTGTTCGTACTTACGAGTTAACGTCCTCGAGTTTCTTCAGGAGTCTCTCGTTTTCCCTGCAAACAAGTTCCTGGTCTCGTATCACTTGCTCCCTCGTCGCGTACAATTCTGCATTTTCTCTACGAAGGGCCTCGTTTTCGGTAATGTACGCGTGGATCAGCTGGCTCAATTCTGGTCGTTCCATTTCGGCTAATTTGTCCAAGTCTACTACCGGCGGTGTTAATGGTATCCTCCTTTCAGCTGTGAGCGTTTCTTTAAACAAATTAGTGATTGCGTTCATGTACTTGCATGTACATTTTTTTTATTAAATACTGATTAATTGATATTTAACCAGTGGGTACCTTTAGACTCGCTACGAACTATGTTCTGAGCGTCACCATTCAGGTGAAGTGCTGCTCTCAGATGATCGTTCTCAGTCTGAAGAGCTCCTACTTCCCTTTTCAGACTAAGAATTAATGCTTCTCGGGGATCCTGAAGAATCGAATTACCTTTGCAATATGTCCTTTTCGTGCAGCTAATACTAAAATATCCCCACTCACCATTACAACGATAGGCTTCGTCCGAATTTTCTTCACCCTGGCAGCATACCGTAAGGTGTTCAATGTTTCGGTCGCGTTCGATCTGAGTGGAGAAACGCAGGCAATCTGAAAGGTCGATTAAATTAGCCCTGTATTCGTTTAGCACCCATAATCACGAAATCGTAGATAATTAATTTAGAGACAATTCAATTTACCATCAGCGTGACACCATTTCCAGCTAAACTGTCGGCCAAAAGTTTAGTCAGTTTGCTGTCTCGATATGGAATGTGACCGCCTTTGCGTTTCCCATCGCTCAAGGAGGATATGCAGTAACCTTTTACGGAAAAAAGTGTTTCTTAGAAAAGAAGTGAAAGGAATGCAGCAGATACTTTGTTGCAACTAATTCGCGTCATTACGACCGCCTATCGATTGGACCACGAACATGAATGTTGCGGGCAAATCAAAATCGATCGCCACGATAGTTCTACATAATTAACATCGCAAAGTTTCCCAGGCGTAACATTAAGCACGATTGGATTAGTTGATATCGATTTCCTATTAAGGAATCTGATTTAAAGAGAAATATACTTATTGTTCTGTTAGCGAATAGGACATGACTTCGATGAAACTACAAATTACTTAATTTATATAATATTTTCTATTTAAATTTCACGGACAGTGGCGGCTCGCGTATGGGCACTGTGGGACTGAGGCACCCCCCATTTCCACTTGATTTTATCGATAAGATTTAATATAAAGGCTGTTTTTTTTCTTCAATTCTTTCCTTATATTTGTACAATATGTAATCCTTAAGCTCAGGGTCAGTAGCCATCCCCCAGTTTATGAAAAAGATTCAAAAATCTTTGTATGGAACTGTGCGCTTCACAGTTCCAGCGGGGTGGTGTTTGCCTGTCGTGCACTTGCGCACATAGGAAGCTGCACGCGTGGCTGCGGGGCCAGAGAGCACTGTCGACCCCGCAGTGCCGACCCTGGCGTGCTGGTGGAAACAAAGGCCAGAAATTTTCTGGAGCAGCCACCCCACTAATTTTAGCTACGAGCCGCCGCTGTTCACGGACAAATTTTTACCTCACCTAGAACCATTAGACTCTTATTGATGTTATTCGCTTCCTCCAGAGTTTTCCCTTCGCTCTGCGTCTTCTTCGTCATCTCACTGCCAGCCAGATCGACGAAATTAATCTTCCCTTGCCTCGAGATGAACACGCTGTTGTCCGTCTATTAACATTGGCAATCACTTAAACTCATATCTGTGATGCAATAACGGGGGCCACTCACCTGTTGCTCGAAAGTGATATTAACGGTGAGAATGCTATGACTTCTGCTGGAGTGGTCATTCATATTGTGCGCGCCGACAGATCTATTTCTCATCCCTAAAGCAAATTGAGACTCGTTAAAAACACGATAGGGATCTCGATGTGAAACAGAGTTCAGTGCCTTGGAACGTTTGCCGTGCAAAAAGTAATTGCCCGCCTGTTGGTCGAACAGGGGATGTGGGGGATAAACCAAAAGGGGTTGCAGACGAATTGTTTAGTTAGAATGGCGAAGATCGATGTAACAGATACCTTCTTCAAGAACCGCGAGAAGGTCGTCAAGCTCCTCACACTCGACGGTGAAAAGATTTTCTACGAAGAAACCTCGCGTCTTTTTGCTCCACCGTACCATTAAGGGTTTCCTCGACGTGCCAGGATTTAACAGATCAATTACCTGTGGTTCAAAATGGGCAACAGCCGTGTAAAATAATGCACCGTGGTTTCTTCCCCCCCTATTTTTACGTATCGCGCACTGACCTTCTCGTTGTAGATCTCCAGAAAGGAGGCCTTCAGTACAAAATTACACCCTTGTCGTTCCTGGAGCAATTTGAATAGGTAGACGAAAGACCGGAAGACCAGGCCGTGTTCCTCCGAATATGCATTCATTCTATCGAACTATCACAAAATGGAAAGATTGTTCTAAAGTTACTTAAACAAATTTATAAATTAAATATTACATTCTTGGCTGTTTAAAAGTGTTTTTTTTAAATTGCTACCATTTAGCTACCATTTTTCTTTCGTTTCGCACGGATGCGAAACTTTGTTTCGCGTGAAAATTAATTACCTCAGAGATATTAAAAATTCGAAGGAAAAGTATAATATTTTTGGGCGACACAAGATGCAAACAAAGAATAGAGGACGTCCTTTTTACTTAAGTTTGAGAGAAAACAAAAATGAAGGAAAGATAAAGGCGTCAGAATTGTCGCTATTGGCGACAATAATTGTCCATCGGCTACATCGATAATTCTGTTTGTTTTCGTGGTCGCGTGGTGCATCATGTTAGCAGCAAACGAGACAAGTACCGTGTACATATTCTGTCATTATCTTATCTACGCATGTCGACCAGCATTAACCTTTTCGTTATGTTCATACGTGGCCTTCAACTCGACGACTACTCTAATACATTATTCGTGTCGCCCTTTGTTACTGTTGCATTTCCTGTCGAAAGTTCCTGAGGATGTGCTCCGTTCAATTAGACAAATTGCTTGCCCAATCGTAAAAACTTCCAGCAAGCTTACGGCGCAAGCTTTCCAACTAACCGTTTCCGGAGGTCCGGTTAGGGTGTGTGTTTTTCCGCTTCCGGTTTGCCCGTAGCAGAACGCGGTGCAACTGAACCCTTCCACCGCCATTTCGATGAGCTTTTTCACGCCAGAAAATTGTAATATGTCTTCCTGAGTGGCCGTGGGCTCGAACACCACGTTGTACGAAAATAATTTACCCCTCCTGTCCCCGCTGTTCGAAGATCCTTCGCACTGTACAGGGTCAGACGATGAAAGTCAGCGTGATTTATGATACTTGTGTAGAATTTTAATTAAATGAAGGATGAAGAAGAAGAGGGATGGGATGAGGACGATGACGATGATCGAACGGAATTATCATCGAATTATTTGATTGGACATTCTTGCTCGCGCCTTCAATTAATAAATATTGGAAAGGAGAGGCAGAAAAATAGCGCTTACATATATTTGTCCATCTCCGGGAAATTGCACGGATATATCGTCGCCGGCTTTAATTTCCTTATTGTTAAGTGGACGAACTCTGTGGAGCACAGAAATTATGCAAGTTGTAACATCGTCAAGTGTTATTCGATCATTTCTGAATAATTTTTCAATTAATTCTGCTTATGTTTTAATTACCTAATTACAACATTTATGTTGTTCTCTGGAAGTAAATGCTTGGTCGCTATAACCCTCTTATCGCCGTCCACCAATTTCTCGATGCTACCGGTCCTGAAATTAAAATCGCCAAATGGTTCGCAATAATTTTTATATGAACACTAGATTCCAATGTTTGAAACAGGAGTGACCCGTCTGGCAATTTCATGATTGACCTCCTATCACGCTGGTTAAATAATCGAGGAGGTTCAATCAGTCGGGCTAACTGAAACTGTTGAAGGAAAATCGCGTGATTGACCAGCCTAGTTTATGATTTCGTTTCTTTCTTCTACACCGCGGACTTATCGTGCTATTGAAAAATCGTTGCGACCTCAGTAAATGATTCACGAGGGCTTGATTGCTTAACTGGCAGGCTCAACTGATTGTCTGGATAAACATTTATTGCACTTTATTAATCGTAGGTAATGGTATCGATCGTAAACAAATTTCGAAATAATATCAATGGTTGCTGCGCACAGTTTGTCGCATTCAAAGGTACACAAAAAAGAGCAGCCTGTGTTGTCGTCTACGCGTGTGCGATAGGAAAATGCAATTATGTTAAAAGCATGATAAAAACAAATATATGCGGGGCATAAGGCGCAATCGATAAGCTTTTACAAATTGCAATTGTCCAGTAGTGACTAGGTACTTTTGGAGTACCGTGAAATAGTTTTATCAAAATTGTTGAGTATTTCAATTTACGACTATGCATAGTATAGTGTAGTATAGTGTGCAATTGGCGTTTGTAATCTAAAGTGAAACCTTTTCCATTTGAGTTATTGGACAAATTTTGGTTGAACTTGCTGATACTTGCAAACCGCATATCTATAATTCGTTTCCAAGATCAGAATAGCACCGATAGCTGATAAAATTGTCTCACAATATGATAATATAGATTACGTGACAATACGCCGTGCTCCGCATCGTTGCTATTCTTTATATGTTTTAATAACTACTTCGTCTTCTTCGTGCGCCTTATCAACTTCCTACACGATTAATATTCCAAGACTGTAGGCTGCAAAACCATTTTGCCAATATAGTGCAACAATTGTGTAATAGTTTACTGTCCTCGTGAAACCAATTCTGAAATATTTCCACGAAGATCAAGCAACGTCATTAGTCTTAACTATCAATCTTAACGATAAACGCTTCTGATTATTTCCATTTTAAAAACATATCAGCCTTTGATATTCTCCAAAATGAAAAATAGTAAAATAATCATAAGAGGATCACAACGTTTCATCCCTATTTTTATTAACTCTAGCCTAGCATGACATTATTCATTTTCACCTATACCAACGTGTTCGAGCTATGCTGCCCCTGGAAAAATACACGTTTCACGTGTCCGAACGCGAAGATCTCTGTACGTGGACGTAGAGCTCGCGATCGTTGCGATATTGACCGACGGCCAGAGACAAGCAAGCAAGGTCCCGTAATCGATACACGGCATCGAATTGTGTCGCAACTGCGACGTATGTGTCTATCAATTCCCGTACGTGTATACGAAAAACCACGCATGGCGACTAGGGGGTGAGTTCGAGCGGGCAAACAATCCACCCTTCGGAAAATTAAATCGTATGACCAGGTGAAAAATTCTTCGACCCATCATTCCCAATCTATGGCCCAGATCTCATGTAATTATTTCCAACGAAACGATTTATTAATGCTCCCCGCCCGTCCCAAACCTTTCGACATATGCTCCAACGGATTACAGTATTGGTAATTGCAAGTTCAGTGAACAATTGTTGGCTTTTCATGTCGTTGGGATCGTCCGGTATCATTCGCGATGATTTCCCGGTAATTTTCCAACGATCAATACTCTACCTCGCTGTTTTTCTTTTCGTTCAAAGTTATATATGCGTTTACCGTTTTTATAATTTTTGTTTTCTTTTTCTACTATCTTGTCCATTTTAATATCGTTTTTTTTATTATTACTGATTTTATCTTATTTTTAGCCCGACGTCTGAAAATGTTTTATTGGAAGAATCGTGCGTTATCATTAGGATCGAGAACGATAAGTAACTTCTAGCTAAGTTAATCGTACCGGTTCATATTGCCTATGTATTTTTATTATCGTAATGAAAACCGATAATGAAAACAATTCTGGCTGTCTAAGAAACGTTACGATATAATATTTGTGCAGTTTATGCAATATTCAGATGTTGGTCGATAATAAAGACGTTACTGTTTGGAATATCGGTGCCCAATCTATTTCGGTGGAAGTAGAGAAAAAAAAGTTTCCGTCATCGATTGTTTAGTACGCCACTTCGGTTCGTTGCAAAAGCGTTACGAGACAAATCGATAATTTCTACGTAAACGTTTGCTTACATTGTCCACTTACGTGAAATTACTGTGGACGCGTTGGTGTATTACCGAACGTTTTGATAAATTATTTCACGGCTTTCGTCGTGTTGAACGTAGTTATAGGAATTATTTGATCGCGTTTATTTAAGAACAATTTGTTTTCACGAGAAGGAGGGCGTAATCAATTATACGTGATTAAATGTTCCCCTTCAACCCTTGGTAACCCCTTAACAATATAATTACACGGTTCGTTCACTATTGTACCTTGGTGTTAATTATTCTAAATCGTGACCCTCGAAATGTAATTAATTGGAAATGGTTTAATAACGTGTAATGTAACGAATAACTTGTAAAAATGTAGAAGTAATACTCACTCGTTTCCACGGGACTGTAACAAGCTACTCTTCGTTACTACTTTAACACTGGGATTACTCTTTCCCGGACTATTTCCCCTGGAAGCAGCCTGATCCGATGGACTATTGCCACGGGACACGCGCCTCTTCCCCTTATCCTTCCTCGCATTTTCTTTTGGAAGGCTCGCGCCTCGGGAAGGCGACGGACTTTTCACAAGCACCATTCGTCAACCTTCAATCACGCGTACAATAAAATTAGGATAAAATCGCAACCACGCATCGTTAATGCGATTAACTCAGAGAAAGAGAGATTGCTCTTGAAACATAAATCCATAATAAACGGTGATTAATTTCGCTTTTCGATTTTTTCATCATGCGATCGGTGTCACTCCCACGAAACGTTGCAGGTCATCGCGAACAATAGAATCCAGTCGAATCTGGATCATCTATCGAGGAGTGAAATGCCCGATTCTCCAGGATTCACAATGGCGAAAGCTTCTTTATTTTTCATCCGTTTAGCAAGCATCCGACGCAAATTTATACAACAACCGACCGCTCCATTATCCACGTTCGCTTACATACAAGATGATAATTACAAGCGTTGCCACAATTCAAGCGAAAGTTCTGCCGCTAATTGCAACTCTGGTAGAAATCATAGCGTTCGTCATCGATGAGCGAATCGTGACCGCACGATTTTAAAGCGCATACCGATTTGCACGTGTATCTAAGTTAAACGAAAGCATGTATTGTTTCCACTGTAATCACATTAATCACCGATTATTTCTCGCTTGCAACGCAGCGAAAGCACGAGGAGAGTTTTGAAAGGATTATATATCATATATCATGGGACTCGGTCGTTTCGCGGCTCCGTTCTGCCCGGTTCCCTTTAACACCTTTCATTTTGCACCCCTCCATTTCACAACGATCAACGTTCGCCCCGATTTTGAAAGTGAACGCCACTTGGACCGATGGGTAAAATTGTTCTCCACGCGAGACCACGCGAACGGTCCAAATATTAACACGAACATGAAACGAATCGAATAATGCCGCTAATGAAACACTTGTGCTTGCTATTGAAATTTCACTTCAAATAACGGCATTTTATATCCGCAGTTTTACCGCAACGATTTTCTTTCATTCTTTATCAATTTTCTTGTATAAGCCCTTCTTAATCAGCCCGCATCAATGAAATCTGTAAAACAACCACTGACCAAGTTCACTTACATTCGTGATCGCATGGATCGTTCAAAACTGTCCCATCACCCAAATTTCCCCGCCGAATTTCCCCTTCGCGGTATGCAACCCCCTGTAATTCCACCGGTCGCTTTAAATCCGAGTCCAATTTCTAACAATTCCTACTTCTGCGATAGTTGTCCACAATGCTCTCGCGAACGTGACTAAATGAACGTGAACGCACGAAGGACAACGGAAACTCGTGTAATAGCGAGAACAGACGGCACGCTACTAACACTTGGCAGGGGTGGTTCCATCGTTGGGTGGCGGTTTTTCCTATAGTCGATGTACGCCGGCAACGATCGAAACCGGTGTCTAAGCCACCGTGTATTCAGAGGCATAGCTCCAATTGCGCCCCAGCCGCGGTCATCGTCCACATGGATTTCAATGTTACGTCAGACTGAACTTGACACGTTGCGGCCGTGGTGCATGTCGTTGATCAATGGGCCACCGTGTTCCTTCGACGTCCGATGCAAATCGCGCGATGGAAATGAAACCGGCAATCGAACACTGATATCAGCCGCGGACGCAAAACGGCATATGTCGTTTAATTATTTACGTATGTTCCGCCGATGAAATATTCACATTCACCGAGGGCCTTGGGAAACCGGAAGAGCCATGAAATATGAAAGGGGGAGAACATTTTTACGTTTATCGCCTCCTTAACGGTGTCGAAATGTTCCTCGGTCGTAGATCTTTCGATTCCGGTCGTTCCTTCGTTAAAGGGTATTTTAGTCCACATGGACATCTTCGAGGCGAAATTCGGTGTGAGGAAAGAAGAGGTAGTTAATCAGACACGTAATTGAAATTTCGAAACGGATGTTCCTTTGCCCATTGACTAGTTGCGTGCAGAATTTGTGACAGGGTTTCGCACTACATTACCTGAAATTAAAATTGTTGGGATAAGTACGAGACAAATATAAATTAAAGGGTTGAAGTTCGTTAAGCTCTAAACGGAGTGAAGTATCTATTGCTCGGGCAGCTTTATAGATATTGCCCAATATTTTAAGGGCGACCTTTCAGTGTCTTCAAGCTACCAGAACGCGGAGAAGAAGAATGAATTATTAATCTTCTAGACCAGAAATACTCCCCTAAGTTTGGAAGAACTATTCATAGAGTCTCCACTTTCCCTCTAATCGTAAGAACGAACTTCCCCTCGGCGGAGGAGAAGAAAAGGAAAGAAGCAGAGGATCGTCGCCGTGCAGAGTCGTTCGACTCGGAAATTACGGGAGGATCCCCGTGGAAATGACCAGCTATAAATACGCCAGAGTCAGCGGGGTCAGGCTGTAAACTTTATTGCGGCTCGTTTTCCGTCGCGGGTTGCCCGAAGTAGAAAACACTTGCTCTCGAAAAATTCTCCCGGCTGCAGCAACCCTCGCTTCGACGCCGATATTTTTGCGCCGGCCAGCTTCATCCTTGGCCGCGTAGCACGCGAGTTTCTTCGACATCTTCGTTCGTACAGTACACGTTCTTCGCCTCTTTCGTTCCTTGCCCGTTCCATGCGGCGGCTCTGAATAAAAAACGATTTTTTTTTGTCTTCCACACTCTATAGAGTGTGCAATTGATAATCGTGTCAATCATGTTGCGCCTCCAGCGCTGACTAACGGTTACAAAACTATCATAGCGGTATTTATCGTAATACCAGATGGAACACACGTGGAATGACAATCGTCTCGCTCTTTGCATTTAGATGCGTTAGAACTGGGACGATGATGTTCCTTTTGAAGTCTGTGGACAACAGTCATGTGACTCATGGCTATGATACTTTCGAACGTCGAGTGGACTGCGAAGTAGGATCGAACGTTTTTTCCAAATAATTAATTAAATTGTAAGAGTCGACAGATGTTGGGGACAGTGGAACAAAGATATTGAGTTATTCGCGGATGTCGCTAGATTAATGTTGGAAAGCTGGATAACTTCGTAGTACGGATAGAACCGATGGCAATTAGAGAAACACGGGCTAGTATGAGCAAGCAACGGTGTGGCACTTGTTTAGTTACACGGGAGAAATTTATCTATTTTGTTAATCATCATCAAGATAATATTGTCATTATTCTTACTGGGAAATGATGAATGGAGCATTCGTACGGATTAATGATTCTCAGATGGGGATGCGGCCCCTTGGAACGAATCCAGAGTAAAGGATAGCATGATTTATCATTCGATGGTGCAAATTATCATTGCAAAGTAGGGGATACCCGAGAGCTATAGGTTATTCCAGGGCGAAAGTGGCATTTATCGTATTTCGTGCCAACTCGCTTGGCTGACATTAAGCTGAGTGCAGACGATGCCTGCACGCGCGCAGCCTTAATACCGGTTTAGCGTGAGGGGTCGTGTCGCATACTTTTCGTAAATAAATAATTATTGGAAAATATATTTGTGACATAACAGAAATTCAATTGGAAACCAGTTATTGATCAATGCGCCCTACATATGTACGAACTACATTACAGTGTACCGGTCAAAAATAAAAATGTACAAAGTAGCTGGCATACATTAGTGGAGACTGGCTACTTCTGACTTTAAGTTCATTTAAACGTCGTCTATGTATGGTAATTAATTTACCCCCGAAAAATCTAAATTTAAATCTTAAACGTTTCGAGATTGTCATTCTCAGGATAATATTCTGGCACGTGTGCATATATGTATAAGTTATAATACCATACGGATTCCATATCGCCGTGGATTTACACCCGGAAGGGTGGACTATAAGTAAATTATGGCATAAAAGTGCAGTGCATATTTTGGCTTCCTAATGTAAACTTGCAGTTTTCCGACCGATCACCGCAGCCACCGCTGTTAAGAGGGTTGCAGACCCTCGCACCTTGCGCGTCGCTCTTGATCTCGTTCAATTGCAATTAGATACCAACTGTGCAGACACGTGTGCCTTAAAATAGCATTCTGTAATTGCTCGAGACACGCGCGTTTAATATCTGCAACAAGTCTTCGATACTATTCCCTGCAATTAAGATCCGAACAATATTTTAATATTTTTGTTTCGTATAGTCGGTTTCGCTACTTTTATTCGATTGCTATTTACAGTAGCGATTTATTTGTAATACTGAATTTACCAAGTTCCAATAAATTCGCGGAAGGCGCAACAAAGCTGTGTGCACCCGATTAAACAGGAAGCGAATTTGGTCGTTAAGGAATAGCGTTGTATGCATTCTAAAGAAAATTGCACGCGCGCCATTCCATTCATTCAGAATACACACACTCCGTGATAAGCTTCCTTTGTATACTGTGCGACGTTCAAGTCTTTCTCTGCATGCTAGATATCGATCGACGATTTAACTGAAGTACGCAAAGACGGTAATTTAAACCAATTACACAAAACTGCCGAGACCAGCGGCTCACGCAACGCTTATAATTCAGCAATTTATGAGACCGTGCCGATCTTTCTAATAACTTGCTTACCTTATTGTAATGCAAATCAGTATTAATAAAGCAGCTAAGAATCTTAATAAAAAAAATGTGCAGCCTTATTCGGCAGACCAATGGTTTCGAAACTTCTTTGGTGCCCTCCGAAGAAGACCACCGATCATGACCGCGTATATACATAACCTCGAACGCGTCTGACATACAAAATAGTCCCTCAGCCTCTTTCGAGACGTTTCTAATTTCGCCACGCTTTCAAAACAAGCCCAAAACATTTTTATCCAACCGCGCCCTCTATGTTAACGCCGCTTTAAGTTGTGTGTATCTTTGGTTATCTCGTGATTTTGAAATTCCCTCGAAAAAAGTACTCTCCCATGAATTGCCGCTCATGCATCGAGAGTCGTACACTCATGCACGTGCATGATGTGCTCACGCACGCAAGGAAACGACACGCAGAATACGTCGAGGGAATGGGCCGTTTCTCCTTCTCTGTTGTGCCCTCGGACGCCTTCCTCTCTTCCTCCACCACCTTCTTTCTACGGCACAGAGAGTTCCTTTAAGCCGACAGTTTCGTGTGTTACACCGTGGCGTGTGCACACAAGACCACATAAGTTTTACATTCGTGGCCGATACAATAGACACCCCGAGAAATTGACGGTGGTTTCCCTCGATTCGTGACAAATTTCGGCAAAGGTGTCGTCCTGCTGCAAGGGGACAATAATAAATCGAATCTCGTGGCGAACTGTGACAAAGAAAAGTAAAAGTATCGTTGAACACGCTTTCAAACGCGTGGAACCGCGCGGGGTCGTAGACTCCAAAGAGAGGCAGTCTTTGTTCGGAGGTTAGGCGACTGTGATGTGACAAGTTTCGTATGTGAATTTCTGTGTGACGTTTGTGACAGGCTGATCAGCTGTAACGTAAGTGTTGCTAAGCGTTTTATCAATTTATCTTTGCGTATTTGCAATATTGCATGCTTTCGGTTGACACGTGATTTCAAAACAGGTGCCACAACTCTCTGTGTGCATATCCATGGAGTAGTATAAGTTTTTTTTCATAACGGAGTTACGGCATTGTTTCATTGATAATTTTGTTACTTTTTACGTTATCATGAGTACAGCGTGCATAAGGAAAATTATCACAAGGGCACAAACGATGTCGTACAATACTTCACTCAAGTTTTAGTCAAAAACTCGAACGAAACGGAGCAGCTCAGGCTGTGCTTTGTACCGTTGACATACGAAACGTGAGTCACTGGAAAACCATCTTGCGAGCATCATGTTTATTGGGTGGTGCAGAGATTCTACGGATACACCACGAGGTGGTCCATGACATCGTGCAGAGGGAATGTTTTTCTCGTAAATCAACTGCAGAACGTGGTTTTCGTGTACAGTTTATCTTGTAACTGGTGTTTGCGACATTCTTAGCATAACTGTGCTCCAAAGGGTGGTGACTTCCGTTGCACATCCGGCCGGACGTTTCGAAGCAACATTATTTACTTAGCCACCATACTTGAGGAACATGTTACAAATTATTTTATCTTCGTTGCTGATTTATATGTATTTATTTCTCGATTTACCCTTTCGGATAAAAAAAATTCTGTCAGTTGCAAGAATCAGTACGGCGCGTGACTTTCGGAACGTTTTCGAAGCAGAGGCGTTTTAATATTGATATTATATTTAGAACAGAGTATGTAGCCAACTATAATTGACCACATACAAGTGGAAGTTGGGTAAAAGGGTCAAGCGAATTTATTAAGGCGACGTTCGAGGAACCCGCTGATCGTTGTGGCGATTGATGAATAGTTAACGGTTCAACTGCTTTGATAAAGATTTCATTGGTCAGCCAAGGTTAGTTCGAAAATGTCCAGCAATTGTTATTTAACGCGCAAGGAAAATTATTAATTTGTCGAAGGATTAAATAAATCTTCGATCGCATATCTTCGCGAAGTTACACCCATATCGCGTCAATGAGCGACGATGATTTGTAATCATTTTTTATGTTAGTTGCTTATCTTATTTTTTTTCTCGAACGACTTTAGCCGTAACGAGAAATAATCGATGTCCCAAATATACACGATCGATATTGATCGACCAATTATAATCACGAGACTCTGAAGTAGATAAAGGGAACTTGCATTGAGAAACAAATATGAGAGTGTTGGGCGAGTAGAATTGGCCTTAGATCTAGCAATTCTGAATCGGTCGGTACGATCGCTGATCGATACACTGTACTTGCTCGTTACAATCCACGTTGACGTCAAGCCATTGTACCTATTGAGATAATACTTATCCAACATCGTCAAGTAGAATTTCTTCGGGGAACGATTATTATCGATATCGCGATGGTTGCTCAATGAATCATGGCGACAATACATTTCTATACATTTATTTAAGGTACTTAACTTTTCGACCTTTCACCCTCGATGGCGATGGATCCGGTTCTTATTATCACATCCAATTAATTTAACAAGGAACTCTGGCAATTAACAGAACACACTATGTCCCATTTTAAATTTGCGAAATCGCTACCGCAATATATTCGTCGTGCAATAAATTGCTCTCGGTACCTGGACCAATTCATCTCACGAATTTCGCGAGAGGCATGTAAAAAGTTTCAAGGTATCCTCACGATTCTGCGAATCCACCACTGTGCTATGTTTCTAGGGAATGCGAGAAAAAGAAACCGCTGGAAAAACGATGCATTGTTCGTCTGTCGGGTTCATTCTACCACGTGAAACCTCTATTCCACGTTTTTTAACTTTATTTGAGGGGCACCAGGAACGGAGATTATACGTCATTGTTTAGACAAAGCCTCTCGGCTTTAAATCAACAAGCATCTTCGTAACAGGTATAGCCAACCGGGAACAACTGCATGTCGTGTCTGTTCTTGGAATAAATAAGGTGAAAACCTCGTTCGCCAGATATACGACTTTTTGTCACGGTGAACCTCGGTACAGAGTACATATCTTAAATTAAAAATAGATCGACTTTTGTATGACCAGATAGGACACCATTGAAAGCAATAATGAGTTTCTGTTACCATGCTGAAAGAAACAAATAGGCGCATACTGGGAAAAATCAGGCTTGACCTCGCGGATTTGTTCTTGAATATGTGTGCCCGTAGTCTGGTCACAGGTCATCGGTTGAAAGATAAGAGAATTAAGCGCGATGACCCACGATATAAGTTGTGCAGCTTTATTTTTTATGGGGACAGTAAACGCGACTGGGCCAGGTCTGTTAGTCATGCCTAGGCGTGGCGTTTTTTATTTTAGCAACTTCTTCGGTGCTGGTAGCACGTTGAGAAAGTGTTAAGGAAAAATTTCTTTTTAACTCTGCGAATTAAGAAAGTTGAGTTCTTTCCACGATCGCACGCTAGTTTAATCAGGGAGCAATTCTTCAGGATCAACTCGCGCATAAGTTACTCCGAAATAGGTGACAGATAAAGAGGGCACCGTTCATCTTCAAACGTCGTCAGGTACGCGATACCATTTGCTTTGTCGTATCGGAACATTTACTTTAAGCATTGTAAATTCTAATGTAATATTATCGTGACGCCACGATGATACGTTCGTCCGAGTTTTCTCCATTTTATGGTAACCTGATCATCGAAAACTGTCGATGGTAGTGCTGAAGAATCATCGTTTCAGTGCATACCGATCATTCTATACCTTCAGCTGACTCAGAAGTCATTGGATATTTTCCTTGTGAATCCAGGAACGATTTTGCATTTATAATCCCGTCACAGATTAGTCACGCCTGCATAATTCACCATTCTCTCCAAAACGTTGGGGATTCAAATTTTTCGCGCACGTTAAATCAATCTGTTTTTCGAATTTTAATAGAATACACGAAGGACATCGATCCGATTATAGCGGGGAAGTGTAAGGAACGTAACATTTACCAGCACAAATATGATTCTGCCGTCTCGTATGGCCGGGCAACGATTTTTTCCGATTACCTGGGCGTACGCAGTGATATTTTACGGTTCACGAATATCCGGTCTCGTGTCGCGAGCTCGTGAACCGCCGGCGATAGTAAAATTACATAACGACGAGGTTCCTTAAAACGATTTTTATCGCAATTCGCCACGCAACCGGTGTAACTGAGCGTTCTGCATTTTTCAAACCACTTGTCCCAATCTCCAACCGTACCCTTATAGCTTTTTTTCTCACCTCGACGTGTAACCAGTTCTATGAATCGTGCGCCGAAAGGCGTGTGACGTCAGTGGAGAACAGTGGCACTGCTGCCGGAATTGCTACCGGTTCGATGTGCGTGACATGTTCACAAATACCTGTAATAAATGTGAAATAAATTGTGACTAAAGTAACGTTGCACTTTTGCCAGCGAACTTATTATACGTCTCAAGAAACGTTAAGATTGAGGTGTCTACGGATCATTCGAGGGTATGGAAGATAATTAGGGTGCAACGATTCCTGTGTACTTTCTAAATTCCAAGTAATCTAGTCCTGTTGCTTCGTGCAAATTCTAGACACCCCGGGCTGTAAAGTATATGCATACATCTCTCCCTCGCCCCTGTGTTACGCAAACCTTTTGTTCCGTGCAAGAATTTTTATGACTTTGAGAATCGCGAGAACTATCGGAACAGCAACTTCTGGCAATTTGGATCGACATGGGCTATAAATTTCTGGTAGCCATAAACGAAAAAAAAGAAGCCACGCAGGAACGTAAAATTGCACCGCGTCGACTATTACGTAAGAAATGTAACACATTTACGTTCTGCCCCATAGGAGTGATCGGAAAGGTGTCTCGAATCATTATTTGTCTAATTTGAGAGAAAAACAAAGAACAAATCGAAGGTATCGAGAATTTAAAATAAAATGGAATCGCAAGCTGTGATATTAATCACTTCACATTTTGCACAACACCAGCATTCCAAGATTCAACACCGATGTGCAAGAAACGCTCTCGCAACTCAGGACAATCGGACGTCAGAAGTGCAGACTGTTCTCTTCATAAACGTAACGCGGTGATTTAATGTACAACGAACGTCGATGGAAGTGTGCCTGGCGTGCAGATTTAAAGCGCTTCGCGAGCCAGAGGCCGCGGAGGCGTAATCTTACGTTTCTTCTCCGAATCTTCTCCGAAAAACCGGTTGGCCGGTTCTGATTCAGGCCGACCTTGAGTCAGTCAGCTTCAGGCCTGAAGTTCAGGGCTTTCAAGGTGTTCCCCCTCTGTCCCCTTCTCCCTATCTCATTCTCTGTCGCGAGCCTTAATAAGCCCCGCGAGGACGCGGAGCAGAAACGCGCGGAAAGAGGCGAAGGAAGAGAAAGAGCGTGTACGTATGACGTCCGGGGGACATGAGAATACCATGTGTAATAATAAACCGAACTCTGGCAGCGTGACGTTCGGAGGCGAAACGGTGGACATGTACAAAGGCAAGAAGAAGAAAAGGGCAAGAAGGATGATTCCTGGGGTGGCGTTGCTGCCGATACACCGAAAATAAGCGGCCATCTATTTTGAAGACGACCCTAGTACGCGATGCGCCGTAGGAAAAACGCTGGCTGCTGATCGATCGCACTGGAATCGATTACAGGGGCCCCTTCAAATCTCTGCGAAATCGATTAAATTTGGAAAGTTGGGAAGAAGACGAAGATTTTGGTCTGACCCCCTTTTTTACCTCTGTAGGTGAAGCGAAGGAATAAATTAATTGTTGCCCGGCGTTCCGTGGCATTCAGAAAGGTTAACGTTTAATAAAAAAGAAGAACAACACCTGGCCGTGGAACTTCATGGATTGTAACAGTTATACAAGTTATACTTTTGTAGTCGCGTGGAGCTGAATGGTCACGAGTTTGGGTAACAAGTGTAGCTGGGAGTTCTAGTTTAATGAGGTTCACATGTTTAAACCTCTATCACATGGAGATAAGTTTCTCCAAAGTATTACAGAGAAACTAGCAACTTTCTTTTTCCTTCGAGTGTTGCAAACGATTCCTGAAACTTGAAAACCATGTTGAACGCAATCGCTCGCAAATAAACGTTTCCCATAATCGAAGTTAGACGATATTCGTTTTAACGTTGCACGAATACACGGCGGTAGGTACTGTGTCTTTAATGGACACCGAGTGTGTATCGTGTAACGTGTGGTCCACTTGGTAGTTTGTAACTCAAGTCGTTGACTTCTTAGCATTCGACGTGTTAAAAAGAGTACAAAATTGAGGTCCTTGCTTACTCACGGCCACGTTGAGTAATACGATGATTACACGGTTGTACTTAATTATTCTTGACTACTCCAGAGGAGTTTATCTCCTTTCTGCGCAGGCAGAAAAATAAATTAGTGGGATGTTAACGTTTCTGTCGCAACGTTTATTGCAACGGACATTACAAACACTCGTCAAGCAAACACTGTGCCTCTTGCTTTTTTGCTAACGGCGCAGTTAGGTACGTGGTTTCATATGGAGAACAAAATGTTCCTTTAAATAAACCATAAATATCGTGCTAATTTACCTTTCCACAGGCGATTTATCGCGTCTTGGCTCGAGGAGGCGCCGGGTCATCAATTTGCCGGGGGCACACTATTGCATCGGGGCTGGCCCTGATCCCTCTGCAAAACCTAGTTTATCATTCCTATAATAAACTGTCATATTCACGCGTCTCCAATGACGTAATGACAATGGAGGACAAGCTTTAGCTGATGCAAACGCAAGACTCGTGAAAGGGATTTATCGATCATGATTCACGACATTCATTTCGAACGTGAATGGAGAATTAGTTGGTCTCGATGGCCACGCCTTTAGTATTTATTTATAGTTTAGCTTATTGTTACCAGGAACGTCGCCGTTAATTAATCAACACTGAAGTAAAGATATTCGAAGTAAAGCATCGTACCATTAAATGTGCTACCACTTTTATACACCAACAAGTAAGCGCGGCTATATTTACTCGCGGTACTTAAAGGGTGGAGTATTTGCCAATAGAACCGTCGGCGAACCGGTTTATTCCTTCAAAGGGTTCGAAGGCTAATTAAACCCTCTAATTGGTGATGTTCCCCCGTGCAATTAAATGGTTTGCGCGACCACGACCCAGCTACTTTTACCGTTTGCGATCGGGCCGATTGTTCCCCGAGCGTGAAAGTCGTAAACGATTTCGTTTCTTTTTATGTGCACGCGTGCACACGGCGGCGCGAAACTTCTCAGGTGTCTCTAACAGTGCAGACGAGAGGAAAGGAAAAGGAACGGGGACCGGAAGTGTCGCGCGAGCCACGATGCGGGGAACTCGTGCCTTCCTTTTATCACGAGATAAGGAGAACAACGTTTACCATGCGCCGCAAGTACTCTAATGGACGCAACCGGAAGTACGTATGGGCACGATCGAAAACGTGCCACACGCCGTTGCGAACGCGAAACTGCATTTGCATTCAAAGAAGTTTGTTGTATTGCGAAAACAGAGACCACCTACCTACATTGCTAATCACACGTTCACTGCTGCAACTTTGTGATACCTGCAACATTATAAACAGCTGTTCAGGTGTTTGAAACGAATTGAACGGCGGCAAATTGGGAGGAAAATTCCTGGTTCGAAACGGGATAAATCGCACGGTCGGCGTTCGTATTGTATCAGAGACAAAGAGAGCGTTCAATTGAATTTTCAATTTAGAAGCACTCGAGGGCACGAACTTTCTATTGGAGTTAGCGCCTCTATTTACGGCGACCGGTCTGCGCTTTTTATTTTCGGTGAAAACGCCGTCGAGACGCAAGGTCGAGGGGTTCCGCGGGTGGCAAGTGCAAGAAAGTGGTAAAATTATCATCCGAGAGAAATGAATTGACGAGCGGTGCGCTGCACTGACGTACCTCTAGAAAATGAGAAGAAACGTGGCGATGATTTCGCGCGATCCAGTGAAAACCTGTCCGTCTTCCTCGCCTAACCGGGCAGCCGACAAAAGGCTAACCGGTTTCCGGAAATGGGTAATTTCTTTATTATACCCATCAGTGCGCGTGATCTTTTTTGTCCAGGTACACATCTGTTCGTGACCCCGGGGCAAGCGACTACCGTTTGAGAATAAAGCAGCGGAGGTCAAGAATTTGCATGCCCCCTCCTCATTGTTTCATCGACATTCACGCCGGTCATTCTAATTTTGTATTACGTTTCAAGCTGCACGAATTTGCTGCAATATATGTAGCAGTAAAAATCGGTCTGAACTTAAGAAAAACGAAGGTAGCACAATTCGATCGATGCACAATTGCAACTTACATATTAGTCCAAAGAGATAACACAATTGACCGGAGTCTTGTCCGCGTTGAAATATTTTCGGCGGGTGCGTCAGAATGTGTGCTAGCCGGCCTCTCGTTAAAACGACGTGCAATTTTTCACCGTGAGCCGTTCGAAGGTGAACGTAGAGTACCAAAAGGCTTCGAAGGTGCTTTTTCTCTTTGACGCATCGAAAGATGACGCGGTTCCCTGGTGAACAAACGCGACCCCGTTTCTTGCGTGGAAAAACGCGGCGATAAACTGCTGGTTTACGTATGTACGAACTTACGTGCACACGCTGGTATGTTTAACCAAACGAATCGTGTGTCGCACACGGAGTAAAACAGTCTACAACAGGTTTGAAACACGTTTTAGATCATTGAAGAAGGGGCGGGAAAGTAGTCGAGGCTTCGTTATGAATGAAATATATAATATGGAATGAAATGTTTGTATGATTTTATTGAATTTTAAATTATGTTAGACAGATTAGAGGAAATGTTTTCGACTTAATATCATGAATGATAATTTATGATAAAGACAAACAATACTAAAGCGATTCGTGACGGAGAAGTGGTTGTGGTTGCAGCACGTATATGCTTATCCGCAGGTGGTATTTCATTATTTTTTTGTTATCGCCATGCAGGCGTTTGCGCAAGGAAACAAGCAACCGCAGGTCTTCCTATCTAATCGCCCCTACCGGTAGAAAGTCGATGCAGGTTTTCTAGATTCCTATTTTGACAAACGTTAATTAGCTATCAAATCGCGGACCAAACGGTCAATTGTACGAGTCAATCCTTTGGGGGTAAGGCAACTATTTTCCTACATATACGTAGAAGAGGATAGTTGAAAGCTAGTCTGCGTTCTTCCTGCGACAACGAGTATGACCGCATCGTGCATGACTAGACTGAACAATGAAAACCGCCTTCACATGATTCTCCATACCCCGGAGAGTAGATCGCTCCTATCTGCGGTGATTTAGCATAAGATCAGCCGAGAAATTAGTCATCCAGCGAAAGGTCGCGACCGAGACAGTGACTCAGAGCGATACCCCTTTCGGTGTGGAATAAAAATTCTGATCGACCGCGATCGAACGCTGCCTCCGCGGTTGAAATTGATGGACGCGGAGAATTTTCTACGCTGTTCGTGTAATTTCAAATGAAGTTGATACCGATTATGCTTTCCTGGGAATATAATGCCTCGCAGGGACGTAATTTTTAAAACAAACACATTAAACCTTCTTGCTCTTTCTTTTCTAAAAAAACAGAGGAATTCAGGAAATGCTGTGCTTTCTAGCGTGAAATGATTGTATAATTCTTCCGCATTAGAAAGAAATTGCTAGTGTAACAGGGGAGCCGCGAAAATTGCCCCGATCACTGTAGATAGCGTTATCAGCCGTCGCAGCTTCGGAGCACAGCCGTTCCGCTACGACCTACGTTCTCCATTTCGTTCTCCACGAAGATTCATTGACCTTGCCTACGCAATTACGTCGGCCGTTTCTTCTCTCAGCTCCATCTGTTTCCGATCTACGATCTGCGAAACGTAGTAGCGGTAACATCGTGTAGGGCCTGTAGGGAAAGGATGTCGCCGTAAATCACAAGTGGACAGGCCACCGAAAATAGGTATCGCGTTAAATCAAGCAACGAGAAGGCAGACGTCGAACTGTGATTTTAACGACTCGTCCTGTCACGGAGTATTTATATCATTCGTTCGGGCCTCGACTCCGAATCGCCGCGGCTTTTTGTTTTTCATTTCAACGTTTCACTCTCGCGTTGGATATCGTGCGGGGCTGCTGCTCCACGATTCCGATCGTAAAGCTCGGCGTTTTAAACACCCGCGGGTGTTACTATGTTTCCGACACGTAAA
Source organism: Nomada ferruginata (assembly GCA_963583965.1). Taxonomy (NCBI): domain Eukaryota; kingdom Metazoa; phylum Arthropoda; class Insecta; order Hymenoptera; family Apidae; genus Nomada; species Nomada ferruginata. The sequence goes on from OY757218.1 coordinate 13,426,007, forward strand.
TCTCTTTCGGACGTTCACGGCCAGTTTTTTCCGAGGCGCCCGAAAATAAATACCATCGACGTGTACAGTCGTTGCAACGGGGATAAAAATAATTAATGATCCCTTTTGAAAATAGTTCGGTGATCGTTATTCCTGATACCGCTCTTGTACGCTCGTAAAGGTGCAGCGGAAGGTATACATTTTTCAGTATTTCTTCATCGAGGAACCATTGCCTGTATTTCTGGGCGAAATTTCTAGATTTAAACGAAAACGATCTGTGAGCTGGTTTTCTGAAATTTCTTGCGACAGTGATTTATAGGCTTCGTTTGTATATTTTATTCACACTTTCGACCGCGAAAATCCGCAGAAAAGATTGGGCTATTTTAGATAGAGAAGGGAAGAATAGACGCCTTGTCAACGTGTCTCTATGCCACGCAAATTGGCCGATTTCCGAGGCATTGAAGGAAAACCGACGAGCAACGCCAATCGAGAGTGAGAAATGGAAGCTTTCAGCATTATGACTTCCGATTCGCGGAAAGTGTCTCGAGATTTATAGAGTTATTGTGAGAGTGCCCCGGCCGAGTCACTGACCCAACAAAAAGGATTGATTAGATGCGAAGAACCAATCAGTCCCTCGTTCAACTCACTCGAATACCCTTTAACAATGGCGCCGACACTTGTAACGCGTAATCGACATCGTGTATGTTCAAGTAAATTGTATTTATTTCGTTGCGAACCGCTTTCAACGTACCCGTCACTCATTAAAAAGGAAATTTGTTTTTTATCGCTCATGAAAGACATCGATTAGTGTCAGGGGCAATTGTTAAGTTGAACAAACGTTTGTCTGCTCGAAACGGAAGAATCAGAATTTGCATATTATTGGCAGAACGAGCGGTCATCGGTTGACTCCTCGTATCGATAAGAACGAGGTCGCGAAACGCGTTTACCAGAATGCTACGTGTATTGCATCTGCATTTCCTCGGGACGTATTTGTTACCAGTATTCTCGCGGCCCCCGCCGCGATTGCTCTTAAATAGTCATTATTATTCTTTCACTGGATTCTATTCGTTCCTGCCTCGTTCGCCCCGAACAAAATTGGTTCGCGTCGACCGCCATTGACCTGGGTCGAAAATCGGAACCATGAAACGAAGGTAAAATCTGCGTGTGAATCTCGATGAAACAGAATTGTAGAATTGTTACTTATTCGATATTGTAATAGATAGCATCGATTACTATTAGCGACGGCTACCTGGCGAACACTTTATCGGAACATTCGTACCAAGTACCTTCAAACTAATACAATTATAGATTACGTGCGGGCAAATACAGTCATAACGCGTAGAGAGGGCACGAAGATAAAATGTTTGTACCGCTGCAAGTGCTGTTGTTACAGGTTACAATTGCACGCATCGTCTGCAAAAAATCCGAATAGATTAGATTAGATCGTACCTGTACAACTTGTCTGTCGCCTACTGGAATTCCACGTTCGATTAGAATTCTTCGGCGTCCTTTTCGTTAAACAGAATGCATTTCGATTTCCTTGTACCTGTTTTGCTTTTGTTTCTTCGGTTCCTATATACATACTCTTTCGTTGATTCCGTGAAATTAATCTGCAAATGAAGTTCGCTCAAAATGATATAGAATTAATAAAAGCTGGTGTCATTTTTTCGTAATATAATACAAACGTAATTTTGAAATAATTGGTCACACGTGAAAGTGCGACACAACTTATCCATGGCGCTCGAAATTGTTTAACTTTAAACTAGTTCAAATTTTACTCCCCTCCCCCAACATGGATATCAGCCAAAGAGAAAATATTTTTGGAAAGTACAAATGTCATAATTAAATGGATCAAGCAGATCAGCTCGAATGACCAACTTGTTTTTTATTGATCTTCACCTGGATTTATTGGCGTATCAGTGGCGAATGAAAGAGCGGCGGTCGAGGCGGTAGGAGAGGTCTCGTACAGTCGATGATAAACCGAAGGTGGACACTGTTAAGTTGTTCTTGAGTTGCGGCAGTAGGTGAATCGATCCTCCGACGTGTCTCGATCATTCCGGTGAACGTGTCGATCGTGGCGAAACAGTGCACAAATTGTACGATAGTTAAACGAGATGACGGAATAAATAGTGACGCTGGTTTGTCCTAGCATCTGTGTGGCTCGTCCGTCTTTGGAAATTGTGTTTAGTGATCGCCTGTGAAGTTTGTCAATTTATCGCTAACAAAGTATCGTTGCAACAAAAGGTCTTTCAATCAAAATTGTCTGGGAGAATAAAAAAAAACAAAAAATTGTTAGCTGCGCGTACAGGCCAAATAGTTTTGTGGAAAATGGAAGCGCTTTGACCGGTTCCACTTGCGATTTTTTAAGCTCTAATACTCATGTTCCGCAAGTGAAATGCGCCTGCAAAACGCCGATAATGCGTAACGCGCGACCAATTAACGATTCACGGCTCGATAAGAAACGAAGAACAGCGCGGCGTATTTTAAAAAATCGAGGCTACGAACATTTCCTGTTCTTCGGCCACTGTTCGCAAATATTCCTCGGCCGCGAAAGCTTGAAACTAAAAATAATCGCAAATGGAAATGCTGTTCTTGTGCGTTGGAATTTCGCCTGCCGAGTAAAGCATTTTCGTTCGAGTACCAGTATAAGAACAAATTTTTGTATCGCGATGTTATCAACGGATTTATGGAAAATCTGAGACTTGACAAAATTCGTGTGACCGTAGCACATTACAGAGATGTATGTAGATAAATAGAACGAAACGCCCTAGATTTTTTCTTCTTTCTCCTTTTTGGATCGAGCGAAACGATGTTTCGATAACAACTAATCTTACATTGATAAGGAAATATAGCTCGCGGTACATACACACGAATATTCCATGAAATCGGGGTTATTTTTCACTGAATTAATTGTGAAACTCGGTATGCCTCAATTTAAAGTAATTTAAATATCGTAAATTATACGTGACGTTTCATTTTCTTTTTTATTGCCAAAGCGAAGTTCAAAAATTATTCAAAAGTGCAGTAAATAATTTTTAAGCGTCGCGATAAGATTAGAAACGTATCTTTCCTACATTTTTCAAAAACATTCGGACACATCGCGAAACGAATTAAAGCACTCAATTCAATGCTACTAATTATTGAGTCTAGCTTCAATAACTGTTTGCTACTTGCATCGCGTTATTTCATAATGCCTTTTCAACACACTCCTTAATAAAATAATCTGTATTCCCAGAAGTATCCGAAACGGCAATGACCGCGATTTTTCGCTTACGTTTATGGAATGATTACGAGTCGCTGTTAAAATCGATGCGCTTTTCGGGCGAATCACTTGTAACTAGCCTTGACCCATCTCCATTCAAAGCAATCGCATCTTCCTCCTGTGTCAATCTTCGTTTCAAAATGCTCTCTATCCGAGAGAAATTAATGGATACGCGAAACACGTTACGAAAAACATCACGTGGAAACACGTTGCCAGAGAATTCGAGGCAATTAGTCTTTCCTTTAACGTCTCGCTTTAATTGGTTCGATGGTTTAATTGGATCTCAAATCGGAGCAACGTTTACGTAACGTTTCGTTTCGCCAGGTGATACATGCACCGCTGAAAAGAATGCTCGTGGAAACCGTGCGAGGCTAATCGGGAAGATATAATAATCTCGCGCAGAATTATTAGAGATAACTCGTTTGTCGTCACTTCTTATCGATTATGCAATTGTTTCACGTTGATCCTTCGATGAATGGTGCAGCATAATGATAGATATACGTATTATATCTATAGAGTACAATTTTGCAAGTTATTATTCCCAGTTCATTTCCATATTTCCAATCACTTCGAGGCACAATAATAATTAGATGTAACAGTAAAATAATTTCGTGCACCGAGGGAGGATATAATTCGGGAAACAGCGGAAAGTCGTGTTCATTCGATTTGAAACGAGCGGTAATTAAATGATCGGCAAATGGAATCGTTGTTCGATTGCTGGCCGAGGATTATCGAGTGAAATGGAGATCAATTTTCCACGTAGGCCGCGTATCTTATCTGGCAATCTAACGCTAGATTCCGCAGGAAAACAAAACGAGCATCATTTGCGAGTGCGCCAGCGTCTCTTCCGTTCTCGTGTTATAACAATAAGGTGTGATTACTTAATCCATTAATCGTTTGTGGCTGTTCCACAGGGTACACGAACGTTTATAAAACATGAGGTGAGTTCAACGAGATTACTTCACCCTCTTGAGAAAAGAATCATTTGTCATGATTCTGTTCTGAACGGCACAATTATCATCTATTTTCTCATTGATCATTTTGTCCTTTTTTCTTTTTAACGAATGCCCAGTACATTAGCCATTACTTTGCGTATCTAACAATTATGCATTTATACATATTTGCATAGGAATAGTTTACGGGGTAAAGCAAATATTGCAAGAGTTTTTGTAAAATTCTATGCAATGAATGCCAGGGATAGATATACGAACGATCGCAGCGGATCTATAGGATACCAGAAGGGTGTCTTACACCCTTCTTCGTGTATAGAAAAAGCAGCAGCTTGTTTCATGCAACCTTGAGCCATAAGGGTGGGGTAAAGGTAGCCCATGCTGTTCCTTCGTATCTGATTGGATAGTACCGGTCGTCTACCTGAAACCTCGGGTAGTCTGCCCTTGCAGTCCCTTGATTGAAATTCGCGTGTGGCGCAGAAATGTAGCATCTCTCGAGAATGTAATCTGAGTGCATCGCTTGTTGCCAGTTTTCTCGATAAGACGAATAGTGGCAGAAAGTTAACGTAAGTCGAATAGTCGAGAAAGTGGCGATACTAAAAGTACGGTCACTGTGTTCGTTTCAGTGAGAAAAGGAATGCCGTGGTCGGAAAAATTTGTGAAAATTGAAAATGGCACTCGTTTCGGGGTTAGTACGGTGTTCCAATTTTCGTTTCGTTCGTGTTTCGGTTAAGATTGAAATCGATTCGACTAGTTGGAGGAACAAGACTTACCTGTTTTGTTTTCTGCATTACGACTCTTTATCGATCTCCGGCTTTCCATCGACAGTAGTTCTGTATCTAATCAGCCAGTTTATCATTTATCGCCCAACTAATAACTATTTCTCCACACGAATTTATGAAGATTCGGATCGTCGAAGAGACGAAAACATTTTTCACTACAATTGAAACAGGTGAAGAATTCTTCTGAAACTCTTTCGCCATTCTAGTCGTTTGAAATCTGGTTGGCTTCAAGATAGTCTGCAACATTTTGTTTCGTTAGGACGATTTTAGAGGCAGAAGGGGGCAATAAGGAGATCTTCCTGTTTATCGATTTTTCTATTTCGCGTATCTATTTCGATGGTCGAATGAAACCGCACGCGGAAAATCGACACCGATCGCGTGAATCGCCGTCGAAGTCCAGGGTGTTGATTTCGTTTCCGCCGATCGAACAATACACGTACGTGCGCACTTTCTCGCGTACAATATCGTGTAACGTTGTAAGGGAACTCAGACACAAGTATTACCGCTTGGACTAACTGAAGATATTACTGAATGAAAGCAGAGTGTCCAATTTAAAAAATTCGTTCCAGGCAAATTGCACTATTTTCTGTTGCACTAAAATGATATAGCTACCGATAGTCACTTTCTAAATAAATTTTCTCCTATCTTTCTGTCGTTTTTTAAATCGAATTTCGTTCTGAATTCGTTTCAGCGAGGTACACGCGGTATCCGACACTGGGGGCGGTTTAAGTGGTTCCGGCAGGGCACCGGAAGTCCCCAGACCTGGCTACGAATTAAGCAAGAACATGGAACGTGGCCTACACGAGCGTGACCGCGTCGGTGTCCAGGATTTTGTTCTCCTCGAGGATTTCCAGAGCGAGCACGCGTTCATCGATAATCTACGAAAGCGTTTCAACGAGAACTTGATCTACGTGAGTAAAGGATGCTCCTTATCGAGTGGCTGCGTGAACCGTTTACCCGGAAGTCGTGACCTTTCCGGGCATGCGGTTCCGTTTGCTTCCGGCATTAACGAGCAGAACACGCTGGCAACCGAGAGAAAGGATGGGATTACATTTTATTAATCGTAGAAAAATTGGACAGCGGAAAATGTACAATTATTTGTTTCTATGTTGTGGAAATTGTTTCAAGTTAAATGGAGTAGAAGTTACATTCGAAAGTGATAATGTAGATATGCGTGTTTGAACTTTGGTTCAGATTGCAATGAGTAAAATTTTCATCGATTCGTAAAGACGGTTTATTCCAAATTTGGAGAACTTAATAAAGTATGGCTGAATGTGTTACTACGGGAAGCAAAATTTGGTGGCACCTATTAACGTAGAACGTTTACTAATTTAATTATCTGTAGCTCGGGCACGCCTTCCGGGTTGCTTTGCTAATTCTGAACAATTAACAAATCGAGCAGCCTGTTTCTTACCTATGAATAGATTTAATTATCAGCGTTGCGTATGATGTTACTATTGATCTTTGTTTTATAGACTTATATCGGTCAAGTACTGGTATCGTTGAATCCGTACAAAAAATTACCGATCTACAACCCGGAAACCATCCAGTACTACCATGGAAGAAATTTCTTCGAGGCCCCGCCGCATATGTGAGAAACAACAAATAATAACAATAGCGAATCGTACAGTGGCGTATTCGAGGAATAATTATTGACAAGGGATCTGTTTCTTTCAGCTTTGCACTCGCGGATACCGCTTATCAGTCTCTGTCCAAGGAGAATCTGGATCAATGCATTCTCATCTCTGGTAGGAAACAAGTTAAAGCAAGTTGAAAGTTGGGAAATCAGTCTAGCTATCGTTATAAATTTGCCGCAATGAAATTGGATTGCTGCAGAAAAATCTATACCTAACAGAATTGCAGTAGAAAAATGTAAACGACGGTGAACGATGAATTATCCTAGTAGAATCTGCTAAATGATTCAAGATAATTCTGTTTCTGCAGCCGTCCAGGGAACGACGAGTGAAGATAAATTTAACGTTACTGAAACTAATTGCACAGGTGAATCCGGTTCAGGAAAAACGGAAGCTTCGAAGAAGGTGCTCGAATTTATCGCTGCAGCAACCGGGCACAAGAAGCAAGTGGAGGCAGTTAATGATAAATTGATCGGTAGCAATCCGGTGCTCGAAGCTTTCGGGAACGCGAAAACTAATCGCAATGATAACTCGTCCCGTTTCGGCAAGTACATGGATATCCAATTTAATTTCCAGGTACAAAAAAAAGAACGTCTCATTTTTATTATTCATTCAATGCTACGTATTATTCTTGTTCTGATAAAAATATATATATTCTCGTATAGAAGGGGCTATTAAATAAATAAAGTCTGTTATTCCTTCAGGGAGATCCGATCGGTGGAAATATCTTGAATTACCTGCTCGAAAAGTCGCGAGTAGTGCATCAATTCTCTGGGGAACGTAATTTCCACATTTTCTATCAATTGCTGGCCGGAGCCGGCGAAGAAACTTTGCGGAAGTTGTACCTCAAGAGAAATTTAGACACATACTATTATGTGACTAATGGGGTAAGCTATTATTTTCACTTTCCAATCAACCACCTATTACTGTACGCATTGTAAAATGTTCTACCGGTGGAATTTTAGACGAAAGGCACCGTGGATAGTATCGACGATGCTGCACAATACAAGGAGGTAATAAAAGCTATGAAAACCATGGAGATGACTCAACAGGAGCAGGACGATTTATTCGCGATAGTGGCATCGGTATTGCACATGGGAAATGTTGGTTTCACCGAGGAAGATAGCATTGCACAAATTCTAAAGCCGGCTTCTGTCGAAGCTGTCGCCGCTGTACGTATTATATGAAATACCAAAACACATCGAAATAGTCGAATATATTTCTTATCATTTAACTCGCAAATTTATTCGCAGCTATTGGGCTGCGACGTGAAGCAATTGGCGGGTGCCTTTACACATCGCACCATAGACGCCCACGGTGACGTGGTCGTTTCCCCGTTGAACAGAGAATTCGCAATTTATGCACGGGATGCGTTGGCGAAAGCTGTGTATGATAGACTGTTCACGTGGCTCGTGACCAGGTTGAATAAGTCGCTGCAACCGGTTCATAATCCACCGCGTAAGATGGTTATTGGAATTCTGGACATTTACGGTTTTGAAATATTCCAGAAGAACAGGTACACGATCTTCTAGAATTTAGATAGCGTTTTTTAATTACTGAGAGATTGATTCGAGGTATCGTTCGACAGCTTTGAACAGTTCTGTATAAATTACTGTAACGAGAAACTGCAACAATTGTTCATTCAATTGACCCTAAAGTCGGAGCAGGAGGAATATTTGCGGGAGGGAATAGCCTGGGAAAATATACAGTACTTTAATAACAAAGTTATATGCGATTTGATCGAAGAAAAATATAAAGGTATTATTTCAGATTTCTATTGATTAAATGCTGTGGGACTTGTTGTGTTTATTATGCGATACGTATTCATAGGTATAATATCTTTGATGGACGAAGAATGTCTTCGTCCAGGAGAACCGACAGACTTGAGTTTCCTGGAAAAGTTAAATGTAAACTTGAACAATCATCCTCATTACATAAGCCATATGAAAGCAGACTTGCAAACGCAGAAAGTTATGGGACGTGATGTACGGCTAGAACTCTTCAATTACTTATCCACGGTTCTAATGTAATTTCCTCTAAATGTAATTATGCGTTTTAGGAATTCAGATTAGTACATTATGCCGGTGACGTGACGTACAACGTGCGTGGGTTCCTTGAAAAGAATAATGACTTACTGTATCGGGATTTACGAGAAGTAATGTCGCACACAACGAATTCTATTATTAAGGTACTTTCATAAATTTACATGCAAACACTGTTTCGTAGTTCTTCGTACTAAAATTGAGAATTCCTTAGAGTGTGTTTGACGTAAAAGACTTGACTAGCAAAAAACGACCGGATACCGCTATCATGCAGTTTAAAAATAGTTTAAACAATCTGGTGGAAATTCTTATGGGTAAAGAGCCTTCTTACATTCGTTGCATCAAACCCAACGATTACAAGATGGCCAGTAAGTTATACGAATTTATCATTTCTCGCGTTCTAAAACTGTTCGATTTGTATTAAAATAACTGAACGTTCATTTCAGATCAATTCAATGACAAAATTATCCTTCACCAAGTGAAGTATCTCGGACTTATGGAAAATCTACGTGTCAGGCGAGCTGGCTTTGCCTATAGAAGACCGTACGAACAATTCTTGCAACGCTACAAGTCTCTGTGCCCTCAAACTTGGCCAAACTATCACGGCCCGGCTAAAGAAGGTGTACAAGTACTTGTATGTTGCCTTGGATTCGAACAAGACGAATACAGAATGGGAAAGTGAGTGTTATTAAGTAATTCATAAGTTTCTATATTTAGAACTGGATCTAACGCTAGATAAAATTTTGCATGTAGCACAAAATTATTTATTCGATTCCCTAAGACGCTATTCGACACAGAAGACGCTTTCCAAATGAAGAAACACGATATAGCTTCTATTATTCAAAGTAAATGGAAATGTATATTAGCAAGGCGACGATACTTACAGATGAAAAAAGCAGCAGTAATTTTCCAAAAATACATGCGGCGATGGCTTGCAAAACGTGAAGCTGAGAGAAGACGAAAGGCAGTTATTATTATTCGAAGGTACATTATGAATTGACTTTCTTCTGTAACTCGTTTTTTACACATTTTAAAAATGTATTATTAATTGGTATTATTTTTTGTAGATTCATCGAAGGTTTTATTACACGAAATGGCCAACCAACTGAAATTAATGTTGCATTCATTGAATTAGCAAAATATCAATGGTTAATTAAGCTCTCTAAAACACTTCCGCCTGGTGTTTTGAATAATTATTGGCCTCCGTGTCCATACGCTTGTCGAGAAGTAAGATGATCGGTGCTAAAAATTTTTTGCAATATATATATATGTCTTTTAATAAATTAAATCACGATCTCTTTCAGGCATCCGAACACCTACGTATTATGTACAAAAAATGGAAAGCGCGTAATTATAGACTGGCTTTGTCGAAAGAAGACAAAGAACAGTTTGAGTTAAAGATTTTGGCTGAATCTCTGTTCGAAGGAAAGAAAAAATCATACGCGAAAAGTTTGGGACCAAGATTCCAAACCGATCGGCTTGGTGCTGAAAATAAAGGATTAAAGGAAAGCTTCGCCAATCATATCCTCCCGAGGGATGAAACTATAAAAGTAACTATTTAAAATCATAAAGAATCTGGTGCGTAAATCTATATGTTTTTATAAACTTCAATCTAAACGAACATAATGATTGCTTTCAGTATGCGACTCCAGTAATTAAATATGATCGACATGGTTACAAACCCCGCGAGAGGGTACTAATTTTAACACAAAATGCAGTATATATTTTAGACACGTTGAAAACTTTGAAACTTAAACATCGTCTACCTTACAAATCCATTGAGGAATTGGTTGTTACCGGAGAGTCGGATAATTTACTAATAGTTAGGATACCGCCCGAATTAAAAAAAGATAAGGTTTGTCGTTATTTTTAGTACAACACGAATGATACGGAAAATGTTTTAATATTAATGATAGCATTTAATCGCTCTTTATTTAGGGTGACTTAATTTTGGAAGTACCACATATAATAGAAGCGTTAACAAAAGCGATTGACATCACTAACAATCCGAATATTCTCAAAATCGTTAATACAGAGTCGTAAGTAACTATACAATGAAGTTCGTTTCAAAGCTGTTATAGGCGTAAATACTATAAATATTTAACCGGGATTATTTTTCAGGGTCTCGCATAAACTAGTCAGCGGTAAGGAAGGTGTAATCGAATTTCGAACAGGTACAACACCCGCCATTAGCAAAAACAGACAAAGTGGACATTTACTAGTGGTAAATAAAATATACAACAGAATATGGGATGTTCAAAATAAATGTAGTTTTTTAATTTGTATTTATATACATATATATATATAACATTTCAGGTGGCATCTCCGTAATGTCCAACAAGTGTGTCATGCAATTATGTACTTAGATGGAAGTGTTCAGCGTGCATAGTACGATACGTAATGCAGCCTTAATCGATGTGATGTAGAATGGAAGATTATTAAGAAGAGATAATATATTAAAATTTAGTACATTCATCGAATGACACTCGCAGTTTTGTACCTTGTTATATGAGTTGTGTAAAATATCTTGTGAGATAATGTTTATTTTTGTATATTAGTGCATAATCAGCGAAATGGACAAATTTTCGCCGACAACGATGGGCCAATGAAGAATGGAAACTTTGTGCCTTCTATGAAACTATTATCGAACAATCGCACAACAATGTAATTTATTTCGGGATGTTTAACAGGTGCACTAAAAGAAAATATTTCCTTTTTCTATAGTTATATTGTATAAGTCACTGTGCCATTGTTTCATGTTCAGAATAATTTTATGGATTAACAATATAATGTTAAATTAAATTAACAATCCTAAATTTTAATATTTGGATAATTATTTAAGATTTGCCCTTTCATTCTAATCCCTATTTATAGTGATGTATTTGAAACTACGCGCCTGCTATGGTGCCCCCATCTATACAGAACACCTTGAAAAAATTTTGTCGGAAACGATATATCGATAATGTAGGGTCGTCGATCCCCTTCGTGGCAGCCAGATCTCGTCCGTACCACCGGTGCAGGCTCGCGACTTGTTTCACTGCCCTACGCAGCGTGGTGGAGTAGGTGTCTTCACGCAGGCGGTTGGGAAGGAAGGAACTAACAACCTTTTGATGATAATAGTACCAGTTTATTTAACGTGGTCAAGACACTGACGAGATATAGGAATAGACAGGTGTTACGTCCCGGCCCTAAGGTGGGACGCAACGTAGGGATCTTGCCACGTCACCCAGCCCGCCGCTGCAACAACTTGCTGAGGACCGTAATTTCTCCGGGGAGAGGAGGCATGTCGAGGAAGGAAAAAGGATATTGGAGTTTGGATGTGCGTTTCGTCTCGGAATCGACCGCCTAGACTCATCAGTAGGGCTGCAGTCGACTCCTGCCCCAGACGCAAGGATTCAGGATCGGAACTTATATATATATGAAGTGGCCAAGGGGCGACCACTTGCGCGAAGACGACGACGACGATGGCGACCTGGTGGCGAATCCTGCGTACCAACTTCAGGCGCTTAGAAATAGAATTAGAAGAGGAACGTATGGAGGGCGTTCTCTTTACCGACGACGATCTAAATCAATACGTCTAAGGCGATGCCGGCAGACGTCACACCTCCATCCTTAGGGGAAGATGCCGTTCAGGCATCTTAACGACGCTCCTTCCCCTCCTATCCTCGGCGAGAATCCCACCGCTGTCACCAAATTTGTTACGTCCCGGCCCTAAGGTGGGACGCAACGTAGGGATCTTGCCACGTCACCCAGCCCGCCGCTGCAACAACTTGCTGAGGACCGTAATTTCTCCGGGGAGAGGAGGCATGTCGAGGAAGGAAAAAGGATATTGGAGTTTGGATGTGCGTTTCGTCTCGGAATCGACCGCCTAGACTCATCAGTAGGGCTGCAGTCGACTCCTGCCCCAGACGCAAGGATTCAGGATCGGAACTTATATATATATGAAGTGGCCAAGGGGCGACCACTTGCGCGAAGACGACGACGACGATGGCGACCTGGTGGCGAATCCTGCGTACCAACTTCAGGCGCTTAGAAATAGAATTAGAAGAGGAACGTATGGAGGGCGTTCTCTTTACCGACGACGATCTAAATCAATACGTCTAAGGCGATGCCGGCAGACGTCACACAGGACATCTTATGGACTTCGTGGCCCACCGTGACGGCCATACCGACTCAGAAATCCGTCACTGATTTGAGCGTCCCCTGCTCATGAACAGTGATCACTTCAAGAACTATTATTTACTGAAGTAGTGTTGGGGTAGGGCTCATACGTTTGTATGAATATATGTAAATGCTTTGGGGGGATCAGGACAGCTACTTCTCGAGCAACGTTTCGGTAGAAAAATTGAGCTACGGTGCCTGGTCGCGCGATGCACTTTGGCTCGGCTCGAGTTGAGTCGAAACCAGTTCGCGATGCATCGGGGCGATGAAATTGACAGTGTCACGTCAAGCGTCCCGCCTGTGCTGTCCCGCTTTCATTGCGCAGCAAAGAACGAAAGAATTCTTTAACGAGGATCGTAGGTCCAGCTAAAACATAATCAGAACCCGCAGAAGTCCAATGGGCACGACCCACTTGAACAATCTTTGATTGCAAGTCGCACAATTCATTCCATAATTGTTGATTAGATTTCCCGTGTTTCGACACAAAATCGTCCTGAATAGCAATTTCCCCAAGTTTCACAGCTGCTTCATCGAGTTTTCCAATTGATATTAGATATTCAATATAATCTTCCGTGTCCTCCGGTGCTAACTAGAATTTAAACTACAGATTATTACAAAGAAATAAATAAAGGGGTTAAGAAATTACATTCTAACATTTTAACCCACCTTCAGATACGTTCTAAAAACTCTGACAGCGGTTTCATGTACATTATGTTTCTTCGCGAACTCTATATACAATGGCCATATACGTTGATGCTGTATTATGGGAAGTGGTCTAAGGGCTCCATCAAAAACTTGACGCGTCCTTAATGTACAAGAATCTATCCAATTTCTAGGCATCTTATGCATAAAAACTAAAGCACGTTCGAATGCATTATTCACGTCTTCGTATAGAGGATCCGTTATACATCTCCCTTTTAATTGGCTTACACGTTCTTGTAGATAATTGTACCATAGTTTGTAGCTAAATCAAATAAAAAATATACAATCAATTTATCTAGTCAAAAAAAAACAAATGGTACCATTACCTTTCAGGAAGTTCCTTTAACGCTCGTTCGTACACAATGTTTAGATTATTACTATCTGTATTTCTCAAGTGATCTATGTAACGTTGCCAATGTTTTACGGAATATGGATTTCTTAAAATCTCTTCTTCATACGGTAAATCTTCTTCGTTCTATTCCATAAGATGATGTTTAATAATAGTGTAACCGACGGAAAATAAAGATATACAAGATAGATAGGTTATCTATAATAAATTTACTTACGAAAACGGATAAGGTTCCTTCCATATCTTTGCGTCCCAACACAATTGATGATTTCTAATAATTGTATAACGATGTATGTACTTTAGCTAAGAATACTAAATCAACAGCATTCCGTATTTAATATCAAATATTAATATCGATAATATACGTTATGTCGTACTGGTTTGATGCAATTCGTTCCAGCAGCCGCGCAATATTGAGGCCCTATTTCAAACCATCGTCGCTAACGTAAAATAGGGGTGGGCACTATCAAATATCTATTATTTAGTAACGATATACTATCGACCACTAAGTCGATCGTCGACAGTATGTGGGGGACTCCGTAAGAAATAACCACAGATATATATATTTAAAAACGTGAAAAAGAATTAGACTTAATTAACAAGTAACACAAAGTCAACGGTGAAAAAATCATAAAGAAAGACACAAAATTCAGAGAACAACTCAAAAGGACGCTTTCGCAAGGAATGGCTTCCCAAGCGGCGCTTTTGAATCCAGGAAGCAACCTTCCTCCTTCCTGGCCGATCCTCCGCTCTTGATTGGCCGAAAGCGTTCAATCAATCATTGCGAGAGCGCAAGACATCTCACTGACCCCATCGGGCGAGAGTGAATTGCGATGCAATAAATCCGCGACTCCACCGCCAATGGTGCGTAGGCGGGTCGTCACAAGTGCCCATCACTGTATGGCCATCTATAAACTAGTGCGTGAAACTACTCGGGTCTCTGCTTTACTTACAGTAAAAACTATTTTATCAGTAAATATGGCAGACAGCCCGAATTGTTTCATACACATCTCTATAGATGGCGATACTAATGACCTTAGATAAAGCAGACATACGTGTAGTTTCGACTATTTCCTCATAGATGGCGTAACTAAAGACGACATTGGGTGTTGATAAGCCAGGGATACGAGTGGTAAATAATTTCAAGCACTTCATTACAAATAGCGGTACGATAAACTTTGGTTATTTATGTCTTCGTTTATAACATCAAGTTAATAATGCTCGAAACTCGTTTCGTACTCTCATGTACATCTCAATAAAGTGTTAGCAAACACAGTATTGCAATCTACATTAAAAATAATATGTAATAGTAACATTGTGTGTTCCATTGTTCATTTAATTCTACTCCATCGAGCTAAGCTAAGCTTTTTAGCAGAGGTAAACATTCATTTGTGAATATTATTTTCTTCAAATAAATTTTCTCTTGCTGTTGCGTTTCATAGTCTCTTCTGCTAAGGCTCTCCATCAATTCCTTTGCTTCTGCTCTCATCAAATTCACCCTTACAAGAATCGTTCCATTTCTATTCTCTTATGTTTCGGGTTTGGCCTTCCCTGCTTTCTTTTTCTTCTAAATATCCCTTAACAATCTTTTTCTCTCCTGTTACATATTTACTAATATATTTTTTGTGTGTGCAGGTTTCTTATGCAAAGAGTAACCCGCAATTATGGCCACTTCTCATCACGCATAAGAGCAAGAAAGAAGAAAGAATAACCTTTGCCATATATACATTAGTTATAGTACGTTAGTTTATAAAAATAGTTTCTAACTATTAACCCGTTCGTTTAATTTAGAACAATTGTGTAATGAACTGTTATCTCTTGAAGCTACTCGGGCCTCTACCATATCTACATGTAAGATAAGTAAGAGGCTTTCCCTGTAGATGGCGATACAAATGGCTTTGATAAAGCAGGCATATGTGTAGTTTCAAGCATTTCCTCATAGATGGCGAAACTAAAGCCCACCACTGGGTGTAGATAAGACAGGGATACGAGTGGTTTGTAATTTCAAGCAATTCTTTATGGATAGCGGTATGATAAACGTAACATAATTTGGATGTTTATCTTTTCATTTGCAAAATTCCATTAATAGTGCTTGAAAATCGTTTCGTACTCTCAGTTACATTTCAATAATGTGGCAGCATAGACAGGATTACAATCTACGTTAAAATTAGTAAGTGTAGTAACATTGTAAGTTACATTGTTCATGTTGTTGTACAACAATCAAGTTCTTTAGCAAAGATTAATACATCTATGAATATTTTCTTCTTTAAATCAGCTTTCCAGCATGTAACAAATACATACTAATTAGTAGTAGTATTCTTTATTTCGATCTCACAGCAATGACATTTCGGCTTGGTGTACATATAACCTAACTTTATCATTTAGCATCTGAATTCTTCCACTCTCACCTTCTCTTTCCCTCTTCCTTTGGTACCTACTCTATCTTACGTATTACCCTCTGTCTTACTAGACATTTCTTATCTCTTTATTACATATCGATCATACATCTTTATCTTTCCTCGCTTTTTCATTTCAAATTCCTAAATCATTCTTATAGCCTTTTATCTGTTTTTCCATACATTGTCTTACTACAGGGGCACCTAGTTTTTTCTTCTCCAAGAGCCACCAAGTCCTCACTTCCAGTTAAAAACTCCCTACTCCTTTGCAACGCCAGAGAATGGCTGGCGCACACGAACAAGACGCACATGACTCTAGAGCGACCACCTCGTTGTTCCTGGCTTACTAGGTGCTCTAACGTTCCAAATTTGTGTAGGTATAGGTCACATCTTTTATTCTTTTCCTTCTCCCAATATATATTTCATTTTTTAATTCTTTCAGATTTTACCTGCGCTATTAATTTCTGTCTGCTTCCTGTTACGCCTTTACTTTGGTACTGAGGTAGTGTTGATGTTCTAATATATCTAAACCTTTCATTATAAAACCTGATGCTTTTATTATTTTGTTCTTCTCCTGCTGTTGTATTTCATAGTATCTTATTTTAAGGCTTTCCATCATTTCATTTCCTTCCTTTCATTTCAAGTTTATTCCTGCTTGACTTATTTCATTTCTTTTTACAAATCCTCCCCTTCTCTTATGCTTCTGGTTTGGCCCTTGCTTCTTTCTTTTTCCTTTAAATAACCCTTAACAATCTTTCCCTCTGCTGTTACATACTTACTAATATGTTTTTTGTGTGTGCAGGTTTCATAGAGAGAGTAATTAGCATTGACCGGCACCTCTCATCGGGCATAGAAGCACGAAAGAAGAAAGAATAACCCTTGCCACATACTTTAGTTATAGTAAATTAGTTTATAAAAATAGTTTGTAACTATTAGCGTCTAAGATTAACACATGGCGACGGATGACGCGTATATGCATCATTTTTGAACTGTATTCCAAATCCCCCGTCGCCAATGTGTTCATTTAGAACAATTGTGTAATTATCTGTTATGTCTATTTATTATACATTTTATTTTATGTTCAGTTTATTCGGTAGATCTTGTATAAACTTCAATATTACTTTTACTACAAGTTCCACTGAATGTGCTAAATATAAAATGAGAGATATAATAAATACTTTACATACGCACAAGTTACACAATTGCTGTAATTTAAAATAAGCTTCAGCGTATAAAGTACTGAAATTTTAGTATAACTTCTGTATAACTGTTTAGTATAACTTAACTTTAAAGAATAGTTTATAAGTATTAGATTACTTGTGTTTATATTAGTTTCGATATTACATAAATGTTAGTTTAGGATTGATGCAAGATTTAGTTGTACTATGTATTGTAAATAGATATAATAGAAGAGTTCATACGTATTAGCTTGTAAATTTGATAATTACAATATTTTTGTAACTTGTATCTTCATTGCTTAGTTTAAATAAATGTTGAATGAAAAGAATACCACTGCTCTTTTCATTTTCATACCTTACCAATCCTTGAAAGAACCTAATTCCAATTCCTTATACGAGAAGTACCGTGGACGAACTTTAAATGCAAAGTCCTGAAGCGAGAAATTTGTCAAAATGTCCCTGTACGTTGTTAAATAACACGCTCAGAAATTCCTGGAAATTGCTGCGATGAAAGACCTCCTCGCATATCATATTCTCCTGATACAAATCCACGATTTTCAGCGAGATATTTTTGCCAGAATCTCAGAAATTTTGCGGTCGGAAATTCCTGGAACGTGACGTCATTTCCAAGAATTGCTGCGATGAAAGACCTCCTCGCATATCATATTCTCCTGATACAAATCCAGGATTTTCGGCGAGATATTTTTGCCAGAAACTCAGAAATTTTGTGCTCGGAAATTCCTGGAACGTGACGTCATTTGCAAGAATTACTGAACTCGGATACCTCCTTGCATATCATATTCTCCTGATACAAATCCACGATTTTCAGCACCTAAATTTCCGGGTTTCTGGCAAAAATATCTCGCTGAAAATCGTGGATTTGTATTAGGAGAATATGATATGCGAGGAGGTATTCGATTTCAGCAATTCTAAGAAATGACGTCACGTTCCAGGAATTTCCAAGCGCTTTCTAGATTCTCCCAACAAATTTTGCAAGGAAGGAAAATTTCCCGCTGCCAAGTTTAATAACGTATAGGGCAATTTTTACAAGTTTCTCGTTTCAGGACTTTGCATTTAAAGTTCGTCCACGGTACTTCTTGTGTAAGGAATTGGAATTAGGTTCTTTCAAGGATTGGTAAGGTATGAGAATAAAAAGAGCAGTGGCATTCTTTTCGTTTAACATTTATTGAAACTAATCAACGAAGATACAAGTTACAAACATGTTGCAGTTCAAATTTACAAGCTAATAATTATGAACTACTCTATTATATCTATTTACAATACATCGTACAACTAAACCATATATTAAATCTAAACTAACATTTATCTAATATAACAAATACTGTAAACATAAATAATCTAATACTTATAAACTATTCTTTGAAGTTAATTTACAATATATCACACTAATAAATAAACCTTATGCTAAAATGTATGTACTTTATATGCCGAAGTTTATTTCAATTTACAGCAGTTGTGTAACTTGTGCATATGTAAAGTATTTATTATATCTTTCATTTTATATTGAGCACATTCAGTAGAAATTGTACTGAAAGTAATATTACAATTTATATAAGATCTACTGAATGAACTGAATATAATTTAAAATATACAATAGATATAGATAACAGTTCATTACACAATTGTTCTGAATTAAACGCACGGGTTAATAGTTAGAAACTATTTTTATAAACTAACGTACTATAACTAAAGTATATGGCAAAGGTTATTCTTTCTTCTTTCTTGCTCCTATGCGTGATGAGAAGTGGCCATAAATGCGGGTTACTCTTTGCATCAGAAACCTGCACACACAAAAAATATATTAGTAAACATGTAACAGGAGAGAGAAAGATTGTTAAGGGTTATTTAAAGGAAAAAGAAAGGAGCAAGGGCCAAACCAGAAGCATAAGAGAAGGGGAGGATTATGTAAAAAGAAATGAAATAAGTCAAGCAGGAATAAACTTGAAATGAAAGGAAGGAAATGAAATGATGGAAAGCCTTAAAATAAGATACTATGAAATACAACAGCAGGAGAAGAACAAAATAATAAAAGCATCAGGTTTTATAATGAAAGGTTTAGATATATTAGAACATCAACACTACCTCAGTACCAAAGTAAAGGCGTAACAGGAAGGAGACAGAAATTAATAGCGCAGGTAAAATCTGAAAGAATTAAAAAATGAAATATATATTGGGAGAAGGAAAAGAATAAAAGATGTGACCTATACCTACACAAATTTGGAACGTTAGAGCACCTAGTAAGCCAGGAACAACGAGGTGGTCGCTCTAGAGTCATGTGCGTCTTGTTCGTGTGCGCCAGCCATTCTCTGGCGTTGCAAAGGAGTAGGGAGTTTTTAACTGGAAGTGAGGACTTGGTGGCTCTTGGAGAAGAAAAAACTAGGTGCCCCTGTAGTAAGACAATGTATGGAAAAACAGATAAAAGGCTATAAGAATGATTTAGGAATTTGAAATGAAAAAGCGAGGAAAGATAAAGATGTATGATCGATATGTAATAAAGAGATAAGAAATGTCTAGTAAGACAGAGGGTAATACGTAAGATAGAGTAGGTACCAAAGGAAGAGGGAAAGAGAAGGTGAGAGTGGAAGAATTCAGATGCTAAATGATAAAGTTAGGTTATATGTACACCAAGCCGAAATGTCATTGCTGTGAGATCGAAATAAAGAATACTACTACTAATTAGTATGTATTTGTTACATGCTGGAAAGCTGATTTAAAGAAGAAAATATTCATAGATGTATTAATCTTTGCTAAAGAACTTGATTGTTGTACAACAACATGAACAATGTAACTTACAATGTTACTACACTTACTAATTTTAACGTAGATTGTAATCCTGTCTATGCTGCCACATTATTGAAATGTAACTGAGAGTACGAAACGATTTTCAAGCACTATTAATGGAATTTTGCAAATGAAAAGATAAACATCCAAATTATGTTACGTTTATCATACCGCTATCCATAAAGAATTGCTTGAAATTACAAACCACTCGTATCCCTGTCTTATCTACACCCAGCTTTAGTTTCGCCATCTATGAGGAAATGCTTGAAACTACACATATGCCTGCTTTATCAAAGCCATTTGTATCGCCATCTACAGGGAAAGCCTCTTACTTATCTTACATGTTGATATGGCAGAGGCCCGAGTAGCTTCAAGGAGTTCTGTATAGATGGCGATTCCATAGCAGGCAGTGTAGATATGGCAGAGACCCGCGTACTTTCAAACCAATCGACACAGATATTAATTAATTTATGAATTAAAATTACACTTCTTGAGGATTATGAAAATGTAATTCTCAAAGCGAAACATATATGAACTATCTCTAGAGCGTCAGAAAACAGTAAAATCTGCATAAGAAGCAGGATAATAAGTAATACATAATATTTGGAACTACATATATGTAGATACAAAAATATTATAGAAACAAGAATTCCAAAGTAATTGCAATAAGAACTTAAGACTTTGTCCCAATAAGAATTGGTGGGGACGACTCCGTGAACATTAATTGGGGAAAAGAACGAACATTAACATTAACTAGTAGTTTCTAGCACTTCTTTATAGATGGCACTACTATGTGAGAAAATAATTACTAATTTCGTCTATTTATCAAATTAATTTATTAATTAATCATTAATTTCTTAACATTAACATATTAAATAATTTATTTTTGTTGTGAAGTGGATGGTTTTTGTTTTGTAAGCGACTTCTTTCCCTCTAAGGCTTTCTCGCGTAAGTCATCTTCCATTGCTTTGTTTACAGTTCTTGTAATCATTTGTTTCAATTTATGCGCTTGTTCGAATTTCTTCTTTTTAGGCTGGATGGGTGCATCTATCAATAAAAATATTTCAACCGTAATATTACCACCATGCATTAAATATAATCTTATATTCACATTAGTTTCAGTTTTTTCTTCCACGTTAACCTAATCAAGCTTCTTTTATTTTTACAGTATCAAAAGTATTTGCCGCGAATCAGTTACGACATATTGGGAAATAATGAAAATTATGCATAGTAACAAGTGAATGTACTTAAATGTAATTTTCGAATGTTATTAATCGTAAATAACACAACTCATACAAATATTACTTACTGTTTCGACGTTTCACAGCAAGACCTTTTTTATTTTTATCGTTAGCTTTTCCCTTCAATGACGATGGTAATTTAGTTTTCACTTTCAATTTTCCTTGAACCATCTTTTAAATATTTAACAATTTTTGTCACAAATCCGATGTGAAGTCTTGCAGCACGTGTACTTTCAAGTAGGTATACGAAATCTAGGTTTTAATTTGATGAAACACACATGTACATTTTAACGCAAGCTAAATATTATATACGTCAGTAAATGCAGATAAATAATTAGTGTATGCTTGGCTGCAGGTATAAATACTGCGACAAGAAAAAATATTCGTCTACTTCCCACTTATGCGTATATACACTCTGTACCTACTACGTCACGTTCGACTTATCGAACGTGTCGTGTACTATGGCCATACAACAATTTTTAAATTTGTCAATTACAGCATCGAACTGGGCTGATCGAATTTAAGATATTACAATTAATAAAATATAATTCTTAAAGGTATAATAGATTGGTGATATCTTTATCTTGTATACGATAAACTGAAGGTTATTCTAATGACTTGCAGAATCAATGAAATTTATCTGTGCGGTATTTAACAGTGCAGATCATTGTCTAAAATTTACCGTTCATTATCGGTCTCTGTTTGTAACTTGCGAAAGATCACGTTGATGTTTCATTTCTCTACCATTAATTATTTAAAACAAAAAGTAGAACGATCACAATGGCACTCTCCAAACCTACGAATTTCATTCTTCAACTTACCGCTGCTTACTTCGATCGGCTTTATAGAAGTCCATTGAAAACTAAAGCAATCACAAGGTACGTAATATTGATTGTCATATCATTTTCCAAATACACTTTGCAAGAGTATGGTTATTTTTGCAGCTGTATAATCGCTGCCCTTGGAAATTTTATATCGCAAAAAATCTCCGGCGCAAAACGTATCAACGAGGACAGTTTACTTGCATTTGCGCTATTCGGGTAAACTTCAAATAAACTATTATCTTATGTTCCTAAAAGAAACCGACTCCGCTGTAATTCAATATGTCGTGGAAAAATCGTTCTGCCGTTTCTGTTTCATAGGCTGCTCTTTGGAGGACCTGTTCCGCATTACTTTTATAAGAATATACAACCATTTGTTAGAGGTCCTCTCGCATTGTTACTTATAGAAAGGTGTTTATATACGCCATGTTATCAAGCGTTAGCGTTGTACATGTTGTCTCTCTTCGAGGTACGACCGCATTTTACACCAGTATGTTTACCATCGTTTTCTTCTCGATCAATTTAATAAACGTGATTTGGTTACAGGGTAATACGCATAATGATGCGTGCGAACAAATGAAAAAGTTGTATTGGCCGGTGCTTAGTGCTAATTTAAAATATTTAACATTGCTACAATATGTTAACATAAGATACATTCCGCCAGTGGTAAGTTGGTCGTAATAGAAATTTTATTATTTCTAATTGAGTTTCTGTAATTGCTATTTTCATATATGTCCGTAAGATTACAGAGCTTGCACAACTAATATACATCTGATTTTAGTTACGTGTTCTTGTGACAAACATTATTGGCTTCTTCTGGGCCATATATCTTGCACAAAAACGATCGAAACAGTCCAAAACCAGTGGAGCAAGGAAATAAAATGCTTTTATTATTTCCAAAGTAAAAATATTTTACTTTGATTATTACCAGATATATATATAAGTAATAAATAGAATACGGTCTCTATCTTTATTAAGGGTAATATATTTTGTATACGAAGTGTGTAAATAATTTAATTTCGATGTGTCACTTTGCTACCGTCTACTTATGGATCTATTTAAACAGAAAGGATACTCTTGATTAGTATCCAAATTGTGGTACAAGAATGATTATAAATAAATTTTTTTAAATATTTCGAACAAAGATTGCAATTGTTTTTAAGCTTTTTAATTTAATCACACAACAACAATACAGAGTATATTACAGATATAATCAGAATTTTTCCATTTCAACGATGGTAACATTTGACGGCTGTAAATTATGGATAATAAATATTAATGTCAAAAGCCATGGTGGGCGAAGTTTAACAAGTAACGTTCACATACATCTCCTTACAAATAAATTTCGGCACATTATGTTTCATTCGAAATTCATGGTTACTGTGAAGTTGATGTAACTAAAGGACAGAATGAATCTTATATTATTTCTATAAAATAAGTGTTTTATGATAAGTACGTAATATATGCTTATGTTTCAGATTTGTTCGATAGATATGCATCAGTGGAAAATCACTATTGCAACACCATAGCAATTGACATTTTTCTTCTCCTTTTTTTCTTAATAAAACCGAGTCAGTCATTATGTAAGAGCTAATCCTACGTAGTTTTTCTCCCTAGTTATAAACAACGTAGACTTTCCAGGTTTGACCCTATACATACAATTTCAGGACTTAACTTCGAATAATTAAGACTAGTCTAATTATGTCTTTTAGTACGCTGCCTGGCTTCTGTAGCCACGAAAAAAAGGTTTCTGACTAGTGTTTCCATAAATTGAGTATTGCAATTAAAAGAAAGTTTAAAAGTTTAACATCACTTTTATACATTCTTCTTGCCTTCATGATTGGCAAATGACTAGCGCGTTGTAATATAAATAAATAGATAAGTTACAAATAAATAAGTATATAAATAAATATGGAATTCCCCAAATGTTTTGAGTATGTATACTAAAAAGTAAATGAGCAAAGATTTATGCACAATAATATCTATGTACAAAAGGAACAATTCTAGAAGAACATTGCACTAAAATATCAATTGATAAATCCTTTTGAAATTAGCAGTTCAATTCGAAAGGATGCTCTAGTGTTATACTCGTTAATGGAATGTCTAAAATTTCACTAGCTGGTGTTTGTATAACAAACAATTACATGATTAAATAATCATGTAGATATAGAACTACCAGAGTAGTTTCAAATGAATCTACAAACGATAGAGAATAGCTATTTGAATGATAATGCGAGATCTTTAAAAGCTGCAATCAAACCCGGTTCGGGATGCTTATAATCATCATTGCCTCCTTATTGCTTAAGTACTCAGACGCACGTAAGTCTGTGAAAAGTGTCATTACGTGAAGACTTAAAATTCTCAAAATCGTGACGCAACATAATCTACGGCGATAGCTATTTTTCTCAAAATTATCATACAAAATGTTAGCATGTCGTTGCTCCAAATGATTAAAATATCTTATATGATCATTCTTGCATCTACATCTTCTAAACCCCGATTGCCTTCATAAACTTATAAAAAGGAATTAGTAATTCACTAAAACAGAAATCCTCTACTTCCTGTAGCCAGTAAATTTGTTCCATAGACTGGTTGTAGAACAATATAAATATAAATATCGCACTAGAGTGATCGTGACTAGATGGAAATTATTAATTTCTAATGACTAGTTAAAATATAAATAATATTAGTCTCAATGCAATTAAAATATAAATAACATTAGTTTCAACGAAAGAGACCTCCAGAACCATGTAGATAATAATACTGAAGCTGATAGCATTACAATGGATCACCATCAATGAGTATTGTTAAGTCATGAGATCAGACATGTAAATGCATATTAAGAATTTACAAACAGTTAAAGATATTGCACCAAACTTAGAATGGCGTGCTCTCGTGACATCTGTCGCGAGTGAAATACATAAAACTTTCTGTTTGCATTCCGCGCAAAATTACCTCAATATAAACATGATTTATGTGACACAGGAGTGTCGGAAAAAGCATCGAAGGACCTTCATGATCCGCACCATTCCAAATCTGACACATAAAAGGAACGTCGAATGTTTTTAGGGAACCACTTGTTCATTTCAACGCGTGTACGATGGACTCCGACTTGGAGAACAACTTGATCGATGACTTGGACTTGACCAATTACTATGTCTGCTGCTATCTGAACTACTCGGTGACGAAGGTGGTGTTGGAGTAGGTCGATGATATGGAATTGGTCGTTTCCTGGCACTAAAATTAATGACTATCAATATCGTATACATAACAGACAGTAATACTTGTATAAGTATGAGAAGTATCTTTCGAAAAAGTTTAGATAAATACATGTTAAACGTGGATAATTCTATTGCAGGAATTAATGTATTACTAATGGATATTAATATACATTATTATTAATGATATTTAAGAAAAATAATGATAAGGTACGTGCAAAAAATAAACCATGCAATGCGACAAAAATACCGTGCAAAAATAAACATGTGTCACTTACCTTACTGCAATTTTAAGGAAGGCAGTGGATTGATAATGATTCACAAAACACAACGAAAGAAAAAAATATACCAAAAACTAAAAGAAAAAGGCTTGCCTTTGTAGCGGTAAATACATTTTATTTGTGACTGACATAAAATAAAAGAGAATCTCTACTGTAAATATATAATTTACAATAATTTATAAGGAAGATACACGCATGCTACAGCTACACGATATCCGTAGATCATTTTGCTAAGCGATTAGATACAAATGAAAAAACGGGGTGAAAAGAAAAGAAAAAAAAATTCATACAAACGTAATTGTATTTGACTGATTTTGAGTTGAAATTCGTGTACCAGAGGAGGACAGAGCAAATATAGGTTTACTCGATGTGAAGGGAATAACGTAATTCGATCATCAAACGTATTGCTTACAGTGTACAAATTTTACGTAACTGTCTAATAAAGTAGTCCCTTAGAAAAATTGATTGCAATTATACTGACAAAAAGTAGTAATATATCATAACATTTACGAGTAGTCATCATAAAACAACACGATCCCTTGCGCTTATTCATCATTAATTATTATTAAACTAACGTTCACGTTTGTAGCTAAACCTGTTCTGTTTATCCCTCGTTCCTTATTTATTTACTTATAGGAAAACGAAACTTCTATATGCATCATATGTTTACTACTACATTATAATTGTAGGAAAGTAATAGAAACATCTGTGCGAAGCCGTAACTTTATCTTCTATGCCTGTCCCTCGATCTGTCCCTGCAGGACACAATACAAAATGACATTAGATTAATAATAAAAAAAAAAAGGTTTCAGTGAATCGTTGTAAACTTATCGATATCGTTGCTTTTACAAAAATTGCTTACTTTCACGAAACGTGTACCAATATGAGCGTTTGAAACAAAGAATAAACAAAAATGAGGAAGGCAAATCAACGACGGAAAAGTAAAATAAAATTGAGAATAAAAAAAAAATGTAAAATAAAATAAATAAAAGTCGGAAGAAGATAATTATATCTACGATCAATGCAACGACGTGGGCTTACAAAATTTGGCGTGGTGCATTGAAAAACCTGCTGCTACGATATCGAAACTACCGGTCCGGAAATACCTACCTCGTGATACGACGTCTATCTAGAAAACTAGGAGAACCATGCCGACGGGGTATAGACGGTGAACGAGATCTGCTAGAAGCTGAACTGCTGGACGACGAACGAGAAGACCTACTAGAGACGCTGCTCGATGATCGCGATGAACTAGAGAAACTTCTACGACTGTGCCTTGAACTGGAGAGAAAACAAAGAATCTTTATAATAGCACTGTAAACGTTAATACAGTATATTGCGTTCCACAACGATTGGTTTACCTCAAAGAAGAACGTGAACTGCTTCTGCTACGACTCCCCTTTTCTTTATCCCTCGATATCCTGGATAAGGATCGGGAACGGCTTCGAGATTTCTTCGACAGCGATCGGCTCCTAGATTTCTTCGACAACGACCGGCTACGCGACTTCTTCGACAATGATCTACTTCTGGACTGTTTCGATAAAGACCGACTCCTGGATCGTTTCGACAACGATCTAGTCCTGCTTCTAGATCTAGACTTCTCCGCTGAATGAGATGGTGATTTCTTCGATGGTGACGGAGATCTAGACGCCGAGTGTTTAGATTCCGAGGAAGATCTCGATCTGGATAATCTCTTCGACTTGACCGGTGACTTCGGTGATTTTTTCGATCTTGCAGGTGATACAGGAGACCTGTGTCTGGGTGATACTGATTTTTTGCTCCTAGACACGGATCGTGACTTCTTGTCTGTAGATATTGATCTTGAACGACGTTTAGGCGATCTGGACGATCTTTTCTCTGCCGACACTGATCTGGTGTACGACCTGGAGCGCGACCTCGAATAAGACTTGCCCCTAGGAGAATGCTTCTTCGAAACCGGAGAACCCTTCTTCGAAGTAGTCTGAGACGGAGAACGTTGCTTCGCCTTGTTGCTGGATATTGGAGGAGGGGATTCACTCGGGGTACGCAATTTTGTAGTCGTATCTTTGTGTACAACTGCTACAGGTGGCGAGTGCGAGGAGGATTTGCTCTGAGATGAATGTTTGCACAAAGTAGTCGGTGGACTCTTCTTGGAGGTGCTCGGCGATTTTGAGCGATAATTCGCTTTCATCGTTACGCTAGGTGATCTAGGTTCTACTTTGTTCAGAAATTGCGGCAACGGGGGAGGTGATTCACTGGGAGATCGTATTCTAATAGCTGCTTCCTCTCGAGTTAACGGCAATGCAGGTGAAGGCGATCTGCTGGATACAGGGGACTGTATAGCAGGCAGGTGAGATATAGGCGACTTCGACATAGACTTCTCCCGTAGCACGGTGTTTTGTACCATTTTCGGCGGGTCATTCGGTAAAGCTATATCCAATATATTGTCATCCTTCTTTTCAACTTTAACCTTTACAGGACTTATCACCTTTTTACCAAGAGTTTCTCTAGCCTTCGCGGCCAGTCCACTTTGCAGCCGCTTCAATGTATGCAATTCCTTTAACCTCTCCTCGTCCTCCACTTTGGGTTCGTCGTCCGCTATGTCTGTTTCATCCTCGCTGGAGGATCGTAGTCTAACTCTTGGCGTAATGGTTCGTATTTTCCTGGTCCTAGAACTTGATCTAGACTTTCGTTTGCTATCGTTCTTCTTCTGATCTCGTTTCTTCTTGTCCTCTAGTATATGCTTGTATCTTTCCGGATTTTTCTTCACTGGAGAGTAACTCAAGGTGGATCGTCTGGATCTACTTCTCGACTTGCTGCGGCTTCTGCGACGTTCTTTGGATCTTTCCTTGTCCCTTCTGTCTCTCTGCCTTCTAGGCGATCTTGATCTTCGCCGTGAATCGGATCTCCTGCGTCTTGGAGGCGGCGACAATCTCCGTCGTGATCCATAACGTTCATACTTGGATCGACTTCTGCTTCTGGACATGGATTGCCTGTTGTATCTTCTTGGAGATCTCGAAACCCTTCTCCTTCTCGGCGATGGACTAACTCGCCGTGATCTTGAATATCTTCTGGGTGATCTTCCTCTGTCGACTCTACTTCTTGATAGTGATCTATGTCGTCTTGTCGGCGGAGGACTCTTGTGCACAACAACTGGCGACTTCTCCTTTTGCTTCTCTGGTATAACTTTTTTAACAGGCGAGTCTTTCTTTTTAAGGGGTGGAGTTTCGTTTCGACTCTTGTCTTGCTTCTTTGGTGAACGATTCGATCGAGGCTCTTTCGTCGCGATCTCCGCCTCATCGTTCTTAGCTTTTTCCACAGCTTTGTCATGCTTCATAGACTTCTTCGGCCTCTCTGGGGAGCTGAACATTGAGAAGGGAGAATTGCAAATATACTGGGCTGAATTATTTTTCTCTTAGAGATATCGAATTCAGTTCGGGGCTTACCTGTCCGACGAGCTCTCCGATGACTGATGCTTCCTCTTCGCTGCTACTTTTTTCTTCTAAAAGAAAAACAGCACGTATTACTAAGCTAGACAAGATTATCCAGCGAACACCGATCATGCAAATGTACTTGTCAGTAGGATTAAAAAAAAGAGAGATCGCAATTTCGTAAAGATTCTCTGGAGTCTGCTCATTCGCTATAGTACAAGTTCAACAGTTTAAGATGTATAAATGTGTTTCAGTTGAAGATCGTAATACGTGTCGATAAAAAGGATATACTATATCAAGGAAAATAAATCAGAAGCTGGTACATAGTGAACATTATACATAGTATGTATAGTAATTTTTGTTTGCATTGCACCTAGGTCAGAGAACAAGCAGTCTCCTATTCGTTACTCTCTCGCAAATGTGATGGTGCTTGACACAAAACGAGTGAAAGGCAACAACAATCGCAAAAGTTCTTACGAATCGAAAAATCACAAAATTATTATTACATTGAGTAGCGGCATATCTGGTACTCACTCAGGGAATATATCCTGTCAAATGGCGCTGATAATTACAAACAATACTGAGATTTACACTTTTGAAATAATGACTGTTAACTTGAAATCAGATATAAATCCTTACAGAAACAAGCAATGAATCATGCTTATTCAAAGTTAGGCGGCAACACAAAATCTTTTATAAAATCCAATGTTCAATTAACAACTAATTGGGGGAAAAAAATTAACGTAAAGTAGATGTCACATGCTCCTGCTTCACGTGCTAAGGTATAGAGTATATATGGGTATATATATATATATAGTTATAAATATGTATATGTAGAGAGAGAGAAAGAGAGAGAAAGGAAGATAGAAATTTCCATATATTGTTTCCTTCACACTATTTTTCCTACCTCATGTTTTTCTTTTGCCTCTGCTTTTGCCTTCTTCTTCTTCTTTTTCTTTTTCTTCTTCGACTCAGTTTCGGAGGAACTGCATATTACAAAACATTGTTAATAATCTCATATAATAAATATGTCGAATAATTATCAAAATTGAATTACCTGCTATCATCAGACGCTTCACTAGAATCACTATCAGAGGAACTGGCCTCGGTTTTCTTGTGTTTCTTCTCCTTTTTCTTCTTCTTAGACTTTTCTTTTTTCTTGCTGGCCTTTGGAGATTCCGACCTAGGAAATTCGATCGTGGTTATTCTAAAGGTTTCATTGCACGGAACTGTTTTTTTTGCTTTTCTTTCTTTGTTTGTTAATAATATTCGCTTTTTTTTTTAAATTCTTGCAGTGGGCGTCTTCCTGTCGACAAGTGCATACCTTGTGCTGACAATAAAGAAAGCTGTAGTACAATGTATCCATGTGTGAAACAAATACTTTATTCTAATGGAACAAGCTACCTGCTGCTCTCAACGAATTCGATTGAAATTAACGAATAAATTCGGAAAAGTAACAATTGATAACGCGGGTATCCGACGATATTTTTGTACCGAACTATCTCAGCATTTGGATAAGGTAATTTAATTTAAAAAATTGAAACTAAATTATACAAACATATATATATATACATGTATATGTATAGAAAATGAAGCGTGTAAATATTTAAATACAATATTGGTACAGAAAATAAAACGAAAAGTTACGTATATGTATATATATAAATTTCTCAAATCTTTCACTGCAATCCCAAGTGAATTAAGTAATAAAAAATATAAGTACAACGATACATATACAGGTGAAAATCACAATATATCGGGCTATAGCTAACAAACCGACTACATAATCATTTATTTGAAAGATGCGGTTTTTCGTAAGGTTCCTGAGATATTTTTTATGTAACTATCCAGGAATCAAGTGTGATATAGAAAACCACATCCTTCAAAAAATTACAAAAGACAAGTATACAAAATATGAGGAGTATTGATATAATATGGGATTAGCATTACCTTGATAACCATCGATAGGGACGGACTTGTCAGAAAAAAATAGAGAGATGACATTAACAACAAGCTTTATCGATAACAACAACAAAGATAGAAATGCATGATTTACGCGTCAGATAACGTATTTGTCTAAAAAAATCCGCGTTTATTTCACATATCAAGTAAATGTTTGCCCATTGTTCCTTAAATGATCATATCATACGCAAATAAAGTATCACTTCTTGTTGATGTTATACGAATAGCAGCAATATAGCAAACATTTACCCTATAACTGCGCCTATGAGACGAACAGCTAAAAATAAGGCAACGCACAGATTCGATTGTCTGTCTTAATACAGAGATGTTATATCGTTCTTTACTTTTACGAGACTTTCATTTTCGTTTATTTTTTCTGTTCTTTCTTTTGCAAAGTAGACGCGACGACCACACTTACCTACTGAGCCTACTGGGTAGGCACTCAGTCCTCCTCAGTTCTGTTTGAAACAGAGAAAGGTGTATGGGACATGAAATAGTAGGTGAGTCATGAGTCAGTATCTGACAAGAAGGTGTGTAGTAAGCGAATGAACGAGTGTGGAACTTGCGGTAAATGAATAATTAACCGGGGGGGTAGGAGAGGAGCTACTACAGGGGGATGTTCTTTCGATCTTGGAGTATGGATTCGTGTACGTTTCACTCACGCGTTGTACTGAATTTTTTGCCCAATAATTAAGGTGTCTATATAGTACATATATATCATTACATTGCACTATAATATAACACTAGGTACTATCTTATTACCACTGTACTATAGTATACAGTGTATTGTATTATTTAATATACCATAGTACAATGCAGTAATATAACTTGTATAATATTCTTCTATCTGTGCTCATGTATAGATATATATATATTTTTCTTCTATTTTATTTGTTTTCCTTTTTCTGCGAGTCAGAACATCGAATCCAGCCTCCACTGACCCGTGCACCATTACGTTGTCTTTTACCTTTCTCTCTTGTGCTTCTTCCCCTTTTTCTTCTTGATCGCGCTACCCGATCTTTTTCTCTTCTTTTTCTCTGGGGCAGGCGTGGTGTCCGGAACCGGACTAGGGGTCCGCACTAATTCGTACACTTTGCTCGCAGCCGCTCTCGCTTCCGCTTCACGCGCGTGCCTTTCCGGATCTAGGCTACTTCCCTCCACGAAGAACTCCGATATGCCGAAAGCCTCGCGTAGCTTTGCATTTTTTTCTTGCTGCGCCTCGGCGATCTGATGTGTCTCTCGTACACTGTAAAAAGTAAATTCGAATTAGAGTTTATTCTGTATTGTACCAGAAGGATTACAATCGTAATTAAATTACGAATGTCACTCATTAATTATTGGTGAATCATAGGAAACGAATATCATGGCAAGGGTTTTATAGCATCTTTTTTTGATTAACACAGCCTCGCTCTATATTGTACACTGTTTGCCAAACAAGCGTTAATAATATTCCTACCCAAGCTGTTTTATTATTTATGGCGGACGTTCCGTTCACGATTTTAAGAAATCTATGGACTATTTTCGACATCACAGCTACGTTAACTAAAGCGTATACCTCACATTTCCATTTCTCGTTAATTGTAAAACAAACCAACGTGTTTAGACACTCGGTGCACCGTAGCACGCAGGCACGTGGCCACCGGGACAATTACTCCAAATAGTATCGCGCACAATATCTTCGACTCTCCTCCGTTCGTAAAAAATTCAGCATTTCACTCGGGAGTAGAAAATCGAATCAGCCGACGTAACTCAGCTATGAATAAAAATAAACACAACGTCGATGAGAAGGGGTTGAACAGTCACTGTGGCCCCATTTCGATATTTCACTCCTACGATATCGCACAACGCACAATTAAATTACTTAACACAGGGGATGAAAATAACGTGGTATCGTACCGCGTAGAGATTTTCACAGTCATCGTCGCCCAACAGTCGAACACTTTGAGCCACCCCTTCAGTGAGCTCGATTTTTCTGACAATACATAAAGATTGCAACCAGTTCCAACGATGAACAAGAAGAAGAAGAAGACACAGTAGTGAGGACGGTGGAGGACGACGTGTTCCTCGGTGTGACCACGGTGAACGTCGATGGAATCGTTGGAACAATGCGGCGAAGCAGTGACATAACACCGGAGAGACTATACCGAGGAGAAATCGAGGCGGCCCCTCTTCTATGTCGCGAGTGAAAAGCAGCAAGCGGGGCCGGGGTCGGCCGAGCCACCCCTACGGCAACCCTCGAGCACGGATCAATACAATCCAGCTGTTCTCTTTTCTGCTATCCCTTTCGCGCCACTACTCGCCTGGCTACACGCTCGAATTCAGCAGCTAACCGAGCCACTCGCCGTGCCACCCCCAACTGGGCTCAATCGCCGGAATAATTTTTATTTCTCCCTCGCTATTACTTTGTTACCCTTTCATCTGCGCCATTTTTATACGCTTGTTGTAATGCACAATGATTTTGTTTGCAGAGAGTTCATTCTTGCAATTTCTTTTTCCCTTTTCGGTTCTAATTTGGGGAAAACTTTTGCGTTGAATTGTGTTCCTTCTATCCGCCTTCTATTTGATAGTCGACGAATTTCATTTCTGTTGAGTACATATATGTACAGGTATGATTAAAAAATTAAAATAAAAGAATAGGAAATTTGGATGCTTCTGGCATATCAAAAGGTAACAGCTGTTTACGGGGGGTGTGTTCCCCTTTAGCGAGGGATTGGGGAGTCAACGCTATGAGTCACCCCCAAACTGCACGTTCGCTATTACGATAGAGCGTTTGCCTTTTTAATCCCCTCTGATCCACCATTTTTATTTATCGACAGTGTGCATTCCAGATTTGCGGACGCTTTGAAAGTTTGAGAATTCCCAAATCGAGATGGATAAAATGAACGCAACAATTATGGATGTTTTATAGATAATACTATAGAAGAATGTGTAGGGATTTTCACAGATTCTATTAAAGTGCGTGCAATTAGAGGTATCGAATACCCTTGTACAACAAGCAGACACGATAATCTGCGGCGAGAGAAACCTAATTCCTCGAGTTAACCCTTCTAACGAGGATACCAATCGTGTTAACCCAGATTTCGAGGACAAAGACACCTCCTTTCTTTCAATTACACAGAGCATCTAGTTTCACCCAATATTACTAAATAATGCAAAACTAAATTCGAATGTCTCTCATCGAAATTAATATCCTTCAAATCTTCAAAGAAAAAGATTTTGTCCCCCGAGGGTAGAATCTTCGTGAATGATCTTGAAAAAAATCTAAACACGCGTTATTCAACGGCGTAAAAATGCTGGAACTAACGAAAGAAAGAAACCGTAGTATGAAATATTGGTCTTGACAAATTCACCTGACGACGGAGCGCATGTTGCTTCGCCGTCCGGCAAGGAGGTGGAGTTGTATGCGCTGACAACAGCAACAATGCTGTCGCATCTGCAGGTGTGCACGTTTCTTTCCATTCGCCGCTTGCAATTTTCGCTTTCGCGATCTTTTCATCACTTTCTGCCGGTCCAAAAAGAAGTTTCCTCTCCAAAGTGTTTCGAAGAAGGCGCGGCCATCGGGAGGACCGCGTCCTCGTGCAGGTTTCAACGGCGTTACCGTTACGGACATAGTCATTCCTCAAATCCAAAGACTCGATAATAAATCAAATTCTTCTTCTGTTCTTTCGTCCTCGCAAATTACCCAAAACACTTCGAACAATTGGAAATTTACGCTCGCAGCAAATTTTCTTGTTCTTGTCCCCTTCTTTGAAATATTTATCCAAATGTGTCTTCTTGAATATTTTGATGTTAAAATTCGATATATACATATATGTATATTAGTTAATACTTATGATGGTCGCGTGTAAATAGTTTCACCGCGTTTAGCATCCAATTTGTTCGGCCAGCAGCCACCCTCGGGACAAATTACGGGTCTGAATATTTAACGACCGGGTAATTAGATGATTAGCATTAAGAACGATCGGTCGCTAATTTACGCTAAGGAGCTCTGCTCGGTGTGCGAGTAGTTCCGAAGCAGCTTAATCCCCTTCAGGAGGCAAGCTTTGATAGTTTAGGCGACCGGAAGTGGGATGAGGCTTGAAGGAGAAGGTAATGGCTTCCTCCGTCGATTACACCAGCACCGTATTCAGAGCCAGTACTATCCTAGCGAGAACAATCATCCGGCGGAGATGATGAAAACGTCACTTTTCGTCTCTGGACCTTTTCTCGTCGGTCTTCCCCAACCCTTCTTTTTCCTTTTGTTCTGCGAGGAAAATTCCTCGACGCTTGATCGATTGTTTCTCCCGAAAATAATCAACGTTGAAATGAGCTTGTTCTTAAATCAACCCTTCTTCGTTTTGTATTTCTTTTTACGTTCGCTTTCTTTTTAACGCAATGCTTACAATCTGTACTTGCATATATTTTAGTAGTTTATGTATATTGTATAGAGACTTTTGTAAGAATATATATATATATAGGAATATATCGTAATTTTAGTGTAGCTTACAAGCTAAGGAAGACTCGAAATCAGGCACACTAATCGTCACACTTTGTGTACCGAGTTAAAGCGAAATCTCTTAATTAATTGTCGACGATTTTCATCGGCTTGGAGACACATGGATTTTACCGTAGAAAAACTTCAGATACCCTCACGAATTTCCTCCACCCTTGGACGTAATCGATCCGGGACACGTGGGGATTATCTTCTTGATAAATTTCTTCGTCCTTTTTTTCACAGGGTTCCCAGGGTTCTCTCGTACTCTTAGTATCTTTTCTCTACTGCGTTTCTCGGCTCCTTAAATTCTCATACGTACAAGTATCCACACGAATGGTGTGCGTAAATTTTTGTATTCGATCAAAATTTCAATTCCAATGGAACATTCTTATGTATGTTAATTCCTCCCCTTTCTTATTTATATATATATATATATATCTATTATATATACTTAAGCTACCACTTGAACTGACTTATCACTTAGAGTTACTTAAAACGTGCTAACATATATGTATAATTATCTATACGCTAATGGAAGACTTTTGTGATTTGTTTTTTGCAAGTGTATCACGAAACTGTTACATTTTCTCTCCGTGTTTATCTCTAACTTTTCTCCCCTTGGAGTTTTCTATTCCACCTGATTACTGGTCGACTATTCGTGTACTCGACAAAAGTCGACGACGCACAGCGTCGCAACGCCGGTCCATCCTCGCACTGAGGCGTGAAGAGTCGGGTAAGAGATGCTGGAACAGAATTCTCCCTCTCTCTGCTCGATCTGTGCGTGTATCTCTGTTTCTCTCTGTGTGCATCCCCGTATCCCTCCCTTCTCGGGGGTAGCGCCGGCGCTATGGGGCACGTCGATATCGTCCGCGCAATATCCCTAAAAGCCGTTTCAACACGCACACACAGAGAGAGAGAGAGAATGAACGCGCCGTCTCCACCCTCCAATAATATTGGGTTTAGCGGGAACCTTAGCTACCGATCGCAGACTCCAACTTGTATTTAGGCGAACTTTAGCCATGGTATAACTATGAAATCGTGGTCTCTTACCATTTTAATATCACCGGATTTTGGAAGAACATATTGAAACGAGCGTCTTTAAGTTGAATATTTTTAGAGGAGAAGTTTTGATGCAGACCTTTTTTTAAAGTACATCAGTTCTTATCGTATTTTATTTTGTAAAAGTAAATAAAGAATTGGAGTACTTTCAGAATGATTGTAATACATCTTTTTGGTACGGGTAGATATTATTTTGAGATAGGAAAATCGGATGAACTTTAATTATGTGCAGCTTCGTGTCGCAGAATTGTTTATGATGTATACATAGGTACACCATGCAATCCTGTTATTTTTTCTGACGTGTTTATATAAATGTAAGAATATGAAAAATAGTATACTTACTTAACACGACCGAATTCATCTTTAGGTATTACTGGTTTGCTGTCGTTTCCCATTAACATCGATCTGTATGATTCTACTTTCTTTGTTACCTCCTCGGATGTAAATCTAGAAAGCACAACAAATATACGTATAAAGAACAATTCTTGCACTTGAATTATCCTATCATGGATAGGAAGCTGGTCAAGAAATATACTGCATGGTAAGAATATATTGAAGCCAATGGTAAGCTAAATCCAATTGAAGTTCAGAATCTTGTTTGGTATTGGGTTCAAGGAATCAATGAGGCTTTGCATTTCTTTTACATACGCTCGTACCTGTAATCTTTACATTCATTTTTAAAAACCAGTTTCATTCTTTATATCAGTAACGATATTAAAATAATAATAATAGTGAAATATTATTACCCTTGTTCCTCCAAAATATCTGCCAACTCTGCGCATTTCACTTCAACTTTTCGTTTTCTAACATGATCAAGAATTTCTTTGTTAGGTTGCTTATTGAGCTGATCTAATTTTCCTTCGTCACTTTTGTAAGCGACTTTGTCCTTTGTTTTCCGTACAATTGCCCAGTTTCTTTGGACATGACCGTTAGTTCCTGATCCGCGCGGTGTTTGTAAACCAATTCCATTGTACATCTTGTATTATAGCTAAAAATATGAAATATAAAGTTCAATTTTATGTAATGGATTTTACTACACAAACATATGTACGGAAACTGAAGAAGAGATGGTCAATTACCATAGAAAGCAAACGCACGAATATTCGTGTGATTAAAGAAATTCGTTAATAAACTACTGTGTCCAAATGTAAACTTTACATTTTTATCGAACCATGAAAAAGAAACAATAAAAACGTCAATAGTATCATATGTATATTTTATGTTAAATCATACGAAATCAAGAATCACTGCAACGTTTCTACACGTAACACAGATTAACGACTATCTTAACAATGAATGACAGCAAGTGCACAATATACATATTGGTTACGTTTTGAAACCTGAATAAAGATCATTTCTAACGCGCCCGCGGAACAATCAACAGAATTAATGAAAATATCCAACGTCAAATGTTAACTAAATCGCAACGAAACGATCGACGATATAACATGATTGAACTAATAACTTGGGAGGGAGCGGGAAGGCAGGTTAGAATAGAATACACGCAAATCAATTATCGATCCGGCGGGTGCTGCGCAAATTTCAAGGGTATACGCATCGTGTTATTAAAGAAGATTACCTTTGCATTAGTGATACCACTGATAGTTTCGTTGTGCCATCTACGCAGCTGTCGATCTTCTGACTTGTCGAAACACGAAACCGATCAGGGAAAAACACAACGAGCACCGCGATTTCCGTGGCGTTGCCGTTTCACGCGGCAGCCTTACAATCTGCCGTATGATGGCGCCCATTGCTTTCATGAGCGCAGAACTACGAAAATTAAATTGAGTCGAAATCGCGTGAGGGAGCTACATTTTTCTAAATGTTCAAGCACTAAAATATATTGCAATCAATTTCGCGATACCGATATCAAAAGGACGACTCCCCTTATCTCTGATATTATTATATTCGATTTTCAAATGGGAAGTGTTGCATAATTGATTGCATCAGTTTATGTAAATTGTATTGCGCAGTCGTAGTACATTTTTGAATGAGCCCGCGCGACTAGCAGAAAACATTGAGCTTGTCATGAGGTAACCCACGTGGTGTATATAACGTAATCAAACTTATATTATTTACAAATTTGAATAATCGCAGCGGTCTTACAAAAATTGCAATATTTTTTGTACAATATTTCGGTGGACGATTATTCTGTAGTAGAAGATATCAGTAAATATTGGGTAGGTCTGTAACCTCCAATACCCCAATATCTTCAATAAGGGAAAGAAATTATTTCCCTTTTAAAAAATGATGGAAGTAAGCATAGGAGATGTTGTAATGCCCGGTGACGCTCTGAAAGATATCGCGACAATCAATAAGAAAGAGACAATCATTTTGGGCCCGGGCCTTCGCCGGGAGGCGGATACAGTCTTTGTATGCAAAGCAGGTATATTGAAGAAAACTGAACCAGCTGCTTATTATGTTGATTGCTATCAAAAACGGTAATTAAATGCCACCCAAAAATGATATAATAGTACATCGACTAATATATCTATAAAGCATAATTGTTTCTTATAGCTACGTACCGAACCGTGGAGAAAATGTTGTTGGTATAGTACTGCAAAAGGGCGGTGACATTTTCAAGGTAGACATAGGAGCCAGCGAACAGGCATCCCTTTCGTATCTTGCATTTGAGGGTGCTACGAAGAAAAATCGACCAGATCTTCAAGTTGGAGATATTGTATTCGCCAAGCTCTTGGTTGCTAGCAAAGACATGGAGCCGGAGCTTGTATGCGTAGATTCGAATGGCAAAGAAAAGAAACTGGGTCCCCTAGGCTCCGATGGGATGCTCTTCACTTGTTCCTTGAGTCTCATTAGGAAAATATTAAATCGTAGCTCTCCACTGTTCAATATGCTTGCACGTAGTCAAGCGTTTGAAGTGGCAGCTGGTATGAACGGCAGGGTTTGGGTGAAAGCGAGGACTATTCAAGAAACGATAGCAGTGGCGACCGCTATTTTAGCAGCGGAGTATGCTCCGCCGAATGATATAAAGAAATTGTGTACAAACATTGAAAAGACTTTGCTCTTAACTCAATCAGGCGACATGGATTGATTGCGATAGAAATAAAGTTGCCAGTGTTATGAATGATTATTTATTGTACCAATAGTTTTAATGACTTTTATAAATAAATCTGTATGATTTCTTATATGACGTATCATGATTATAATGACAACCATTGTGACAACCATTGTGATAGAAATGTAGGATTAGTAGTATATGTAATACATACATTATCAAGTACACTGGTCATGTATATTGCTATATTATTACAATGAAAACGCAAATAATATGACAGTAAATGGATGCTATTAAAAAGAAATGTATTTACTTGTTTCCATACTACTCACACCTTTTTTGTTCTGATTGCAATTTAATAATATATATTTGTTCAATGAGTAAATTAATATCATAAAGCATGTTTCATCTAATACTTCCGTAAGTTATATGCAAATTTGATAAGCCATATTCAAAGCTGTAAAAAAGAATTGAATATGAATACGTTAGTCAATATATAGTTTACCTTCAATGATCGCAATCAGTGTCTAGATGTAAACGTGAGTAGAGTGATTTGCTCAATTTTCTCTGATATGTAACTAATGTTTGTATTTTCACCTTTAGTATGAAAGCTAAATACTAACTAATGATAGTGTAAGATATTCAAGCACAACCTTGACTTTATTTTTTTTTCCACAAAAATACTTAAACAATTTTTAAATCAAGCCCGTTACACTTTTTATACTTTTCTTTTTTAATACAGGATTTGTACGTGATAGAATGTGCATTGTTCATAGTTTGTAAAATTAAACTGTGAACATTTCAGTATTAGGAAAACATTTTCTCTAAACGTTATATAGCCGTGTTTCACGGCAATGGAATGTTTTCATATAATAATGTAAAACTAAGGTAACGCTCATTTAGCGCGAACAATTCTATATGCACAAGGCGCATTATTCGATTTTTAATAACAATAATGTGTTGAAAATATGCTCTGCATAAATCAAGTAAACTAATATAATCAAGCGTGCGTATTACAACAATTTATACGAAATATAGGAACGAAATAATAATGTGTAGAGTATATACAAATTTTGGTTCCCATATATATATGCTTTTCTCTCTTTTTTCCCCTTTTACAAAAAAATAAGCGTGGAAAGAAATCACCAAAGAACGCTTTGGTTCGTGCATAATACAATTGAATAATTTAACGCGAACTTAAATACCAAGATTAATACTTATTTTCTATAACATTATTTACGGAGATATCATTATAAATCTCTTTTATCATCGCTTAATGTAAGGATGTTAAACTAATATCTTTAATCTAGTAGATAATGACACGACAGACTTGTAGTTTTTACAAAAAGTAAAGAATTTCGATGCCTTTAGTATTCACAATTATTATTTGTAAATACATGTGTTACGTGAGAAATCTTATATGAGAAACTAGGTTTTTTTTTGTAAAAACCGAAAGAAGGACAATCAGTGTGAAGCTTTTTGTAAAAACCACATACATTTTCGTTCTTTTCTGGTACGTCATAGGCAAGCAATATGTATGTTAGGGACGATTCATGGTGCCACCAGCAACCATTATACTATTCTATGGTATTGTGCTTTACTTAATACATATCTCACATGTGTGTACTATGTGAAGTAAATATATTAATGCAATACACTTAACTACAAAGATATAATGATAAATGCTATGCACTTGGCGTGCTTAATAGCTTTCGTATTTCAAAGTGTATGATTATCAATGCGTAAACCTGAACCAAATCGGAGATAGTGGATTATACGGATTAAAAAATACGTTTGCATAAAAACAGAATAACGATTTATCTGCTGAATTTATGTAATTTCTGTAGTGTAAACGCAAAAGTATCTGCCATTATCACTGTAGTCATAGATTTAAGTTTACAACGCTGTGATCTACCTCATAAAAATATATCTATTTTACACTGTTATAATATCTGATCATTCCGGTATAGGAAGCTAAAGACATCTTTTTTTCCCAAAATTAAACTTGGCGATGAGTTTTTGATTTTAACGATAATGTTGTAACGAATTTGATATACTTGATTGGCAAACAAAAATTGGTGCTTATTGTATGATATTCGAAAAATACTAGTCATCTTATTAGAAAGCAATGAATTATGATTATCTTACTACATAATTTACTCTCGAGTCTAATGATATTACTTTATCGATTGTATTTCTAGTATAATGAAGTCATTTTAGGAATATCCTATATTGCACAGGTAGATATGCAAATTTTCTATAGTATGCAATGGCAGAATTCTAAACCCAGAGGACTAAGCTTTTTACTTTTAGTTTTCATAGCAGCTGATAGTTATAAGAATAATTTCTTTCTTTCATATACCAAGTAACATTTATACTTCTGCTTTCTTTATCAGGTTTCACCGTGTCGTTTAATGCCACTAAATGCAAAACCTATGCCTTCACCGGACAGCTTTGATAGAGACAAACATTTAAATTACAGTACACCTATTGTTATATATATATATATATGTCAGCAGAAATAAGTGATTATAGTTCTATTCGAATGCGCATGAGATACGAAGTGTCGTGTTCTGAAATAATGTGATGCATTATTGTTAAATTTTTTTCAATTGAAAAATAATTGTTCTCGTAGAAAAATGATATAGTTAGTTATAAATATGTTATTTATCTCCAAAAGTATTCCACTGATTGAAATTTGTAAAAATGAACAGTGGCTGTTACGATTTTTTCACGAGATAAAAAACAACACGACTCTTCTCAGAGAAAAGAGGAACATGATTTACTACGCGAAATACTTTTAATTGAGAAAATCTACTAGATCACTCTTGAAGCTCGATATCATAGCACAAATTTATCTATATGAATATGTAGATAAATATTCATCATTGCATTTCAGCATTATTATTATTTATATAAAAAATTGTCTTTGCTTATAACTAAAATATTATGATGCCTCGGCTATATAAATATAATATATATATATATATTTATATTGTTAATCATTATTATTATTATCATATTATTTTTCATTAGCGCGTTTATATACCATTCACAACACAGAGTGCATAGTACGAAGCCGAATTGAATCTGTTCACCCCAGTAAGTTACACCAATGGGAGGAACAGATCATAAAGCTTCAATGTAACAACGCACAACCAATATTTATACAACCTGCGTGCACCAACTTGCGTTTTGTCAGTTTTTTACATTGACAAAAGCAACGCTTAACTTACATAATTGTTTTAAGTAGAATCGTTAAGGTATTATGTTTCTCGTATCATGAGCTTTACTAGTAACGCATGAAAGACTAATACAGACGAGAATCAATTTCCACAACCATTTCCGTACTCATCACTTAAGGTGCCATTACAGAAATGAATTAACACTAATCAGTATAAACCAAGTATAAATTAATGCTTCGCTTCGTTTCTCTCCTGAGAACAAAATTTAATTCAAAACACTCTGAGCGATATTGAAATCAATGTTTCTTTTTTTTTTCTTTTCTTCTTTTTACTAAGAAAAGCCTCAACACTAAGCACTTGCTATTATAATTTTTATAATAATGTATTTTACACAATGACAAATTCTGATATGGTACTACGTGTAAATTGTGGAAAATAACTGTGTATCTGTTTGTACAGGAAGAACTTTTATCAAAATCATCAACCTTATTGATTGACTATAAGTTAAATTTTGTATGCAATTTGAACGAGACGATATCGTTTCTCGTAAAAACAAACATGAATATCTGGCAAAGATCTGTTTCACCGATCGTTTATCCAGCTTGAGTCTATCAAAGGTGATATCCAAAATATTTTAACTTATTCTACTTTTGTCCTATATTTACCATTAAATTGAGTTGAATGAATTTAACCGAATATATATGGTGTTCACGATTAATTGTTACTTTTTTGAATATTATGGAGATTATTTACGGATGTATTACTTTCTAAAAATGTTTATGTGTCGAATTTTATTGTTCATAGAGAACGTGCCATTTCGTATCTGTGTAAGAGCTGATTTA
The DNA here is from genome assembly GCA_963583965.1 of Nomada ferruginata. NCBI lineage: Eukaryota > Metazoa > Arthropoda > Insecta > Hymenoptera > Apidae > Nomada > Nomada ferruginata. The sequence goes on from OY757218.1 coordinate 13,469,753, forward strand.
GTGAAATTTGATTTTACAGCTTTCAATAATTCAATAGCAGTGAATATTGCATTGTCATTAAGGTGGTGCAAAAGCATGTTGAAGCATTAGACATATCTGAATGATCACATGCAAAGTTAAAAATATGAAGAATAGAATCATTCTACAAATAACATTAACATAGTAGAATAATCTTTACAATCAGAGCACTATGATCCTTACACTGTACACTTTCTGAATCGCAGGATTTTCCCAGAAAGAGCATATGGTACACCGAGTTTAGTCATATTAACTTCTTTGGAAGAAGGCGTTACCAAAATATACTCTAAAAAAAAAACAATTGCCTTCTTATAATAATAAACGGAAACAAAGGAAAACAACAAAAAACAATAATCTTTAGAAAAACACAACAAAGGAACTCTTTTACCAACGACTTCTGCACACCTTAAAACGGCAGTAAGCAAGCCTTTATCGTACCTCGCGTCTGGCAAAATCTGTTTAATCGTATATGTTTTATTGGCAAAAGCCTTACTTTCTGCATGATATTGTCCGTTAAAATCTTATTTGCGCTCTCGATGATCATGGCTAAAAAATAATTGCGTAAAAAACATTTTCTGTTCATGCAGAATGTAAGACGACGATTCACCACTTATATTAATCTCGCATGACTTCAGTTTCTCAGAAATGTTTTTCTTGTTCTTAGAATTACAGTCTTACTAAGAATATTTTTTTGTCTTCTGTTAGCGCACAGGAGTTCTTTACTTCTTAAGCTCGATTTCTGAGCAACAACATGAATTTGTTTTCCGTTGGAACATTCTGGTAAATGTACTAAAAAAATCTGCTACACCATTTCGCAAAACCTATCAGAGTCTTACATATGCTTTTGAACACTTGACATTGTATTGTAAGTGAAAAAATGTACTTCCTTGGAACACTCAACAGTGTGTGTATATAATGCTTCTCTCTCTCTCCGGACTATAAACATAAATTTTCGATTCAGCGACGATTACGTAGCGTTTTCATCGCTCACCTGACTCTATGAATTGCGACACATGGTGGATTCGAGGCCTCTTGTTATTCCGGTTACTTACGTTTAAGGTGACACATAAATTGTGCTCAAGCCACTTGTTAATAAAAAATTAGCCACAGAAATCTAAATGCTTAATCGCTAAAGTCGCATGGGTTGCACAACGCTGTTGTTATTTAATCGTGTAGTGGTTTGGTTGTTGAAGTTTTCATCCTGCGGAATGTGTTCTGTTCTTTCGTCGAAAAATCCTGGATTCAGAATGATATTCGGTACAAGTTCAATCACTTCCTGCTCCTCCAGCTGCGCTGCAATTCGGGAACGGAGATTAATTTTCATTGGCCTGGTCCATGAGTTATATTAGCTTCTACCCTCTCCCTTTACCAGTGTTTGCTGGGCCACGAACATTTTAAGAACATTTTATACTAATGAAGATAAAAATATTCTAACCGAATGTTAATATTTATATTATGTACAATATATATATGGATTGATCGTAAAGCCAATTAAGATAATTTTTCGATATTTATGTAATCAATTTTCTTACCCAGCAAATAGTATGTGCTATCTTTGACCTAAGTTATGTATAGTCAAAGATGTACTAGTAGCACATAATTGTTATCTAGGCCATAATGTCTATGTTACTATTACAATACCCTCTATTCATGACACTAATCATTCTGCATAACCAATTTTATACAAACCACCAAAGCTTATTTGATTCCAAACAGAATAGTAAAGAGTAGTAGAATAAAACGTTACTTTCTATGCTAAGAGTAAGTTTGGTGGTTGATAAAGTTCATTCATTAGTTATAGGATTCATTCCTATAAGGAGTATAAAGGTGCTACTGACAGGCAAACTGTATAGAATGATAAAAGATATGTTATAAATTACTTTATAGTGCCTTATGATGTAAAGTGTTTAGTGCGAAAGTTATTAAAAATGTGTTACTGTTAAACTGTTATTGTAGGAAAAATTTTGTTAAACACTAGAAAATTCGTTAAAATGCTAATGAATTTGCAGAGCGCTTGCAGTAGGGAAATATTAGTGGAAGATAATTGTCACTGTATTAGAATAGCGGTAAATTGATTGATAGGAGAACAGCTGATGTAAAGAAAGCTAGAGATCAGGGCCATAGATAAGTTTAAGTGGTTAGTGATGCTATCGTTTCTGCTGCAGATCTCGTCCTCTAGATAATTATGTTGCTATATTTATGTTTTGTATTAAGTGATCTAGCATATTCTACAGTTAATTTATTTGCATGGAAAGGAAGTAAATTTCATCAGCAGAAATAAATAGCATGAAGAGAAAGAGTAGAAGCAAAAAGCTTTTTAGATAAAGTTACCAGGAAATGCTTACAGGGTACTTTGCACTCACGATAGAGGAGGTAGCAAGTACCTATACCAAGAATCATAAGTGTACCCATAACTATCCCTACTGCTGCCACCCACACACGAGTGTCAAAATTTTCTACACCTGCTAAGAGATGTCTCGCAAGTTCTGGAATAATTGTCAATTATAATTAATCAGCTATCAAGTTCTTTTTATATAAATATTTTCTTGTTTACATGCAGAATCATATCCTGTGCAATGTTAAACAATTGAAATTGTATACCTAATTCTTCGACACTGTGATGTGTATGACCTTCCACTTCTACAATGTCTCCTTTTCCCAGCTGATTTGTTGCCCACACTCGAAAAGAATATGTGGTGTTTGGCACCAAATGATATACATCGATCTGCCTCTGTAAAACCGTTATTTCAAACCATAATTAGTAAAATGCTGGTATGAAAACAGGTTCGTTAAAACAGGTGGACACAAACAAACAACAAAAATTATTTACAGAATTTGGAGGAATGTGCGTCGGAACAATAGGCTTCCAGTCTTCTGGTTCCTCGCCCACATTCGGTTTAAGACGATATTCGGCAGTGAAATCTATGATAGGATAGCCACCAGTGCCAGCTACTTCCCAAAGAATATTTGCCAATATTGTTGATGGTTTTACCCACACATTATGTAAGGCGGGAGGAGGGGCTAAGTACAAAGTGAAATTTTATATTAAAGTACAATTATTAGAGAATCAGTTTTAGCTGCGCCGACTTACTTCTAACTTGTACATTGATCCTAGTCTTGACAGCATCATGATCGTCGTCTAAGGTGCACGAATAGTTCCCAGCATCGTCTGCACTAACATTAATAAGTTCCAAAGCTCCGTTGGGCTGAACCTTTAGTCTTTTAATTTGTCCATCTTCTCGTCCCTCCCTTATCCACATTACGCCGGCAGATTCTCCTGAATGTGGCAGTACATCTTCTTCTGCGCAGGCTAAGGACAAATTCTGACCTATGTCTACCTCCACAAACCGTACTGGCACCAAAGTAGCTACTTTGTGCCATGCTAAACACAGGAAATTCAATTTTCGTAATATTTATGTATACATACAGAATTGAATTTAATTATTGGTGCAAAAATGAATATTTGAAAGCATGATCAATGCATCGAATCAAGTACTCAAAAAATAATATATATCGAAGTTAACAAATATTACGTTTATCCCTAAGATCGAACGTTATCACAGCGTATTACGTTTACCGAATTTGTTCGACATTTTACTACATTCGTTGCAATGAATATGCGCAGCGATAATACAGACTGACGGAATCGGACGAAAAATAACAAATTGTTGCGTCTCGTTCGACTGTCTTAATTTTAGGCGGAATCTCGGATAGATATGGCAATAACAATCGCATGAAAAACGTAGATCGAACGTTCGTGAAATCGAGATGCTGGGTAATATTTGCATGACTCGACCCTGAATCGTAACGATCGTGCACTTAAGTCCGATTTATACGGTGCACGTATACAAGCGAACAAAGACCGAACGTATAGCATCACATTGATCCGCAGGTGCACTTACATCCTGAACGAATATTACTTCTTACCTGTCAGAAAGAGTATCAGTGTGATAATTCTATGACCAACCATTCTCCCATATTAGACGGCCTCACGTGGATGCATACGGAAACGTGTTAAGGATTTTTTCTCAGCCGCATCTCTCGATCGATTTTTTTTTGCTTTTAAACAACGTTACAGTACGCGGGAGCTGTCAAACTCATCACGCTTCGCGGAACACCGCCCGTCCGGCGCTCTTTGGATTTTATTGAGTTGATGTCAGCGCACTCTCCCGGTGATGTTGAAAACCTTCTCAGAAGACAGGGCTGCAACTGCATTGAAACTCGAAGTAAGAGCTGCCGACTGTGTAAACATGTTCAAATGTCGCAATAGAAAATGAAATATAATATCGAAATACTATGAATAGGAATATTAAATAGTCTCTGATCTGTACTTGTACTATATCACGCGACGTTCGATTGAAGATTCGCTGTTATTTCGAGCGATTGGAAAGGCCCAGAAATGACTAGTTACCTCGTTAAATTGGATCGCTGCACGCGGGAACAAGTGCATCGATACTCGTATCAGAACTGGTTGAATCTGCTTTACTGATTGAGGAAGAGTTGCTCCATATTTTTCCTCTATCTTTGTCGAGATTAGCCAGACAAAAACGATAGACACCTCGCAATGGGATAATCGCGGTAGTTGCCGTATGATTGCTCGCGTTTTCTATGTGCGCACACGTGAACACTATTGTAGAAGTGAACCGAGGAAACAAGAGGACTGGTTGAAATCTGACGTTAAATTGGTATGTATGTGCATGCATGCCACACGCGACACACTGTATATAACCACGATCGATTAGTTTTTCAAAGAATTTAGCTGTCAGATCTATTGCCAACTACGTATTTCCGTTCATACAAAAACGCGGATGGTTGAGCGATATATGAATTATCTATTTTCTTTGCATAGAGCATCCTGGTTTTCTATAACAATGAGAAACAGTCCTTTGTTCCTGGCGAGATAAAATGTTGTTTTTGCAACTATGTGTTATTATCGCAGACTTCGATAAATCCTTCACGAAAGCGTCAAACAAAATTGAATTGCATATTGTTTAGCATTTCGGGAATGATATTTCTTTTTTCTTTATCCCTTCGGTGGATAACTTATTAACTTTGCCGGATGGCGATTCTCTTGTGTACCAAATGCAAGTTAATGAAATATGAATTCAATGTTTATTCACGTAAATAATAAAGAAATTGATAACGACACATTTTTTTGGTACCCCCTGTACATTTATATGGAATCAATGATTGACGCCAGCTGATATCTTACCCTTAATAATATTTAAAGAGTTAGAAAACCGCCCAAGTTATTGATACTATATCAGGTGTTCTCCATCTTTGTCTATATGACGTCACTAGTGACGTCGACAAATGATCGATTAATTTCAAATACTGTTCATATAGAACTTAAAGTTTCGCGTGTTAAAATAATTAATGTTCAATCCATTTAAATATTCATCTACACCCAATTAGAGATAATTTGTATTTGTGAAAACTGTTTATCATTTTTTTTTTTAAGTCAAATCGCAATTTTCTTCGCTTCTTTCCAAACAATCCTGCCTTACTTTTCATTCAAGAACAATTGTTAAATATTACACGTGCAGTGTGCACATACATATGTACTATGTCCAGTATGGCAAATCACACCTAATTATCAGGAATTGTAATTAGCAATGTGGACACGTGGTCAGCGGTGGCATTCATTTACACGAGAGGGTGAAATTAATTACGTCAGTCAACATATGAATTCCATGTGGGGAATTAGGACCACGCTCCTCGTGCGGATTATTATTATTCAGTGCGTAATTCTTTACGTACTCGTCTCCTATGCAAATAATCGTTAACATAATAACATATAAGAATATCTTCCAGTTATATCTATTACCATTTTGTTATTACCGTTTTTAATTTCCCATATTAATATTTCTTCAATACACATCCCACATTAGTATTATGTTAATCGTTAAATAAATGAAAAAAAATGGTAATACGTGATTACGATACGCTAATTCGATTCGATCTCGGGAACAACACTCATTAGCTTCATGCGAGGCGCACCGTGCAAGAATAGTTTGCAAATTGCACTTCAATGTCAGCGTAATGCATCTCGTTGATAATGAACAGCGAAGGGAGGTAACGCAAAGCAGTCCCACGATAGCGCAACGAGGGTAATGTAATCCTCTTACGGAAATTATAGCAAGAAATCAGTGCGCCAGGAAGGTACGATGAACTTCTGTTGTTGTCTCAGTGACATACAGAAAAAAGGTGGCCATAAATAGTCCCTTGATATATTTTAATAATTCCAGAATTAGGCTTTGGCGCGGCACCGCGTTGCACGTCCCACTTTGATAAGTGTGGTTGTGTTAGATAAATATAATTAAGAATAATAACGATAATCATTTTATACGAGGAGAAAGAAGGAAGGTAATTTATCATTGAACGAACGTTTGGTTACTGAGGGTATAAAATTCGGGCAGGGTAAAAAACTTTCTCTGGATCGGTAACACCCCCAGCCTTTTGTTAAATCGAAATCGAGTTGCTCCAATTTCCAAGTGTCGAATCAGTTGCGATTTGATTCCTCTGCTTCCCGTCGCATATTAATTGTGAATGCGATCCGACAGGAAGGGTTCGCTCGTGTGTGACATTTTCATGGGTGTAGTTTGGCGTTTTCACGCCGAACGGATGCAATTTACACAGCCGTCCAAGCTGCTGCGGTAATTAAGTGTCTTGGAAACTTTGACGTTAGTATGCACCGGTTGGATTGCAGTATTATGTAAACTGTTATTTTGCAATGCCGTGTTCAATGATTGAAATTTTATTTCAAGGTATTTCAGGGGAATGGGTTACTTCAATCTGCAATAAGCATTTCGCGTATCCCCCCTTAGTATACATCTTCGCATTCTTCTAATATTAAAATTTTTTATGAACTTCTGCCGCACTGTGAACTATTATAACCGGAGAATTCCCGGACTTATGAAACGCGAATAAAATAATTCATTGCGAAACCAGAAATAATTCATCCGAATGTAATAAAGCGGGTACAATAGGATCACGCAATATGTTCACTATTCACCAAATAAAAAACACCACAAGATTACCATCCTATCTCGTATCAGTTTCAAAAGCGGAAGTTATCCCGCAGCCTGGCAATTACGACTACGTACATCAAGATACGTATACTAGTCTCGCATACATGTAATCAAAGCAACGTAAAAGTTTCAAACGTATTCATCCATCGCATAGTGCGATTCGTATCGATGGCATTCCGAACAATTCCGTACTCACCCACCCTGTTAATCGTATAATCGCTCGTCAATTGGGGAGTTCGTTAAAAAAAAGTAGAAAATAAAAAAAAGAGACTTTCATCGACCTAGTTTCTCGTTCATCCCGTGTTACTTTCATTACGCCGTCCTCCGCAAGCCGACAGGATTTCCGCGTAAACTTTCCAATTACGTTTCGCCAGCTGAATGACAATTTCTCGAACGTATATGCGTGTATACGTGATATACGTTTATAATAATATCCATTTCCAAGCTCGCGATACATGTAGCCCGATTTCGTTTTTCATTTTTCCCATCGCATCATCGTGTCTCAAATCCGTTCAACGATTCGCGATGTAGGTACGCACACGTTTACACGGCCGGATGTTCGAGTTGGCGGAAAACGGGCCGTACCTTACGAACACCTAGGCCAGGAGGGTGGAAACACTTCGACCCGTCCTTTCGAAATGTCAAAGGTTGCCGCGCAAGGCGCATCGACGTATCCCCGTTTCCTAGGAGCTGCCAGCCGAACGCGATCCCATTGTTCCTGCTCTATCGTTGGGCAACAATTATCATCATCTCCATTCTGCACCATTTTATGACTGATTGCGAACTCCTTCGACCGTAGACGAGGCGCCAATTCCTTCGTGTTAAACGTGGAACGCGCACACGGTGTCCTCTGCCTCGTTGGCAAATGAAATTAATTAGCGGTCTAGCTGTTCCTGAACGATTTTCTAATTCGAGCATAGTGGAGATCCTTGTAAGCGTAAACCACCTGTCCCTGGGAAGTTGATAAAAGTTGACGTCTAATCTTGGAGGGAAATATTTTGGGAAATTTGGTAACGAGTTCTGTCCATTAAGGTTTCGCGTTAATCAACTTCGTTCGAGATATCACGCTGGTTCTGGAAATATTTCCGGGTCGCAATCTTCCTCCGGCCTCGTTTATTTTCTTCATTAACGCGGTTATTATTTTCAGCCCCAGACAAGGTGTCCTGTACTGCATTTTCATTCTCTGGTAATTGATGTTTCGCTAATTGCGTCCGGCGAGGACCACGAAAAATGATGCACGTCGCACGGGAAATGATTCCACACGGCCGACCTTAAGCGCCGTTGGAAATTGGTGTGATGTAATCGAGCAAAATCGATGCCACAAAGCAGGTTGTCGCCGGAAGATTAATCATTTTGTTTTCATGCGACGACTGCGGGCTGCCAATTGAATTTTCTCCCGGCAGACCATTTAGCGGTCGGGAAATTACCATCGCTTCTGAATTTCCAGAATCTAAATAACGAACGGGCAGAGCAGCATTTTTCTATCGTCGACAGAGTAACTATCATATAATGATCTACGGCCAGGTTTCGTTGCCGCTCCTTTGCACGCCCTTTCATGTCGGCCACAATTTGCAAAATTGTTTTCCTGTTTCGCCGCGATGACGTATGCACGTCTAAAGTACACACTTTGAACTTTACACGTTTACAACTCGCAGCCGTGCCGATTTTACTGGCATCGTCGGGAACTGCACGATAATGTCAGAGGTTCGAAGTTCCATAGAGAAGTTGGAAAGTTGCAGAGCCTCCATGACCCTGCGATCAATTTATTGCAAGAAATGAATCTCAGGAGTCCTCCATGTGTTCGAAATTAAATTACTGCTATCTATTCTCCTGCGTCGCCGCTCTTTTGCATTCTGCTTTGAACTTTCAACGCCCTGAAACTTCGCGTTGAAATTCCACGCGTTTAATCGAATATCGTGAAAAAGTTTCCCCTCAACCAACTCACGAAGCTTAAATTATTCAAAGTTATTACTAAAAACGCTTATAAAGAACGTTGTCAAGTGTATCCTCGTTGAAGGCCTGCGAACAGTTTTTCTCCTCGAAGATTTATAGGATAGTGGCAAAAACTACATAATGATAAAACGATTCCCTCGGTATTGCAATGCTTCCTGGGGATGTAATATACGGGCCACTGCGTGTTTACTGCTTCGTGCTGACCCCAGACTCTCTGGCGCTTCCATAGACTGTATTTTGAGTGCAGCTCCATTTATTTCGTCGCGCATTTACACACGCGAGGTGTCTTCGTTTTATTAATCTAATTAGATGGACGCAACTGTTCCCCGAACGAGCACCGATTCGTTTCAAACGCAATAACATTTTCAAATCGTCGTTCAAAAATATGTGAGATACATTTTTATCCCATACTTTCATTTTCCACTGTAAACAGTTATGGAAAACAAATGTTTGCCGGGCGATTGTACACAGCTCGAAATTACACGTACGCAAACGAACGAAATGTATGCTTCAATAAGATACTGTTTGCAGTAAGATTGGAAACGTAAAATGTTTGCGATTCGTCGCACATACCTGATTTGGTAAACCGTGTCGATCGGCGGCGCCGCGATGCGAATTTCCGCCGAACAGAGATTGAAACTTCGCGTAGAGAACAAACAGGAGAACAGAAGGACTGCTATAAATACGGACGATTTGCAAACGTCACGGAAGCTGCACGCTCGTGTGGCGTAAGCGTGATGCTTGTCACGAAGCGGAGATAAGCGCGGAGGAAGCGCTTGTTCTGCCCTACACCGGAAAATGAAACGTCGAATTCGGCGCAGGTGTGAAAACTTCGCGCATCGGAACCAATTGCAAGAGTCACGTCGACGATAATTTGTTTGTCGAATGACAATGAAAGAATTTCTATTCGATAGTTGAGCGGAGTATGAAATAAAAAAGAAATTTCCCAATAAATGACTGAATGCAACTATTGCGAAAGCTGTAGATGTATCGAGATCTTTGAATGGTATTTACGCGCATGAAATTATGCACGAAGTAAACAGAAAAAAAGAGGACGAATTTATGTGACAAAAGAGTCCGTGCACACGAACGGGCTTGAAAAGCCATGATCACGATTCGATGGTTGCGCGGAAGCGTTTCCTTTGGAGAAATATGTATCGCGCCGAGGTGTGACCTTGTTACCAAGAATTGCGAATAAATCGCGGGACAATTAACTAGGCGGCATGTCGGCGATTCTACTTTTGCGTGGATTGAGAATCATGAAATCGAGATTCGGTAATGGAGTAAGTCGACCTTCATTGATCGAGTCGACCGTCGAAGCTGCACGAATGGTTTCTTCGACGGGGAAAAGATTAGCTAGTCGCCTGGACGGAGGAGAAAGAAATATTAGCATTGGATATCATAGTCAGAGTACAATAGGCCGTCAGAATGGTATTTCAAGATACGAATGGTTGAGAAAGAAATTGCCCGCGATGAACGGAGGTATAGAATTTTTTTCGCATCATTTTTTCCGTTACTAGACCGACTTCGCAATAGAGCGATCGTGCTACCGTCAGGATAAACATAAGCGATGTTTAATTTCCTTCTAAAGATCTCCAATGAAAAGCCTCTCGGGGGCGTATATCGTTTGGCTCGAGAGGCTTGTCATTATTGTTTTGTAACACCGTGAAATGCCCGCTGGCAAATGGTCTTGCAAAGTTCAAGCATTCTGTGGAACAACTTTTCTATGTTTTCCATTCAGAGAATGAATCGCGTTGCATGACAAAGCCGAGTGACTTCAACCATGAAATTATGCCACGCTCATCGCGCTCGACTGTACTCCTTACATATTTTTTTGTTCTCGCTCAAATAATTCTGCAAATAAAAGCTACGTTTTCCGCGAAGAAGGTCCGGAAGATTCTCGTTTAAAATTCATAGGTAGGCAGACCATAAAGAGATCTGAATTCGGAATATTTGCCAGGCAGAAACACGCGGGACTCATTGGCATAATTAGCGCGGTTTCGTTTTTACCTAACGGCAGTTGTCATTATGCGCATTGTAATCGTCTGATAATACGTAGATTAAATGACACAATCGAAATGTCCGCGTTCTTATGCATAACTGAGGCGGATCTAAATGACTCTAACGTTCTCCAGTTAAAGTTCATTTCAGAAAGAACCTTGCACGCGAACAAACGCGAAGGTCGTGGCGGAACGAAGAAGTATGTCGAAAGAAGAGCTTTCTTGCTCGATAGGGGATCGTCGAACATTCTGCAGTCCCCTTTGGCGCCGATCTACCACACTTGGAAGTTCTCCAAGGAACCATGTCCTTCGAGGGGATACCACAGGTCGTCCATGAAGAAGCTGTCGAATTCGATGTTAAAATTTTATTCTTCCGACGGCGGGCCATCTAGCAGGGACTTTTCATGTGGAAAAACGAAGAGGGCGAGAGATTCGTGTATGACGACATATCGTTCCAACAATGTTCGCAGCTATTCCTCCTGCAAGGATTCCGAAAATAAAACGCCGGAATCGGATAAATGCGAGAGGACAACAACGACACAGGGAAGTTCGCAAAATTGTAGTCAAAAGTTTGACAAATGCGATGAAGAGTGTTCTACGACTTCAAGACCGTGTCCTCCACCTCTTAAAGATATTCCAGTCGAATGTACGGAACCTCCCTGCCCGAATATAAATGATCACTGTCCATCCGCCGAAGGTAACCGTTCTTTCTCTGTACAATACAATTTCTCGTATTATTTTTGTGCAAGTACACACACACAATTGGTGAAGGAGTAGAAACGCTACCGTATTCGTACGAGTTATTCTGTAGGCAAGGGTAGATCGGAATCTTTAGAACAATGTGCCGCGTGTTATCATTGATACTCACGATAATCGATAATTGCGGGACATCCGACTGATGACAGCATTGTCACCCTTGGGACAAAACTATTTATCAACTCCACAATGTTAACGCGTAATTTGTTGAACAACAAACACAGCGTAGCGTTATCTTCGAAACAATACACGTATAAAAGTTGCTGCAAACTGATTCATCCAGGAAGGGGTTGAATTTTCGTATCCTCAACGATCAATGACGCGCGAAATGCTTCGGCAACTTTGTATCATACGGTTACCGATGTTATCTGAAATAAAATATGAGATTTAATTGGCACAGAGTCGTACAAGGAAAAGTTTTGGCAGCTATTATCCATGCTCTCGATTCCTGTAATCATCCTTATGTCGGTCCACGTCTACACAAGGGAGCTGGAAAAATCGAAAGAACCGAGGCCAGAGTTCGTGGATCTTCCTTATTTGCGAATAATACATAAGGTGCCAATTTCCAGATAATTATACAATATTTGATATTCCTTTTATACGTTTATTCTACACGTTTCTCTTTTCTTATTGGAAAAAGAGATCCGCAAAATGTGTTGAACTCTGTACACGTTAATTAATCGATTATGTACCCTAGTCTTTGCGTAACATGCAAGTTTTATACTGATTCTCCTACCTAATGAAGCTCTGCACTTCTCACATCTCGGCCAGGTAATCCGTTTGTGCGGTATTCTTCGTAATCGATTAATGAAGTCTTACGAATCGTTCGCCTTCGCCACAGAAATTTGATACTTTCGCCTCTATTCTCTGTTCCCCGCGTTTCTTACTTCTTGCCCCGATTATATCTTGCGTTTAATAATTTCACGCCGTGGACTGCGAGACCTTTCGAGTCCTGTCCCTATAGGTGATTTATATATAAATATCTTCCTGCGATAGCCTTTCCCATGGGGTGATGGCAACCACACTTTGTTTCACAACCCCTGGAAAAATCCAATATCTCCCCACGGTTACGAAGTAGAAGATCCAAACGCCTTGGCGCCTAAAAAAGTACAGGATTAAGGAAACGATACAGTGAAAAAGGAGTGGGATAGCAAGATCGGATATACTTACTCTTTGAGACGGTACCATGCTTTATATACTTATTACCTTCATGCTCGCTCGTAACAATGATAAGCAGTGGTCCATCTAAAATGATAAAATAAACGTCGTCTATAAATTCTTGTTAAAAGGGGTTTAAACGTTCCATGCTTTATTATGATGGGTCAAGGGAGCTTTAAAATCCCATTACAGTTCTCCAAACGAATCGTGAAATTATATTTTCTATGTCTTCATTTGAAAGTTGCTCGCCATATTATTTCTGACCGCGCGCATTATTCAAGGGCCGGACGCGCTGTATCCGGCGAATCAATGAAAGTAATGCTGGGGTTGTTACCGTGTGTGATACTCGACTGCCTTCGATTCTAATTGCTTCCCATTTTAATATCACATTTCTCTGCGACTAGTAAGACAATTCCCAATAACAATGATCCATTTCGTGCTGTGCAACGAACGGATCGAATCGTACTCTTCTAGGATACATGTCGCGTGCAACCTGCGCCCGGGATCGCGATTCATTCCACGAGAATTCCTTCCCGGTGGATGAAAAGAAAATGCAAGACGCGATTGAACCACTCTGCAAAGCGGTGAAGGGCCTAACTACGCCGCACACTTGTCCGTTTTCTAACACCGCCACTTTCCTCTCTAATGACGTCCCGAGAAGTGTTCCAGATGTTTGCGCTGCGTAAAACAGCCGTAAAATCGTCGTGTTTCTTTACGAGCTTATGGACGTGCCCAACACGTGGATCCTCAGGCGGAAGGTCAACGTCGGCACCGGACTCGCCTTCGCACATTCTTGTCCCTCTTCCCGTTTGCCCGGTGAAATCTTCTGCTTGCGTCACTGCATGTATATGTACATGTGCATAACTTGCCGGCAGATCTGTCCAACGTGTTTTGACGTCACTCGCCGGTGTACCCTGACCAGCCGGGAGTCGAACACGCTACTGTGTCTCCGCTTATCGTTGACACAACTTTCGTCGACCTACGGAACCATATATTTCTGTCAATTTGCCTGGCTCACTTTAGATAATACATACCTTGACATAACTTGCACGACAGGCGTGGTCGACCATATGATTATGGGCACGCTTTTCCCATCATTTGCCTGTTATTTGTGGAAGGGCTCCCTCCCAGAAGGGTTTCGATAAACCAGCCCTTGTTTACTTTTCTTCTGTTTTTTTTTTAGTACGTGAACGGACGCATGTGAAAAGTGGAAGTTGAAGCAGGCCGAGATGATCATTAGAGTTTTATGGAAAAAACCAGAGGTGAAGAGACCAAGGACGCTTCATTGTCAACTCTGCTTTCAAATTTTTAGTAGAACCTGCCGCCGAAGGTCATACATTCCTAATGAAATTATGTCGCCTCTGTACGCCACTACTTCAGTAAACAAATTTACAGGGCATCCTTTTTGTTCTTGAAGAACCGCCTGATTGTTGAAGCGATCCATAGATTACAATGGATACCATTTCGAGCACGCTTTTTCCTTTTCCACGGCATTTAAAGCCTCTGCAAGAATTAAATCGTGCTTGCGCCTATTCATAAAATATCTCTTATGCATATCGTCGTCCGCTTCACAAAAGAGGAATGCTTCTCACCGTCCATCGACCGATCCCCTTTTGTGCCAACTTACAGGAAGAAAGCATCGCCAACCTTCCACAGTCCCTTATTCTTTTGACGGCAGAATTTTATTCTATCCTTTCATCTTTCGCAAATAGGCCGAATTCGCCGGCGGTGAACGCGTTCGTTGGCTCTGTAACATTGTTGATTTAGAGTATGGAATATTGAGAGAGCGATTCAGCCAGAAGGTTCGCGGCTAATGTCAGAGGTGAATCTTCTTCATCAGATGTGCATAAGTACGCTCGATAGGTCAGGTATCAGTTAACTTTGTTAATTTTAATGCAATCCCGTGTATAACGAGTACTAGACATTCCACTTGGTCCTGTGCACCTTGCTTTACACGCTCATGCAGTAATTCCCCTTTCGCTGCCCTTTCACATTCATCCACATAAATTCTGCCCTACGTCGCTCAACCATTTTTCTACCTCCTTTATCTATATAACTCTTTATCTTCCCTATCGGTTCTCGCAACGCTCAAGGATAAACGCATATGTATATATGTGCCTACTATGCACTATAATTATGTCTAACAACTAGTAATCTACAATCATACGTATATCTACGCTTCTCGTTTACTTCTTTCACGTAATACAAATATCGCGTTGCCATCAATTACGCAATCGTTTCTAAAATAACGTGCATCGACTCGTTATTTATAATCCCCCACGACAATTACCAATTATCCAGGTTTCTTAACGATCTCCCTATTCTTCAACGCCATAAAAAAGTGATGGTCGAGAGGCCTATAGTGGGGAGGCGCTCTAGAATAAACAAGCCTTGCCTGGCTTATCCTCACCCCTGACTAGATAGATGGCTTTGGCTTTAAGTATTCCAAGCGTGCCGGAAATAAAAAAGAAAAATCTCTGTCTCGACATGTAATATATACGCTTCTGCTGTACAGGCATCTTGTTGTGGGTGGCTTTAATATAATCAAAGCTGGCGGGAGATCAGCACGGTGGTCGAAGAATCGAGCCCCTATAAAACGCGTGCAACCTCGTCGAAGAAACGCTTCGGTCTCACCTTCACGGGAGCTGCCTAGTGCTATGGCGCATCTGGTCTCGCGTTTTCTTGGTCGCTCGGGGGGGTCGATCAATAGGCCAGGGAGGTGGCGGAGGCGGCTAACGGCGGCTGTCCAGCCAGTGACGGATTCTAAAATTTGCATTTCAAACGAACCATTATGGGAGGATAAGGAATTCCCAGCAAATGTTTTTGTTAATTAAGTTGAGCCGTTTTTTCACAGGCAGCTGCACGCGAATACATTGGAATCCATTGATGGAATTAAGTTTCCGTCCTTGTCCTATATAAATGTAGAAATATTCTTATTACTTTTTGCTGCCAGTATTAGGTGCAATCAAATTTTGTGAATTTACGTTATCGGTATAGAAGTGAAATATTGACACGCAAGTTACTCGATTGTTTTTTCCTCAAATGTGTTTGAGAATTTTGTGGGGGGTTTCACGGGAGCCGGATGGCACGCGCCATTATTATACAGCACTGCATCCGGATTGCCAGGTCGCGGGGGCGGTAGGGGGCGCTTCGATTGCTCCAGCTCGATTTCGCGGGTTCGAGAAGTCGCGCGTGTCAACGGGCCCGCCAATCGCAGCGACCTCCCGCCTGTCAGTCAGTGGCCGCGCGTTGACCACGGAACATCGTGACAATTGTGGTTTCCATTTTACTTTCCCTCGATCTTTCGTTAAATCCACGATCATCTCGCCCTTATAGTGTACGTACTTTTAAAGATATTCCTGAAAGGAGTACAATAACGTGTCATGTTCCTGCACTTCATTCAATATTCGCCGAGTTTTCTTCCTTACCTGTCGGAGCAAACAAGTGCTCTATCGCACGCGTGTACCATGCGAATTTGAACTATGTGGCAGTGGACCGTGTATATGCTTGAATGAGTTAGCAAATGTATACATACTTGATGAGAGAAGGGATGGCCGGTTTCGTCTCTGTGTACGATTAATATACCGAGCACATCACTGCACTCGTGACACGTACAGTGTATCCGTTTCAATAAAATCACTTTTAACGACTCGAGCCAGTTGGCTGGTTTGGACGTCGAAGGATCGAATCGAATCGTATCGTGTCGCGTTTTCCCGCGATTTATCACTTTGTGCGTATAAGGTGTGGCGCGAAACGTACAGTGCATCAATAAGAGGGAGCAAGGCGTACGGTATCGCCTCATTTCACTTACGAATCTGCCCTATTTCCGTGATGTCCAAGGTTAAGGAAACCCTTTGCCTGTAAGTACGTCGGTACGGCATCGGATGTATACCTGTTTATATACCTTGTTTTTACCGACTGCGCTGGCTCGTGTACTACGAAACGCGAATTCCTGCGAACCGTTAGACGTCTGTCAGTTGAACCCGTAAAAAATGATTGGTTAAAACTGACAGATCACGGTCCAATCGTGGCCGCCGCAACGGACTATACAGTATGAAATTGTTTTCAAACGGAGCGGACAGGTAGAGAATCGACAGTGAAATATGTATTTCGAACGGGATGTCAACGCGAAGCGATTTTTGTATGCTGGTTACTTAAAAATTAGGCAAAATACCATACATAGGATTCTATTGTCGCCACTTTATTGGATCGCTTGCAACTTTACAGATTTTCCGCTGGAAATTACGCTTGGTTCTTGAGTAAGTCGTTTTCACTATAGACTCGTCACGTTTCAAATCCACGATTCGCACTGCTTAAAATGTACGCACGAAACATAGATTTTGATATATCAAAGAGACATTACGAACATTTGAATCATCAGTTGTTTGACCTAAAATCGGTAATTATGCGTTACGATTGACTGGCGTGGTTCAGGCGGGTATAAATAAGCGTCTTACGCAACATTTTGTTTATTGCTCTTACACAGTCTCGAGGAATTCGTATCCCGTTTTTATAAACCCCATCCATTATCGCACATGGCTCATGAATCGTTTACGGTTGCGTGTGAAACGCAATGTTTGTAGCCCCACTTTTGCCATTAATGGCTACATTGCACGACGCTTAGATCTTAGTAAAAGAAAAAGCACCCCTCTCTATAAAAAAGAACAAACCCATAAAAGATACTATGCTATATTAAAAAATATATACATATATACATAATTTTTCTACAGAAAATTTGGTACAAAATTTCTATTAATTTGGGCGTTTTTTTTGTTAAATCAAAATTATGAGGATCCTACTAGAACCGTTTATATAATCAAAAACAAATACACCTTGCAGATATCGACGAACATTGTAATATCCATTCCATCTGCTTATTATTAATCTTCGTTAAACATTGCCTGACCCGTAGCAGATTTGCGTAGAAACGGTCTGTGCAAACACAACGATTCAGCATTTGATGTGCTTCAATTATAGCCGCAGGGAAAAGCCGCCAGTCGATGTTTGCGAAGGCCTCTATTTCTAATGCACGAGAAAATGCTAACAAGCTCACGCGTTCGCTCGCGTTTCTCATTTATAGTTAATATACTTGACGGATCTCGCTGAAAGATAGATGACAACGTCGCACGATTCGATCGCAAAACGTCGCGACGATCTAAAAGAAAAAATCATATCAGGAATCAAAAGTCGATCGGATCTTGCGATAAAGCCAGCCGAAGCTTATCGATCGTCAGCCCTCGGGGAAATTACGATTAGACATTATTTAAATTCTTTTCTTTCTGTAATGTCTGGACGAAAATAGAATAAAGCGTGCACCGTTCTAATGTTGTTCTTGCTCCCCTTCGTTTTTTTAAGGTTTGCACCGATGTTACCATGAGGTTGTGCGACAAAGACGAAGCAACAGCCTTCGAACGACCTGTACATTTTGCCGGTGCAGATAGAAGATAAACAAAAGCGGCAAAAATGTTGATAAAAGAGTATCGAATACCGCTGCCACTCACCGTGGAGGAATATAGAATTGCTCAGCTTTACATGATAGCGGTAATTATGTACCTGGCACTTGCGAAGTGGCGCAAACGAATGTATGTGTGCATAGCGATCCAATTTTATCACGTTGCTTGTAGAAAAAATCACGCGATGAAAGTCAAGGAGCCGGGAGCGGTGTTGAGATCATAGTGAACGAGCCGTACAACAATGGTCCAGGTGGCAACGGCCAATATACCCATAAGATTTACCACGTGGGTAGTCATCTGCCGGAATGGTTCAAGAGTTTGTTACCCAGGTCGGCGTTGATCGCGAAGGAGGAGGCATGGAACGCATATCCCTACACGAAAACCCGCTACACTTGTCCATTCGTTGAGAAATTCTCCATCGAAATTGAAACGTACTACTTCCCCGATAATGGTTACCAGGAGAACGTGTTCAAGCTCAGCGGCAGCGACTTGAGGAACAGAATCGTGGGTGTGTATTTATTGCGCCGCGGCTTCGAGCATCCCTCGGCTCGCCGTCGTTTTCTATTACAATATGTACGTATAATAAACGGCACCGAGATCCATCGGCGTAATTGGTTGCATAATCGAATTTCAGACGTAATCGATATCGTGAAGGATCAATACACGGCTGACTACGTGAAAGAGGAGGATCCTAAATTGTACGTGTCCCAGAAAACTGCTCGCGGACCATTGATGGAATCATGGCTGGAGGAGTACTGGGCCGACGTAAAAGTATATCATTCAGTTTCTTCCCAAAATGTCCGACTGTGACTAATCTCTGCCCGCGGTAGTCGATAGTGATACATTAGAACTGTTTCGCCGGTTTAGGGAAAGCAACAACCGACGTCGTCCGGGAAGTCATTAATGTGCGCGTACAAGTTGTGCCGTGTAGAGTTCCGTTATTGGGGCGTGCAAACAAAATTAGAAAAATTCATACACGACATAGGTCAGTACTGCACATAGGTATACAATATGTACATCTGTCCGTTCTTCATTTCTTTAGCGTTCAAACGGATCAGGGTGTTTGTGGTCGATGAAATTGCACGATTAAACGATTTCAGCGTTGCGGAAAACTATGGTGAGAGCGCACAGGCAGGCTTGGGCCTGGCAGGATGAATGGAACGGCTTGACCATGGAGGATATCCGGGAAATCGAGCGACAAACTCAGTTGGCGTTGCAACGGAGAATGGCCGCTAATGCAGAGGGTAGCGACGAAGCTCTGGACGAGAATCAGGAAAAGGGAGCTTCCAATACAACGATGACACCGCAGGAGTCTGATGTCGCGATGACTTTGGCTGCGACACTTGGCAGTATCGAGAAGAACGAGGATCCCCAGAGCCCGGCCAGCGTTAGAAAAGCTTCGGATATGTCGAACACTGCTGCTAGTTCGGAGGGTGAAATTAGCCCCGAGGATTCGCCGACCGAAATACCCGAACTTAGGTAACAATAGAAGTAAAATCAGGAACCGCTTCATTTGTGTGTGTGCAATTTCTGTTTATTCTATATACAGCCTGTTTAATGTGCACATACTTGTTTCAGAAGCGCCCCAACCGACGAGAAAGGGGATACGAAGAAGGGATGGAAAATGAACAAGACGACGATAAATTCACCGTGCTCGAATAAAAGTTTCGATATGCAGATGGCGAATTGGCGCATGGAAAGTATCGTGAGAGAATCCGAGTCCGGTAGCGAGGACGAGTTCTTCGATTGCCAAGGTAGGGCGACAATTTCCGTTCGCGTTGGCATGCAAATAATCTTTCCAAGAATTTATATGCGTAAAACTAACAGTTGGCGAATGTAACTGAGCATCATAAAGCAAAAGCCTCGGCGGATTTCTTAGACACCGTGTACATTTACTCTCGCTGCAAACGGATTGCGTTGCGAGTAAACAATGGCATAAAAAAAAGAATCTGACGGAAACAGATCGTATCGTGTCTGGTAGAAATTCGCTTTTTTTGCAAAGTAGAATATTCAGCATGACGACTGGGTAATGACGTTTTCCGTTTTTTTTATATGTGTACCCTCTCTGTTTTTTATGTCGCATTCCACACTGCAGCTGGGTTCATTATACCTATTATACGCGAAGGTAGGACACGTAGATAGTGATGAATACTTGTAGAACTCCAGACATTTTAACATGTTTGTCGGAAGACATAGTCGATGCATCGAAAGATCAACATTGATGATACTAGTGTTAGTATTCTACACATATAAGTCCATGAAACATTGTGTAATTGCATTCATGCCTTTGTAGGCCGAAACAGGAAGAACTTGTGATTCACAAAGATTTACACAGACAAGAAAATTCCAGTCGATTACATTACATACAGATTTTCGTACATAACATCGAGCATGGAAGTTCTCGAGGAACCAATTAACAGCATGTAACAGCATGGCTACGTAGATTATGAGAACAAATGCTTTTTCTATCATTGAAATTTCTCTAGATATTCTTAAACATTGGAATGTTGGTATTAAATAGTACGAAGGCGCTTAACACGTACTACTTTGTATTCCTAATATATCTCTATTACGATTTTCTATCTGCTGTAACATCGAAGGGGATACGACCCCAATTAGTAGTATTGTCCTTCCTGCCTTAACACGAGTCACAGGCGTTAAAAAATGGCACGATGCATAAGCAATGTTAAAATTTCTGATTATACAGAGGACTTTGGAGATAACTCTTCATTATCTAAATGGAGTTCTTTGGATCTTCTAGCAGAAGAGGACGACAATACGTTCACTTCACCCACGACTGCAAATAGAGAAGGTAAATACCGATTAGCATTCCAAATATTGGCGCTTATCCCGTATCTATCGTCGCCACTCATTTCAATGTGTATTTGTAGACGACACGATATTCTCACCATCGTATCTGCAACGAATGGCTAGTGAACGTAGCAGTAAAAGGTTGCAAATCTCTACGTCAGCCAGCATCGATGCCTCGTGTCCAACCTCGCCACAACATTCGCCAACCCATCAACCGTGCAAAACTACTGTCCTTATTATTGCGATGCATGCTGGAAGTGTACTAGGTAAACTGCGAAACATGATGTCCGCCTTTGAAAATGAATTAAACGCTCCATTCGTTCTGCGCTGCAAATAAATATTCTTTTAGACGCCAACGTTGACTTAACGGCGAAGAAATCGGACATCACGACTTTCAAAGGAGCCTTCGAGTCTGTTATGAGGCAACATTATCCCAGCATGGTTGGACATGTCGCCGTTAAGTTCGTCCCCTGTCCGTCTATCTGCACCGAGGGTCTTGGTATTTTATCGAGGTAAAAGTGCATTCGTCGCGTCGACACATTCGTTTATCCGTGCTTCACCTTCATTCCTGTCGCTCTGCACAGTCTCAGCAAGTTTCACGCATCTTCTTTCAGTTTAAGTCCGTACAGTTTCGACGTGTCGCCCTCGTCAACGGACGCGCCGCAGGTGACACACGACACTATCCCGATTGGCGCCATTCCGCTTCTCGCCAGTTCTACGCCTGAATATCAGGACGCTGTTTCGCGAGTTATAGCCGGGGCGAATCAAGTCTACCACGAGTTCATCAAAAGCGAGGAAGGCCGCGGATTCACAGGGCAGATATGCTTTATCGGCGATTCAGTGGGAGCGATTTTAACGTACGACGCATTGTGCAAATCCGCTCAGTCGAGGCACAACAGCGAGAACAATATTTTAGAAAGTCAAGGTATCGAGAATAGTATGAACGTGGACGACGGCAAACACTTGACTGCGCCGTCTCCGAGAAGGAAATCTTCTAGTATAAGGTGAACAATTGATGCTAATTTGCCACGGCATAATCATGTGCACTCGTGTATCAATTCGTTTCTTTCTTTTCCCAGCGACAGCTCGCACTGTAAGTTGGACTTCGAGGTCGGCGAATTCTTCATGTTCGGCAGTCCACTCGCTCTGGTTCTGGCGTCCAGAAAAATTTCTGCGAGTGGCGATAAAAATAGAGATATAAGGAGGCCGCTGGTGAACCAGGTGTACAATCTATTCCATCCTACTGATCCTGTAGCAGCCAGATTGGAGCCACTGATCTCTGCGAGGTTTTCTCTTCTTCCGCCCGTGAATGTGGCTCGATATCAAAAGTATCCACTAGGAAACGGCCAGCCTTATCATTTGCGTATGTATCATTTCGTCCGCGAAATTTACTCGACCGAGGAGATACATGTTGCAAATTATACGATATTTCCAGTGGAAGCAATCCAAACAAATCCGCAATTATTTACCGATGGATTGAACATTCCAAACATGTCGATATCTCACCTGAGACGACTGTCCGATATATCTATTCATAGTACAATGTCCGGTATGGTTGAAAATGTTCCTTTACAAGTAGCATCTAACTGTAAGTGAACAATGTGTCTAATTATATCTCGTATATATAATCACATGGAGGGTGTCAAACTGGCATTTTCATTCAATGGCCATTTATTTCAGTAACGCAGAAATGGTGGGGCACAAAAAGATTAGACTATGCCCTCTACTGTCCGGAAGGTTTAGCAAATTTCCCTACGAACGCCTTGCCTCATTTATTTCACGCTAGCTATTGGGAATCGTCGGACGTTATCGCGTTCATTTTACGACAGTTGGGCAGATTCAATTTGCCATTACTCGCGAACGAGGAGAAAGAATTAACTTGTTTCCGTCCAGGTCAACCTAGAGAGAAGTGGAATAAGAAACGTACCTCTGTTAAGCTTAAGAATGTTGCTGCCAATCATAGAGCAAACGACGTAATTGTTAGGGAAGGTGCACAGCAAGTGTTGGTTGCCAGATTTATGTACAGTCCGATCGACGTTATCGCTTTAACAGGTATATCAATTGCAGCATGTGCATGTGCATTTTTCTGAACACAATTAATTTTCGCAGGCGAAAAAGTGGACATCCATATCATGAAGGACGCTCCAGCAGGGGAATGGACATATTTATCAACTGAAATAACGGATAAGAACGGTAGAATAACATACAAAATACCCGACGATAAAGCGTTAGGGTATGGACTGTACCCAATTAAAATGATTGTTAGGTAATTTTATTGTTATGCAATTAAGAAAAAAAAAGAACGCAATGAGAATGTGCATATATATAAAATATAACTTTTTATATCTCCAGAGGTGATCATACATCCGTAGACTTTTTTTTGACTGTGATTCCACCGCAAACAGAGTGCGTGGTATTTAGCATAGATGGTTCGTTCACTGCGAGCATGTCTGTCAGTGGAAAGGATCCTAAGGTTCGAGCGGGAGCTGTAGATGTTGTCAGGTATTTTTTTTCAGTCACTTCAGCCGCACACAAATTGCCCTCCACTATTCTACAGTCCGTAATCACTCCGATCATTTTACTCAGGCACTGGCAGGAGTTAGGGTATCTAATTATTTACATTACTGCGAGGCCTGATATGCAGCAGCAGAAAGTTGTTTCCTGGTTGTCTCAGCATAACTTCCCTCACGGTCTTGTATCCTTTGCGGACGGTCTCTCGACCGATCCACTCGGTCATAAAGCTGCGTACTTAAACAGACTTGTACAGGTGAATGACTCTATCAGACATTGCGATCCACCTTCAATCCCGTACTTGCAAACGGTGTATCGAACAAATGATGTTTTCCGTCCAGGAACACGGCGTAATAATTCATCACGCGTACGGCAGTAATAAGGATATCAGCGTTTACACGGCGATTAATCTTAAGCCGAATCAAATCTTCATCATTGGAAAAGTGTCGAAGAAGCATCACGCTTTGGCAACGATTCTACAGGATGGTTACGCTGCCCATTTAACAATGCTACAAGCGCATGGGGGTTCGAGACCTGCACAGGGTAATGCACGTATGGTGATACCGAGAGGTCAGTTCGGTTTGCCCGGACAAAACGCTTCTCTACGGCGAAGAAGGTGAGCTATTTATTCTGTCACGGATATATTTGATGTGGACACTGTGCTCAATCGCTTACGTCACGCCGTGGTGTGGGAATTTTTAAGGTAATAACCCTTTCGATCCTTGCTAATCCTCGACGCTCAGATGTTTTGGTTACTGCAGAATGATGGAAGTATGCGCATACACGATAAATGTTGTCCCCTAGGGAGAAGATATACAGAATGGGTGTAAGGCATTTCGGAGAACAATAAGATTCTACTGTCTGTACATAGATAATGTTGTATTTTTATAGCTCGACATACCGTGATCGGTATGAACTATCCAAGCAAAAGTAGTTGTTTCAGAGGCAATCAATGAATGACGCGTGCGATCTTGCTATTCGAATCGCACCTATCAATGTTTACTAAAGCCCCGTTTATATCGAGAGATTCCCCTGTAAAACAATCGTAACTACGAGAACAAGGTACATACTCTGTATAATTTAAGTAGCCTTCGCACGGTGTAATTCATAAGAATTTGCTCCCAGCAATAAATTGATCGAGTGATACCTCCATTTGTTTGACAAGCCCTTTCAACTTTGTTATTCATTGTTCGAGAGCACACGTTCGATGTTTCAAAGTGGAAAGGCTCATTGAGATGCGACTGTAATATTTAGGGAGCTTCCCCGTTATCAATATTTCTTCTCACGTTATCGCGAACCGTCTGTATTTTCCCTTGCATACATTCCGTTTTCTATTACAAATATTGAGGGGAATTAATAGAGATCGTAGGAAGAAACGTTCGCGTTTCCAAACAACAGAGCGACGGGCTTGTTACTAGAAATTCTAATACACCTGCGAGTTTTTCGTTTTACCGGCTAATTAAATGAATTCCGACGGGGGTCTAAAGGCTTATCAGTTTCTTAATTACAGGTACCTGTTGTGAAGATGCGTTACGCGGCGTAGTCTGTATCTCATGCTCTCGGCAAGAGCCGCCACCATTCTACGCTCAAACTTAATGTTTTATCTGTCGGCCATACACATGTCCAGAATTTGTGGTTAATCAACTATGAGTGTCTAGATGTACAGTGAACCAATGTTTTGTTCATTACCTCCTGAATACGGTCTGATCTCACTTTAGCGACCAAGGTAAACTGGAGCCCCTATCCGCTTGAAATCTGTTAGATGCCTGTGTTAGAATAAATACCGAGCCAGATCCACCGCAAATGGCGCACGAATTTCGATTAATTGCATTTCAATTTAATTTGTCGATCGTTTGAAAGAATCTTTGGTATGGCTCAAGTTTCAGCAGCATTTATATTCTTCGATTTATTTAAGCAATGATCGATTAATTCAGCCTGTGCATCGCTGTCATTGCAGACGGATCAGCCGTTCGTCTTCATCGTCATTCCATCGCTCATTGATGCTTCTTGTTAATGGAAATGTTACGTTTATATCACGCTTTCAGTATAAATATTCAAACCCACCGCTAGCTCTACTACGCTGCTAATAGTCAATGTCTTCGCCTGCTTCCACGACTGGCCATCTTGATCGATCGGTGCAGTATGCTTCTTAAGATTATGATACGATACAAGAGATTCTCTTCACTTGCAACTTCATTATTTTGGTGTCGCCAAACTGTTGGCGTTAACACAATTATTCCGAAAGCAATTATACATGGATATGATGTATATTGTTTTAAGAATAATTGTCTTAATACCAACATTTTGGCGAGACCAGAATAACGAAGTTTCAAGTGAAACTAACGCACTGTATGAACACTTTTTTGGCCCACTGTATACGCGATCGTATAAATAATAATATTTAAAGGGAAAAGAGAAAAGAATATTACAGAACGTTAATTAATTTCGTTCAACTGTGTTTTCGTCAGGAAACACTTATAACTTGGCTTTCCAGGCATGATTCATGAACCGCTTATCCTGTTTGGTACTTTTTAACGATGCCCTTAATTATTTGAATCAATGTATCGCTAAACTAGTAGTGCCTCTTCTCAGAATTGCCAAAGCTTAATAGCAGTAGCAATAAATTAATAATAGCAATAGCAATAATTATAATAATAATAATGATAACAGTAGTGACAGCCCCGTCTTTCAATTGCTAATAACATACAAACAACAGTTCTTTTAGAATGGCAAAACGTACAGTGTCTCAACCAATTGCGAACAAGGCGATACTTCCTTTGGAACGATCGACGAGCGTCGGGCCTCCAGTCTCGTCGCAGACGGCGCCAACGATCGGATTCACGGCACCGGCGAAACTCTGACGATTTGCACGCTGCCGTTCGTTCTTCGAGTCCAGGCGGTAGTTGCACGATCATCGCCAAAATACGAGGATGTCCAAATCGTGGAGGGACAGACCTTCGAGGAAGTTCTCGTATACTTCGACCGGCGACACGTGCTCCACAATCTAAAGAAGACAATTCTACTTTGTTACTCCGCCTTTTTATATCCTCTCCGTGTATCTATTGTAAAATGTTAAACGAACACTACTGGAAACGTCGCGCCGTATCCGTGTACTGTACAAAGCGCCGTTAGAAAAGAGCGATAAAAGGAAACTTGTATAGACTTATCCCCATCCGGTGACGAAGGATCACTCTAGGCGAACAAAAATCGTTCGAACGTACGAGGGCTTTGTCTTCTGTTTCTTTTCTCGTCATTTCTCTGTTATTGTAGCTTCCGAACGGTACCGTTCGTTGATTTCTTTATTGCTTTTAAGAGGAGAGCTTTTTTACCTTCTCCAGATGACCTCGTCGGAGAAATCGACGTTCGCCCCCCTTGCAGATCGCGCTCCAAGCACGATGAAAATTTTTGATATTGCTGTTCGCGACACGAATCGACTCTAGTTCCTAAATGCGTGAAACAAGAATGCAGAAGCACGAGGTTATCTAGAAGAAGAATAAAAAACGCGCTGCTCTCCAGCACTTATTTCGACCGTGTCTGGTTTCGATCGGGTTTCGTGCAATGTATACCGCGAACTGTGTGTATGTACAATCATCTTTTACCTAGTTATAATTGTATATCATCGCTCTGCTCGTAGCTCGTATGTGTATGAGAGAATATGGGGAAGGGGAGAGATAAGATTCGTTGAAACTGTTACCTGAATCTCTTCGTTGTTACCAAGGGAGAACTGACATTAACCGTGACCGCTAAAAGTTAGGGGTAATTAGCCAGTGATCCCCCTGTTATTATAGTTACTCTAATCATTGCCAAGAGCTGTCACATATGTAATACGTATATGCGTAATGTTGCGCCCAAGTTCCTTCGGTGCTATGTTATTTTCATCTATTCATATCGATTTGTAAGGAGAGAGGGGAAGAAGAGCGCGGTCGACGCGAGCTTGTGAGAAGAAAAGAAAGGAAAGTAACAGTAGAAGCAAGCGAGTGTACGATAGAATATGTTCTCCGATAAAAACGTTGGTACAAAGACACTTCCCTCGTAATAATTGCCATAGTTCCATGTCGTCGTATAGCTGACGGTGTACATAAATACTACGGGGTGTACATAAATATGCATCGTTGCAAAGAGAAATGTTCACGGGTGAAGGGATGTATTGATTTATTAAATAGCTGCTAAACGAACTTCGTACGGCAAAAGAAGTACTGTCCAGATGATAATAAATAGTAGCACCTCTAATTACAGACGGCATAGCTCGATAGAACGATGGACGCCGACGTTTGTTAATCGACGCGTTCCCGACGATTGTGCGCTTAAACATTTGTGATTAGACGATTAATTATTGTGTCCGGTATCGGTCAAGGAAATACATCTAATTTTGTAATCGATAACCAGTCGAACTATTGCGTCGCTTGATATATTGTTACAAATGAATAATTATGATAGTTACTTAGCGTTAATAGGAGAAATCAACGCGTCGTACGAGCGTATCGTCCAGCAATGATATCTAAAATGAATCGTAGACCCGATAGTGATACGGCTACTGGACGCTTGGACTCTTGTATCGCTGTAGACGATGGATCTCTTTCTTTTTAAGCGGAGGGTTCGATATCAGATCGGATTAGATTGATCGAAGAATAATTAATTAAGGTCATTGTTGTGGCGTCATTGTTCCTTGACTGTTTCAGTAATATTTAGTAGTTGGTCGACGATCTGCCATCGATCTAGTCCTGACGTTGATAAAAAGAATTCATGTATATTATTCTGTGTGATCCTCGGCGTAACGTGAACGGAATCGATTAATATTGAAGTGTAATATTGACTGTATGTATTGTTATAAGGGGGACACGAGTGTAGTTCTGTACATGGATATATCGTATAGGTATAAAACGTAAGTCTATAACGATGCGCCGGTGTATATGTATACATAACGTCATGTATGTATAATAACTGTGTATATGTATGTACAGGGTATTTCGGGAACGTGTAACTTCATCGGATAGTCGATGAATTGTTAATAATGTTAGTAAGGAGAGACAGTTTAATAGAGAGATGCTGCGCAAAATATTTATTCTTGTCTAATGAAAGTTGATTTGCATACTGTTACTTCGATGCTGAATTAGAGATCGTTTGAGATTGTTTTACGAATGTTGACGATGCTATTTGCTTTTAAAGCTGAAATATAAATTGCACCGTACTAACTGATAAAGTTACACGCGAGATACCCTTTATACGCATGTATACAATAACACAAATCTTATATATTATATTTATTCTTAGGCATACTAAGTGACTGCAAAATCGTATTTTACTTATACGAATGAATTATTATCACTGGTAATAAGAGTTATATTTTTTTTAGCGTAACTTGAATGACACGTTGTAATAACTAATCGAGAGTCATTGTTTTATATTGTGCGACCCTGCTCCAATTGTAACAATTGTTTCATATACCGTTCGCTCATGACTTTTTGTTCAATCTCAGCGGAAAAGGATCTCAATTTCAGTATAGAATGCCTCACCGATATAAAATTGTATTCTACTTTCGTTATTGGATATTACAATAAATGATAAATCATTGTCGTTTGAATTACATCTCCTGTTTTTATTTTACCCCGTTCCCAGCGCCTAGACAGAATATTTTAACAAGTCAATTAACAAATAAAATAGTAAAGTAATTATTATGACGGTAGAGTGGCTTGTAGCTATTGCAAATTATTTATCTTTAACTTGAGACATAATTTATCAAAAAATCGTATCTGGCGCTTTCGCACAGATACGCAGCGTATGTGGCACTATCTATTGATAGGATGTCGGAAAAAGCCGAATGTTAATAGGATTACAGAATGCTAGTGGAGGTCGGTGCCAGAAAGAGAAAGGAGACTGAGGGAGAAGGACAAAGATAGTTCCCTACTCTGGCGCATGCGGCTCCCGATTGGCTAGACTGTGGACAAGGAGAGCACCATCGAGAAGAAGGACAGAGATATGCTAGCTGTTAAGCTCCGCCCCCTTATGGAATAATTACATTGGCGGGGAAAAATCGCTAATTACTCATTATCCACGTTTAATTTATGCACCTTTGCGATCGTAGAATAACCTATGAACTTTCTCAAACGTTCCCATATATAATTTTACAGCATTTGTTGCTTAAATAAATAGATATTAACAATCGTTCAGCGCGTACGAGTAAGCATTCTTACGCGGGTACTTGCGAGAATAATAATTAATTATTCAATAACAATTACTGCACCGCGTAAGTTTAGTATGCTAGAAGCTTCCTTAGACTGTCACCTTAGTAATTCGTGCATAGAACATCGTAAATTAATAGTAGGATAACGTTAATTAATAAATAATAAATTACGATTCGTACTACGCGTACGATATGTAACCCGTACAAATGTCATTGAAATATTGCTTGTTTTAAACAAAACCGTATAAAAATTGGTACAGGAAGGAAGCTTGGGATCTAAATAAAGAGAAGCAATCATAAAAGTTGACATTTCATGTCTCTGAGTATATTTTTCTTGCGATTCAAATGCGTATAATTAACACGCACGGCATTGGGTTGCCGACAGGTTATGTGACGTCTCTGTTGAGACCTTATTATTCGACCGAAAATCGCCGGCTGGTAGTAGGGTTACAGAATGTCAGTGGAGGTCTGCCGTTATTCTTTAGACAAGGAGCGCACCAGTCCGAACAAGGACGGTGAGAATATTACGGAATAAATCGCATTGACAGAGAAAAATTACTAATTACTCCTTATCCACGGATAATATGTGCACCTTCGCGATCAAAGAATAAAGTGCGAACCCCATGCAACTTTCTCGCATAAAATTTTGCAGCAATTCCTGCTTAAATAATTAAATATTACTCGTTATGTTAGAACGGTAAGACAAGGGTGTACGCCAACGCAATGAACAATTGTTAATATTTATTTATTTAAGCGGGAAATTTTACAAAAATTTATACGGGAAAGTTGCGTAGGGTTCACAGTTTGTTCTTCGATCGCGAAGGTGCATAAATTATTCGTAGATAAGGAGCAATTAGTAAGTTTTCCCTGTCTACATAGAGCGTCACATAACCTATCTAGGCGACGCAATACCGACGTACCAGTGCATAATCATTCGTGTTTGAAAAGCAAGAAAAATCTATTCAGAGTAATAAAATATCTGCTTTCATGACAGCTTTTGTTTATTTAAGACCCAAGCTTCCTTCCCATACCAATTTTTAAACGGTTTTGTTTAAATTAAACAATATTTCAATGACATGTGTACAGGGTACATATCACACGCGTAGCATGAATCGTCATACCTATTATTTATTAATTAACGATTTCCTACAATTAATTGATAATGTTCTGTGCATGAATTAACATGTAGACAGTCTAAAGAAGCTTCTGTGATTGCAGATTTAACTGGTATACGAACTGTTATCGAATAATTAATTACTATTCCTGTACGGATCTAGCAGAAATCCGTACTCGTACGGATTGAACAATTGCTAATATTTATTTATTTAAACGAGAAATGATGCAAAATTATATATGAGAATGTTGGAGAAGCTTCGTAGATTATTCTTCGATTACAAAGGTGCATAAGTTAATCATGGATAATGAGTAATTAGCGATTTTTCCCCGCCAATATAATTATTCCATAAGGAGGCGGAGCTTGACAGCTAGCTCTCTCTCCGTCCTTGTTTGGACTGGTGCGTTCCTTGTCTACAGAATTGTAGCAGACCTCTGTTGACATTCTGTAATCCTACTACCAGCCGGCGATTTTCAGCCCAGAAATACGGTCTCAATAGAGACGTCACGTAACCTACGTAGGCTACACAATGCCGATATATTGTTACGTGTTAATTATACGTACTTCGATCGCAAGAAAAATGTATTCAGAGATATAAAATGTCAACTTTTATGATTGCTTCTCTTTATTTAGATCCCAAGCTTCCTTCCCGTACCAATTTTTATATGGTTTTGTTTAAAACAAACAATATTTCAATGACATATGTACGGGTTACATATCGTACGCGTAGGGAGAATCGTAATACTTTATTTTATTAATTAACGATCTCCTACTATTAATTTACGATGTTCTATGCACGAATTACTAAGGCGACAGTCTATGGAAGCTTCTATCATACTAGATTTACGCGGTGCAGTAATTGTTATTGAATAATTAACTATTATTCTCGCAAGTACCCGTGTAAGAATGCCTACACGGACGCGCTGAACGATTGTCAATATTTATTTATTTAAGCAACAAATGCTGTGAAATTATATATGAGAACGTTTGAGAAAGTTCATAGATTATTCTACGATCGCAAAGGTGCATAAATTAAACGTGGATAATGAGTAATTAGCGATTTTTCCCCGCCAATGTAATTATTCCATAAGGAGGCGGAGCTTAACAGCTAGCATTGTCTCTGTCCTTCTTCTCAATGGTGCTCTCCTTGTCTACAGTCTAGCCAATCGGGAGCCGCATACGCCAGAGTAGGGAACTATCTTTGTCCTTCTCCCTCGGTCTCCTTTCTCTTTCTGGCACCGACCTCCACTAGCATTCTGTAATCCTATTAACATTCGGCTATTTCCAATGTCCTGCCAATAGATGGTTCAGCATTTGCGTCCGCGCAGTCTTTCAATTTGAACCAGTTCAACTGCATATATTTTTTAATTAAATAGTTTGGGCTACGTACTGCGAATACTTTGTATTTATTTACTACATATTTTCCAAATGTTGGAGTGCACGAAAGATATGGAAAATATAACGCTGAGTCCTTCGGCGGTTACAAAATTGAAAACCAGAAAAAGTGCAAATAAGATCAGGCATGGATCACCGAAACTCCAAGAGGTTTTAAGGGAGGTTAGCTAACGATGTTATGTTTATGCGTGTGCAAAAAATATTGTAAATTTGAACGCACTAAATGTTCAGGGAATTTTCTCGCTTTCGAATAAAATATCATTAAGAATCTAATAAAGTTCAATTTTAGAGATGTCGAAAGAGAATGCGAGAGAAACGAGGACAACTGTTTAACAGGAGTAGATTTGGTTTGGAAATCAACTCCAGAGACGTTCAAGGCACCTTAACCGAGATTGTGCGCTCCGAACTGAGCAATCTCGCATCCATAGATTTAGATCCAGAATTGAACCCGTTTTCACCTATTACAAACCAACCCCTTAATCCAGAGGAAGCGTTCGAGCTTGAAACTGAAATATTAAAAGAAGAAGGTGACCCTAACGGCTATGGCATCGCAGGTTGCAATGCTAAAGAGATATGTAACATACTTTTGTTATTTACAGAGGAATGGATATTACAAGAATACGAAAGAATGTCTCAAGATGAAATTGATTTATTATCGACGATTGCGGATCAAGAGGTGGACGATGTTATTTGCCCTAAATGTCAGAAGTCGAATTTGATTCAAAAAGAGAATAAAGTAGCTTGCAATACTTGCGAGTTCACGCTGAACAATTGCATCAGCTTAAAGCAAATTGGATATCTCATAAGTAGATCGGTGGATATTCATTCTGCGTATTGTAAAGAACCGCCAGGATTTTTGTCTGTACCAGAAAATAATATCATGTCTTTATATCTAATTTGTGATAAATGTTCAGCTTGGACTCACATAATATAAAAGTCAATATATTTCGATTGATCGATTCCTCTAAAATTTGTAAAAAGTATAATGATATTCTTGTATGAACGTAATGAAATCGATTGAATTAATTTATAACTAGCAAACTAAGGAATAATTTATTTGCCAGCGTACATCGCATTAATATCCAGATTATTATTGTTAATTATTATATTACAAAATTATTTAACGAATTAGTGAAAAATCTTGTTTTAATGAAATCAGAAATACGGCAAAACGAATGAATGAGAATTGAATAATTTCGTACGACAGGCTTTATAAAAAGAAGTGAGAGAAAAAGTAAAATTCAATTTTCTTTATGGAAGTAAACATTTGTGTAATAGTACATGAATGTCTATATGATTATATGATACATATTGTACAAAAAGAAAACACCCCTTCGTTGATTTGTTTATATTATTTATCGCTTATACGTACATAGTGTAAAGTTAAATAAAAGACGACTGTATATTGAAAGAAAACGATTCGGACAGGTATCCGGAAAATATGAACATTATACTTTAGCGATCATTGAAACGGATTCAAAAGTTATTCGAGATTGTTCCACGCTTATTTGTTTAACTGTTATTTTCTAATAACAATGTTACAATATGCAGAAGTCTTTTATGGCTTAAGCTCTAATGTTTGAATTTTTATAAATGTTTTGTACATTATCACATGAAATTTCGTACTAAAAACTTCATATTTTATAACATTATTAATATATAATAAACTGTGATTTCTGAGCAACCCATCTCTTTTTCTCTGTGTTGTATGCAGTTGGATCCCCTGCGATATAAAAATTTGTACCCACTTAAAGGTATTACTATGCAAGTATCAACAATTGTATATTCATTTTAGAATGCAAGGTCGGGGTCGAAAAAATATTTCATGCTACTTTTTCCTTTTAATTTACAGCAAAAAGGCATAGTTCATTACACGTTTGAAGTATTAAAAATTTATGTTTCCGTCTCCAGTCTCCCGTTTCAATACAAAATCATGGCACTAAGTTCTGCCTAAGTATACACAGGTATACATTTTCACGCAACGTAAATATTTCATTCGTTAACACTAATCTATCATAAACAGTTCTTTATTCGTCAATATTTGTAAAAGAATTCCCAAAGTTGAACGACTTTTTTGAAAGAAATTTACGCGTATTTCAACTATCATAAAAATATATAGAAAATGTAACGTACACTCGAGTCCGCAATATATTTTTTTTTATAAATACCATTGTCTTAAAAATAGAAACAAATCTCATCTAGATTTAAACATGGTAATTTCAAGCAATTATTAATCCGTCTTCGTATTACTGCCACAAGTATCGTGCTTAATTAAAAACAAGCATAGTAAAAATACAATGGAATGGTTTGCTCTACATATTTTCATGTCTTCTTTCGCCCTTTTTTTTCTTCTTTCAAATATTATGTATACATGTAGGCAAGTATTAAAACGCATCTAATGGGACAACGAGAACATGATAAAAGAAAGTGTACCGTGACAATTTGTGTTATCGCAATACGTTAGCGTGTACCAAAATTAAACATGATTTCTTTTCTCGATGCTGACTGAACGTAAGACAGTGATGCACACAATTGTATAATAAATATGAACGTAGTTTCATCTTGTTGAAAATCAATATGAACAACTGCAATAATCGCAGTGGAAAAAATAGAATGTTAAAATCTCAGTTTGTTCCAAATCTATAACAGCCTATACATACATACATACGTTTTTCTTGTTGAACGTTCGCGAGAAAATTCTTGTACGTTATCGCGTACTCATTTGACGAGTAATTATTTCAATTTCATGATCACATTTTTAAGAAGCATAGAAAAAAAATTGCACTTTAAGTTCTTTCCATCCTCACCCGCGATCGTTGCAGAAGGAAACCCGAAAATCTACTGTAAAAAAAAAAAAAAGAGGATGACCGACTTAAGATTCTTCACGTAAGTTTCTCTCCTAAACTGGCTTATGCTACGGTAACTGTTTTTTTTCCTTTTACACGTACGCAACTAAACCTTAAACATACATGCAAATTACGTCTCACGTTGAATTCACATAATATTACAATTGGTCACTGAGTTGATCGTCGTCGCTCTGTGCGATTCACCGCGTCGAGAGCTTCCTCGGGTAGACGACCAGGGTCCGACAAAATATCTGTGGCAGTGCACAGATATCGCAGGGAGTTCAGAACGGCTGCAAAGAAAAGAAAAAAAGGATTATTCTCAATAAATTATTCTCAACGTGGCTGATATTTTGTTCGTTTTGTTTGTTTTTTTCAACCGAAACAAACCTGGTCTGAGATCGACGAGCGAGCAATGCTGCTCGACCCATAATATTGTACTTCTATACAAATCTTCGATACTCGCGGTCGACACCGAGGTATTGAAGGAAATCATCAAAGGTTCAAGCAATATACTGAACTAATCGCGTGTATGTAAGGAAACATAAATTGCACCGCAACAGTAGAACAACTTGGAGGAAACTCTGAAGAATATTTGTAAAAGGATACAATCCAAAATTTCCAATTTTCTCTCGTACGTGTGCGTACATACTCGTCGAACATCTCCTTCATCTTACTAGTCCTGTGTCTAGAAATTGGAGCACCCGTTGCAGGAAGCATAGATTGACAATTGCTGCAAGAAAACATCGAATAACAAACTGACTACAGCCTTCGCGAATGAAGAGAAAGAAGAATAGATATTTCGTATCAGCGATTTATTTAATTACCTAATCGACGTATTAAGGCACTCGATTTGATGTCTTAAACTATCCATCTCCTCTTTCAATTGATTCCTCTCCGCCCTTAGCTGCCTGATATAATCCGCCCCTTTCTGCAGCATAGCAGCCTTGCTCAGCTTCGTGTTCGGATTCTGACTGAGCTGGGGTATCAAGCTGTGCAGCATGTCGAATCCGTTCTTAATATTATATCTGCGTTTCTGTTCCGCGTGAATGTGTCCGACTCTCCTCTGTTCTTTGTACTGTCCCCGTTCCGTGTCACCTTTTATGTAGCCTCTGGTTGGTGACAACGGGCTCCCTATACTCATCGGACTGTGCAAAGGACTTAAGCTCAACCCCTGAGGACTGTGCGCGTTCGAGCTATCCTTCGGGGACCCGGGACTATTTTGTGGCTGATGCGCTTGGTTACTCGTGTTCAACAATATTTGTTGGCTGCAAGTGGACTGTTGCATTGCCTAATGTACAACGTACAGTTAAACAGAGCATTACAGATTTGTACAAGGTGAGGACTTATTATTGGAGGTGTCGATGGTTACGTAATCTACGACACGCAGCAGCTGGCTATCAGCGCAAACTGGCCTCGTGTTTGTGAATATGTCCACGAATACGATATACCGTACGAAACATCAAATGTGTACCTGTTGCTGCGGCTGTTGCATTTGCACCGTAGAGGTCTGCATGGTTTGTACAGTGACCGGCGTGGTGATATGGTGGGTGGTCGTCACCTGCGTAGCCGAAGCTGAAGGTGGAAGCATGGGTAGGATGTGTTTCATGGTGGTGGTTGTTTGGTTCACTGTCGGCATTATATTATCAGCCGGCATATTCATTGTGTGTACACCAGACGTGTCTATGTAACGATATTGAAGCGCTTGTAATATTATTTATCCATAAACAAATATATATATACCGTGAAGGATTGTCTCGATAATTTCGCGGTTATCAACGTTCGTCGTGTACGATTTAATAGGGGCCCTAGTGGGACATGTATATCCGTATAGTACAAAGATTACGTTTCTTAGAATACATACTATTCGTGAGTAACTGTGCGAGCAAAACATTGTTATTTAGATTTAGAGCGGGGTCGCTCGCCGCTGATACTAATGGCGGTGGATGCATTCTTGGTGTGGCTAACGACGAACTACTTCGAGATCTATTCCTCGCTTTCATCTGATACTGAAATGAGAATAAGGGTACGCATTAATTGCCGCGATACTTTCGACTCCCGACGCTTGACTGGACGTTGGAAAGAAAAAGTAAAAAGAAGGAGAAACAATTAGCTCGTCGGTAGCGCCTATAATTATTAGTAAATCAGCTTGTTTCGATTAACATATCAACCTTGGGTACAGCAAAAATTTCCTCCTTCTCCGAATTCGACGCGGCAGATTGCTGTAACAATTTTGTGGGCTGCACGGTCGGCGTCGTGAGATCCAAACCGGAGGGTCTGCACTGTAACATTATCGGTGATTGCGACGGTTGCTCAGCGGAAACCGATACGACTTGTTGCGGCGGGTGTGTCTGAAAAATATCGCGAGAATCTGTATCCGTTGTTAATCATAGCGTCGCGTGTCGGTGCATTATTCAAATGAAACGCCGTCGCCTTTATCCTGTCGTATCTGTATGGAGTACCTTGAAATTATTGGCGCTGAATTTGCATTGCTGCGCATTAAAGTTCTGCGGGAGCGCGGAGAACTTGTAACACTGTTGCGGTTGAACGACCTTGTACGGCTTTGTGGATATAGGTGCGACAGGTGGCAGGGGCCTGATACTCCTGTGCTGGGTGGACACCGTGGAATTCGTTTGGCCGAAATTTTGATGCACAGTTACCAGGTTCTGGACGTGGCTGGCGATCGACTGGATTTGATTGGCGTGAACAGACTGGTCGTTCAATGTTGCCATTTGTACTTGACTCTGAACCGGTGTCAGCTGAACGGTTTGAATCTCCATGGCGTAAGGCTGCTGCGATGCTTGCTGATAAGCTGTGTTCTGCTGCTGTGTTGTTCTTTGATAAGTATTTTGCTGTTGTTGTTGCTGCTGCTGCTGCTGCTGTTGTTGCTGTTGTTGTTGCGATTGTTGAATTGCACGACTAGCCCTCGAAGAAATCCTACTTTGCCGTCCCTTTTCTCTGATCGGTTGGCTCGGTGGAGACGGTTCGTAGGTTGGTTGTATGGTATTGTAATTCTCACCCAGCGTTCTATGATAAATGCGTGCAAATGAAAATCGTACTATTTTATTGTGCAAAGGAATTCTGGATCAATCAGCGAGAGGAAACTAACATATTATTCCTGAACGTATTTGTCGGCTCCGGCTGAGTATATATTTTGGCGGTGTACTGAAGATTCTGCATAGCACCCCCTTGGTCCTCCTGCGTTAACGCTGACTGCCGCGAGGCCTGCTCGTTCTTTACCGCCTCGTTGATCTGATTCATGGGCGTCATCAGGTCGAGATCAGGATAGTTCGCGTTCAGGCTGCTGTTTCGAAACATGTCGTCCTCCTCGGGGACCGGGGGCAGCTTCGAATTTAGAAATTCTAATGACAGAAAAGTGACACACAAATAATCAGTTTCAAATCCCGGTTGTATATCGTTCTCCTAGTCGGCTTGATTGATGAATTTATTGCTGATACCTTGTAACGGTTCAAGAGTGTCCATAAAATCGTCTAAATTTGGCTGGAGCGGTCCAAGGCTGGGCTGTATAAAATCCGCCAGGCTAGCTCCGCGGGCTGCAATTACAAGCGTCTGTTTAAAAACCATGCTTGCCAATTATTTCTACTCTATAGATTAACTTCGATCCATTTATTATTCCGTCTAGTAGTTACGCACACTTTCGTACTGAAAAAAATAGCACTTGGTTTTTCTTCGAATTGTAATCCATTTTCTTTCGTTCCACTATAAAAGCCAGAATCGTGTCAGCCATCGTGACATGTTTTTATACGACTAGTAGTTAAAATATTAGCAACCGTACGTGCAAAAGGCTGATACAAAGAGGTGTTCTGATTTGAAAAGCAAGAAAATTCCCAAAGAATGGCTTAAAAATGACGTTAAAATACACAAATACTCCGTTAACGCTGTTTTTAGTTATTTCGCTCTTAATCGTAGCGTCGAGCAGCAGATTGAATTAGTGAGTTACCAATTTCTCTCGGGTCGGGAAAGTATAATGGTTGATTTGAACTGATTGTTGAAAACAACGTGTCAGTCATGAGCTCCATGTAGTCCTCATCGACTAACATGTTGTCTCCTCCAGGATTCCCACTGGTCCCTCCGTGTACATTTCCGGTACCTGCTCCAAAATTGCCCGAGGATCCCAATCCGTTGCCCCAGTCTAATACGTCCATCGCTTCCATCTGAAACCACATCTTTCATTCTGAATAATAAGAAAAAGAAAAGCTTACACGAACGAACGTAATAAATTCTATCAAAGTGAGGTA
The DNA here is from genome assembly GCA_963583965.1 of Nomada ferruginata. NCBI lineage: Eukaryota > Metazoa > Arthropoda > Insecta > Hymenoptera > Apidae > Nomada > Nomada ferruginata. The sequence continues at coordinate 13,509,236 of OY757218.1, forward strand.
CAACTCACGGGGCGATAATAAAAATAAATGTAATTTACAGCGGCTACGAACTCGAATCGGTCTTTGGAAGGAACTTATACTTTAGCGTTTGTAAATTGGAGATAAACGAATACCATATCGCTTCCATCCTTGCTCGTCCATCCAAGGATCTTGTTCCGGTAGAACATACGCCATTTCTTGTATTCCGCAGTAACCGCGGCAAGTTTTCGCTTCCAGTATTTGCCCTCCAAGACTACCGCCTGATAAGGGACAAGACGCCTTGTTAAGAAAAAAGATACAAATGTCTCCCGGCTTTATTTAAAACATTCTTTTGTTATTCCGCTGCAGAAGCTCAAGATTCATATCGGTCACATTGTGCTATGCACCTCAGGCTGTTTCAAAAGTGGGGTCATTGAAAGATGTAAGGAGAATATTGCTGCATGACACATTCATCATTTGAATAAAACAATTTATCGAGCTTCCTTGGATTTTCTACTTCGAAACACCCTGTTGCTTTGCATGTATCGTCTTAACACCGACATCCGGATAAGCATCGAAAGCTTATCATCGGGTGATAAGTATATAAACGTACCTCGGGTTTATTATGAGTATCAACATCCAAAGGTGACGCGAATTGGCAAACCAGCGTGTTCTGCTTCAGTATAACTGGAATAATAGTAAATTAGCAATGAAAAAGGCCTAAATATTTTTCACCCCTGTCCTATACACGATTGCAATGACTCAATACAATAATTACTCTCGTAAAAAAAAAGAAGAAAAAAAAGGGTGTTAGCGTCGACAGACACGCGATTGTGTGCGCTTGCACCCATTCAAAGGAATCGCGACTGATGTAACACTTTTCTAAGAGAACACGTTATTGAATATGTGTTCGACTTCTAAGGGTGTATAGTATACAGAGGATGGTTCAGAAAAAGAGTTCAATCGTTCTGATCTTGAACTTCCCAAGGCTACGAACCACGATACGTGCTCCTTCGTCGATTTCGAAGAAACGGACGTCAGGAACGGTCCAAGTTACTAGTTAGCTCCCTTTCGATCTACGACCGTCTTCGATATGCTTGGTACAGCGGAGCAGAGACGCGAGCGTCCCGATGCCTACCTTACGGCGACGCATTTTGTAGCGCACTCGCGAAATAATTCTCGTAATCGCCGACCGACAAGCACAAAGTCCTGCGTTACTCGTCGAACAGTCCCGATGCCGCACTTCCAACCCTTCGACGCCTCTTACTCACCCTCGTGCGGTCTAATACTATTACGGATGCACCCCCCTTTCTAGAGAAAATCGAGGTAAAGCGAATTTGAATATAGATCGAAGGAAAATTAAAAGAAAATTTGCGATCGGAGTCTGCGGAGATGCGAAAATAAATCACAGACCAGTTACTATTCCTTTCTTTATATTAAGATTGATTTTATACCTCGCGAAAGGCTATTCGAACACTTTTACCGTGACACCGGAACGTTACCAGAGATGCACGACAAAAATTAATTAACGATCCGTTATTGAACCTCACGGAAACAAAGGAAGTCGATGTTACTGCTGATCGGTGATTGTATAATAGATTACGCGGTTCAGCATCCAGGGATCGACGATTCAAAGATCAGCATCGCCGAGGCGCGGGCAGGGTGAATTTAAAAATAGTGCTTGTCGCGATCGAAATGTCAGTGGTCGAGTTTCGATTGCACAATTCGGGCAGATCGGTTCATTTAAAAGTCCATCTCTTAGCTGACACGAACGTTCTACTTTTCGATACTTTTTCTTTTACGGTACTACAGATATTGAATTGCAACAAAAATCATTACGAACCTTTTAGCCCCGAAAAGGGGATGAATCGTATTCCACTGACAATGAAATTACCGAAATTTTCCTACACCGTTACCAAATCCATTATCATAGACATCCGAAGATCTTAATCTCTGCTTTAAACTTTACCTCAATTTTTCCCTGTTGCGCAGATGAAGAAAAAAAAAGAAGCGAACTTAAAAGAAATATTTAACCCGGCTGCGCATCGAATAATCGATTCGCGGTACCAACAAGATTTCGATTGGCACACGAACGGAGTAACCTGTCGGCGCGATTCCACCGCAACGCGAATTTTCGATGGCCAGGAGATCTGACGGCGTTCGCGAAACTGAGACCGCTTCACAGTTTCGCAGGAAATCGCGGAGAAACTGGCGCGGTGGAGTCATTAGCGTGGATTCTTTGCCACTGGTGTGTCACGTGTAAGATATTTCTTTATCTTGTACAACACCGCAGCTTCTATCTACCGTATCGTCTTATTTTTCGCGGCAGGATATCTTGAATCAATTTAATTTGGCTTTAGATTGCGCTTTATCTTGCCGCCATTGTTTATCGATGGTAAGACGATGGAAAGCGCGGTAAAGAACCGGCGAAGCTTTCGTTTTTCTTTCCAAATACCGACAGAAAGCGTGTGCACGGATTCCTTGGAACGTTCCGGCAGCAAAGGTACGGCGAACAATTATTATCGAGTACGAGATGGCTCGATAGAATGCACGAGATTAAAGACACGCTTCGAGTCGCGCGATTTTCCTGCATTGCGATGAAAAAACCTGGGGATTTTGTAATCCTTTTATTACACGCGATCGCATCATCGTTTTCCTGCAAGTGAGAAAAACTCGTCTTATCAGACGTATTGTCATCCCGAACAAGTTGACCGATCGAATGATTCAATTTATCGAAGCCGATTACCGTGAATCATTCTAACGTTCACTTTTTCTTGTTTAATAAGAAAATTGTGAAATCGTAACGATTCGAGCTATTGGAGCTTAATAAAAACTTTGCGCGGTTTTAAATCGTCGTTGCCTTGCAATTTGAACGAGCAGAATCGAAATAATTGTTGCGACCCAAACTCCGATCTATTACAATCGATCATTTATTTCGAAGATCCCCGCGAAGAACAAATTTGGAGCCAAAGCGTCTGACTTTTCGGGAACGCTTCCCCTTTCGCGTCTTCGTTCCCCCAATCAACGTCGCGTCGTGACCCTCGAACAGCAACTATTGACCATGACAGTTCACCCGAGGAAAAAGAAGCTCCGGCCGGGCAGAAAAATAAAACGGAGGCACGACGTTATCACTGCGTCGCCGGGGTTATCATGTAAAACGATTGTTAAAGGTCAGCAAAATTAACCAGCCGATGTGCCTCGCGCTTCGTACATTATTTCCGGTTACTCCGTACGCTAGTGGTTTCATCGACGTTCCACCAGACAACCAGATGATCTCAGTTTCGAACGATTTATGAATTACTTGTTGAAAATACGACATTAATCTGAACGATCCTCTGATCATTCAGAGTGGAAGAGAGATTTATTATACGGTTTTAGAGTCGTTTTGCGTTCCCTTACATTGCATGTGCCAGCATCTCCATATCACATTGTTCAATCTGATTTTGTCCTTCCATCTCAGCCTGATACCTTTGAATCGATTCCACTTGGGCGATGTCAATTTCTGTCTGGAACAAATTCAAGTGCCCATACGTCATACCAACTGTAAGCAATTGTTAAGCGATCTATCAGAAACATGGAGAAACAGTTTCGACAAAAATTGGGACAGATTGAGAAATAGAAAAGTCTAGCAACTTCTTAGATCGTCCCTGTTGGATCGTTTGGTATGGTATTGTAGCTATTGCAGAAATTCTGGAATAGAGTACAGTTAACCGAAATGCAAGTTCCAATATTTGTATAATGATATTCCCTGTTACATTCTATATTGTATAAGCAGGGTAAATAAGGGAGGAGAATAAAAATCATAGTATATGGAAATTCAATGAAAGTGCAATATTTTTGATGCTATAATCTATTATTACTGCTCCAATTTTAATATCCATTGCGTCACAGTAAGCATTAAACAAACTCTCGAGAGATTGCACAGGTATGAACAGGCATTTACTTATTTAACTTCTCTCGGCAAGAGAACAATTTTGGTATCATCATGCGAATCATCTAATAAATGTATTTATTTGAACAATTGTAGAACAAGGTCTATAAAAAAAATTGCACCCGAGTGTGAATATAAATTGTCGGCAAATAAATGAATATCAACAAAAAAGTACCAAATGCAAACACCGTTTATCTAGGTTTCGGGGTGATTCGAGGAAGTTGTCGAACGAAAACGACAACCCGCTAATCAACGAAGCTTTGAAGATAACTTTCCCAGCTGTGGAAAAAGTTAATCCAATGTTATCGCTTCGCTTTCTCGTCGCTTGGGATATCCTGCAGCGGCTCAACTCTTTCGTTACTAGTGAGATGCATGTGAGACGATAAAAAGGGGACAAAAAGTTGATCTCCATTGGAAATCCATTACAGACGACATGATTGCTGAATGAACAACGCATTCTTAAAAAATATATATACTGGCAGTAATTAAATTGTGAAAGGGTTCAAGTAAATTGTTTTAATCGACGCGAAGGCTTCTTGCACCAGATTCAAAAGGTTCGTGGATCATCGTATGTACATATACGATACTCCAGAGTGCTTTCGACTAACGAATGGATCTATCGCCGAGAAACAGTGTTTGTCGAGTACAGCAAACACTTTGCCATGTTTATTCGAACGGGGCAAACTGTTCTAAATATAATCTTGTGGAAGAGAATAAGCAACGGCCAACCGAAATACATATGTACTGCGAGTTCCCGCGGAATTGCTTGGTAAATCGGGAAACTACGATGACTACGATACTTGACCGAGGATTAGTTTGATTGACAACGAATGGTCTCTTTTTAATTAAAGCAATAAGCCTGACATAATCGAACCCGCTCTTCAATGTCTCGATACTGATCGTTCATCAGTAATATTTATTCCTAGCGTTCAACATATGTAATACATCTGGGTCAATGATGAACTTTGGTTGAAGACAAAGGTAAATTAATAAAGCACCCGCTTCACAATTTTATTTTCACTTTAAATTGCAGATATTACTGCTGGATTAATTATATGAAACTGTCACTATTACTATTTATATAATTCTTTTTATCCAATGTTTATTTATAGACCACCAGTGGATATGATATGAGCGCTTCATTTTTTAATCGAATGCATAAAGATATATTTAAAAAATCGTTAAGCAGTGTGGAACTTAATTGCAGTCTAAGGACTATTAATTGTACTTCAATGAAAGTATCGTCTGCTTATTTTATTTACGAAATTATAAATGTCTCTCTCTGAAAAAGATTTACAAGGATTCGTCGTTTCAATAAAAGGGATGGCGATTATAGACGATCTGTTTGCATAGATCGTCGTGCACCCACGGTGTGGATTTTTTAGTGCAAATTTCGTGTTGTGAATGCTAGCAGCGATGAAATGTCGTTGGTAAGTCAACAACTAGAAACGGTAGGAAAATTTCCATCGAACGTTCACGTTGTGACGAATATTCTTCTCTCCTTGGCATTAGACCCTGGCCATCCGACTTCTACCAGTATTTTCATTTTTCTTATCGAACGATTAGATAAGACGTTAGAAAAAGTATAGGTATAACGCGAGGCGTATCACAGATAGCCTGCGATTTCCGCGTTTCGTGCAACTCCAAAGAAAAGACCGAACGGCTAAAGCTAATTTAACGTTTGTCAATAATTAACGATTTGCTCGATTATCTCGACTATTGCGTCCCTGGGAAAATTGATTTTTCCAAGCATCAACTAAATCACACAAAGACTTCAGTATACAATATAATTATAAATAATTCTACACGCGTAGAAGAGGAACAGACGTTTTGCAATCCTTTGCCATTATTGCTTTCCGTTTCTTTTCTTTTTGCAAAGAAATACGTATGTACTGGGAAGAGAGAAAAAGTTTCAGCGCTCGAAGTATTGGATTTGAATCGAGTCGATCATTTATTAACCTGGGATTATCAGAATTGACGACCGATGAAACTTTGTTACAGACACCAACCAATATTCTGCGAATTATTCAAGGAAAACCATATCAGGCCATAAGCTTTACTATCGCTCCTCTTCAGACTCCAGCTCAAAAGCTTCCCAAGCAATGCAGCTCATCATTCTGCATTAATAAAACAATTAAACGATTATCGCGGATTGGCCGTGTTTACAGAACGTCCTGGCGAATCGTCGAAAGCACAATTATCCGCGAATCGCGTTTTCGTTCTTCCCGTATCGCAAAACCTCTCCCTACAATTCGCTGTTTCTCAAAGCACGACGAATTCTGCTCGATTAATTATCCGTGATCCATCGCGTTATCAGATAACGAGCTGTTTGTTCGTCGATGAGCCGATGGCTCAATCTATCCGACTGGAAGGAGCAATAATTCGTTTGCCACGGAATCTGCCTCTCCGGCATCGTTCTTCCATCGTTACGTCGAATTCTGTGGACGCCTATTTTTAAGCTCGGTATTACAAAAATTGTTGCGATCGCGATGTACCGGCGAGCCAAAGGAGGCTTCATTTAATAGAGCTGTTTACTAGACACGCTTGTTGAAGTGATACAAGTCGCGTTATTCTAAGCGTTCAGAATAAAATTTGAATGTCTGAGTGGCTGGTGATCGCTCGTAGCCCTGAAAACTCCACGGAACTCGAGGCTTTTTTATACTTCTTGTTTTTTCTCTTAAATGATCTCGATATTCGGTGGCGTTATTTTTATCACGAAGGACCACGTGCTTTCGACGACGCTTCGCTTCTACTTTTGTCACTGTAATCGCGGCTAAAAAATCGATTGCCTGTAACACTGGAATCCGGTATATCGGAGCGTGAATTGAAGAGGAAGGTAAGACATGCGGAACGTTTGTTTTGTTGACACTGCTGTTAGATTTTTGCACGGAATTAAAAGCTCATCGAATATTCGTTCATCGAATTACTCGTGTCATCAGATTTGTTTAATGCGACTGTTAATTAAGGCGCACTGTTTCGCCTCATACGGAGGAACGAAGAAAACGTAGAAAACAAGAACGGGAAGAAGACTGTACAGAGAGAGAGAGAACAAAAACAGAGAATTCGAGATGACGGATAGACTTAAACTAAAAGGAAGTCTCGGGGAAGCGGTGTAAATTAAATGAAATAAAAATTAAATGAAATGGATATGTATTGTAGGTGGAGAAGTTCGATTGAAAATTCTGTGGACCACAAAAAGTCTGGTGAGAATGAAATGAAGAGCGTTTAGCAAGGGCATACATTTTTTGTAGGAAGATAAAGAAATTCGAAAAATGAAGAAAATCGGGTCCCGTGTGATAAAAAGGCGAACGAGATCCCATTTGTTCGCGCGGAACACACGAGCTGTGCGGCTGTGCGTCTGTGCACGATGACGCAGTGGCCTTGCATGATAAAAGATACGTTGTGACACGTAGGCCTTTACGGTAATTTAGCTCGATTCACTTTTTCGAGTTACGCGTGTCGCGAGAGAACAGCCACCGTGCAACCGGCTGCACGAGACTATTTATTTACAAGCTATTTCAATGCGGATCGCCGATGTTTCCTACACTTCCACGAACGGATCATTCCTGTCGTGCTGCTACGCATTGTTGGGAACACTCAGTTCTACCCGCGTATCTGGCCTTACAATTATTGTTTGGTCGAAACAATTATTGAGTCAACTTTGGATAATTGTAAGTGTAAACCCTATAAATATTCAGGCTTGAAGTTCTTCACGGTTAAAGAGCCAGCTTTATACACACATCTGCTCCAAATAAAATCTGTGCACTCCGAAACGGGGCTAGGTAAATTCATTTTCCTTGCGTGCAACTCCAAGCAATATACGAAAACGAGTGTTACATATCCGTGTTCATTCAGGTATCGAGTCGAACAACTTCCGTAACACACCGATGACGATATCATGTTCGATAACTACAAACGCGTGTATGTCAGAAGGTTTACTATTCGCTCGAACAAAGAATCGAATGCTGTATAGTAAAAAGGAGCGTCGACGAACGTGTCGCATAACTTCGTCCATTATAGTCTTGCGGCAAATGAATTAAATTCGCGACAGTGCATACACGCGATAGGGAAGAATTCGTTCGAAGAGAAATCGAAAATGCCAAGAACATAATAGTCGAACGAAATACATACGTACATAAATAGCGAAATCTGAAAAGCATTTTACGACGCTGTTCAACAGATACGTTAATTGCTTAAGTCAATAGAATAATTGCCACGTAAACGGGAACGTAATTGAGAGAACCACTCCTCAACAATACACGTAATTAACCGATTGTAGTATGCATTCATGTTTTGGCAGAATTGCTATTTCGATTTGACAAAAAACATTGAATTTATAAGAAAAAGGATGGAAATGCATGTTCGGTTTAGAAAAGTAACGATAAACAAATAGATTATCGCAACGATGACAAGGTCTTAACGCGAAATTCCCTCAAATTAATATTGCTAAAAGAATGCAGTGACAACAATGACGTCACTGGATGCAAGAACGTGAACGTAACACGCTTGACAAAAGCCCCGAGTTTGATGGGACAAATATTTCTATTCGTCACTAATGAGCAATTACTCTACTTCTCATTCCTTTCCTTCTATTTACATTGCTATTTGCGTGCGAAGTAATGCTACCGAACTTTGAGTACCAATACTTATCTCCTATTACAATCGAAGTGAAAAAGCAAGGACTGGAAGTAAATTCCGCAAATGATCTCTGTACCTCCATTAAAGTTACTCAATATTTGAACGCCTTATCAGAACCTGAAATTCTGAGGTAAACAATACAAGCCCTGTCCTCGAATAGAATATTGTACTCCATTAAGCTTTGGGTATTCGCAAACTATATGCAAACCATATTTCTAAACCTTTCAATGTGTGTATCTGTATAATATCAATTCAATTATCAATCGAACACACCGATAAGTTATTATACATTTATCAACGATTAGATAAATTAGCTGAGAAGTGTGCCTTGATTGTCCTATCGATTCCCCCGAAACGAAGATCGTAGATCTGGAAGCCGATCGTTTCGATAAAGAAAAGCGATTGTCTATCTGGCAACATAAAACCCAGGGGAATGGA